>JBBPBP010000003.1:40336811-40365603 GCA_037974735.1 Cicer chorassanicum | reverse complement strand
TAAACCCGTTATTTTGTTTTTTGAAATAATTTATAATTTTTTTAATGAATAAATGTTAATAATTAGTAATTTAATTAGAGTGAGGAAAATTTTATTAAAATTGGAGACCGAATCCCAGATATTCTTCATGAAACTTCTTCAAACTAAGCTACACCTTTGGTGACTAATTTATAATAAATAAAATATATTTTTTTGAAGAGAATAAATAAAATATTTCGAAAGAAAATTATTGAGAAAGTTAAAATATATATATATATATATATATATATATATATATATATATATATATATATATATATATATATATATATATATATATATATATATATAGTTAGCACGCTATCGAGTCTAATCATGAGAGTTCAGCTGTATTATAACAAAGAAATACAGCCAGAGTGTTTTGCTCAGCAATTGTTAATTATTACCAGGAAAATACTCAATGATCTACAAAGGTGACAGGTACGACAGAAAAATCCTTTCTTATTTATTAGTAATAAGGATAAAAGAAAGAAAAAAAAAGCACAAGCATTCAAAAAAAAAACCAAAACAATTCAACCCAAGGTTAACCATGTTTCTTTTTCAAAATATTACTGCTAACTCTAACAAAAATCTCATAAATTATTAGTAAGAAAATTAATTAAAATGCACCTGTTTAAATAATATAGTCTGTACAACCAATATTATTGACCAAGAAAAGATTCATGAAACCTCAATTCAAAAAGAGAATAAATGCAATAACTCCCAAATGTTTGTATATATATAGCCCTAGTCCTATAAATGGCAGCAATAATAATAATAATAACACTAAAGAAAAAAGTAACAAGTGACCAAAAAAATAATGAAAGGACCCACTATTGTTGAACCCCAAATGTTATGTACACTACTCTGATTTTGCACACTACAATTTATCAGCAATTCTCCCAAGAGCATTTGCAAGCTTATCAAGCACAGCAACTATGCTACTTGCAGTGTCATTCTGGTGCTGGCGATCCAGCTGAAAATTCATGTTCTGAGCCTCTAGTTGTTCGCGTAGCATCTCGCCGTTTTTCTCTAACACGTCAATTAATTGACTTTGCAAAGTTTCCTCCTCTTCATCTCCGTCGGTTGCAAACCGTTTCCTCTTTCGTTCCCCTTGAGATGTAGAACCCATTCCTGGATTTGTGGCTGGTTGTTTCTCATTGTTAGCACCTATAAAAGCAAAAGAATGTATGAAAAAATTCCAATCATTAGAATGATGTCATTAGTAGATTGTTTTAGAACAAATGTTAGTGATTAGTAATTAGTAAGTAGTTAGAGGAATGAAAATTTGTTAGCAGTAGAGATTGAACCCTAAGCCTCCTTCATGAAACTCCTTCAGCGTCCCTGTCCCTACCCATATCACGGGATACACCTTTGTGATGTCATTAGTAGATTGTAATAGTCAAACCAGCACCTTTGATCCTAGTACCTTTATGATTATTATATGTACTTATATCCTAAGCTAAGCTCAAAAGTTGTAAGTAATGGCATAATTAAAGCTTATGGATAAGAAAAAGTTTGCCATTCATGATAAGTGATAATATTCTTTTGAGACATGAATTGTAAAAGATAGTTGGTCATATAAATATCTGGGTAGGTGTAGATTGTGGACCCCTAAAGAAAAATTTCACAAGGAGACCTAAAGTGCAATACAACGACTTCTCAAGAAATGTGCCAACTGTTGGCCTAAGCAGCACTACTTGGGCAAATTTCCAGGAAATCTAGTACACATCATTGACTCATATGTAAGGAACTTCAATCAAATTAATTTTATAGAGATACATGATTTATACTTGAGCTTTCAAGATAATTTAAAGGAGTGAATCACCAATTTAACCTTATAATAGTTGGATTCGGGTAATTTAGCCTCTGAAATTAATGAAATTCCAAAACAATATCTTAAACTGAAAATTCACTTATGGTATTAGTCCTTCCAAGATAATTTCAAGATCTAAGCATTAGTCTTTTCAAGACAATTTCAAGAACAAAATTAATTGATCCAAAAAACTATTGTTAAGACGTCATTTTGGAATTTTATCAATTTCAGAGACCAAAATGCCTGGTGTCTACAATTTCAGGACCAAATTGATGATTCAGTCTAATTTCAAATAAATACTCACACATTGGATGCGTATCCTTTTAAGTCCTGATTGCCCAAAGGCTGTTAAAAAGGGGTTCTTTGCAATCCTATTATTGTGTCCTAGCATTATTGAAATTTGAAATCCCAAATGTAATAGCAGAAAACTAACTTATAGTTGAGTCAGCAATTGGCCTCACCCAGTACCAATTAATCAGAATTCAGCAGCAATAGGAACCGGTGGTAGCATCGAAAATAAGAAGAAACCAACAAATATAAAATGATGGACAAAAAAGCAGGCTGTCTCATAAAGGGTTTTAGCTTAAATGAGAGGTACATAAGCAGATAAATTCACCATTTTTGGAGACAGAAAGGACACAGAAGTAGCTTTCATGTTTCTGTACTGGTCATCTTGTGATGAAGCACTTTGAATATAATAGGCACTATGTTTCAGGCCTATCACATCATCTTGGTAAGATGAGTAGGGGCCTAAGTTTTTTTAAGCAAAAATATCAAAGTTGTTTTCACAACATAATAACAAGCCATGTGGAAACAAATATAAGGTATCAACTCTCAAATCATCATCATACCAGTTTTTAATTGGTGCGTTGGCACATCCATGGTTTTGAAAATAATGTACGCTTGTGAAATTTTGAGTCCTAACATCACAATTTTCAATATCTACACAACCGCAATGAGATTATCATTGAGGACACACCGACACCACATTCAAACACGGTTCTTTGCATTATTAAGAATTGCAACATGGCCGAGATTTAAATAGATTTCTACTATGTAGAAGTGACACTTCTGATGGAAGACATGTCCTGGTGTCTGACATTGACACAGTGATTACATTCCATAAATTCATTTTTCAAATTATTACCAGTGTTGTGTCTAGTGTCCTTGTCAATATCCGTACTTCATAGGATTTCTATCAAACGTTAAAACTATGAGTGCATCATTATCTCAAGTACACTGCATAAGAACTAGTGCATAGCAACTGTTACCTGATTAACCATATCATTCTAGTATTGAAACTAAACATGATCATCAAAGTCATCAAGAACACTATTACCTTGAGCATTGCCATCCCCTTTGCAGCCATGGAGTAGTGGCAGATACTGCTTCTCTGCAGATAAAAAAATAAAAAAACAAAATTAATCAAAGACACCAACAACATAATATACAAAAACTTGAATCACAGTACCATTGCCACCAAACCTTCCAACTTTACAACATAAAACACTATTGCTAGAATAAATAGTCAGTAGACAATATAGTATGTCATGATATCAAAATAGTGGTTTCCCCAAAACCATGAATGCTAGTGACATACCTAGAAACTCTAAACTTTCACAACAACAACAACACAACATCAATTGTTTCCAACTAGACAGTAACACTAACACATTGACACGGACACCAGAAATGACATTGACCCAGACCATATCAATTATATCTAACTAGACAATAACACTAACGCGGATACTAGAAACAACACTGACACGAACACCGGAAACGAGAGTGACCCTGACACCATTAATAATTTAAGACAATAGAACTTGTCGAGTGTAACATGTGTCACTATGGTGTCAGTATTGGACACCGACTTACCAGACACGTCTTCAATCTAAATTATCGGTGATAAATAAAAAACACAATTGTGGATTTTGATAAAATCACAAAGGATGTAAAAAGTTCCATGGAAGAAAAGCCCAACCTGAGATAGGAACAGGTGAAGGAACATGAACATCTTTGGTAGGAACCAAAATCTCATCCCTCTCAAAATCCGAAAACAACCCATCTTCACCACTAACTTTCCGATTACTATCATAAAGATGCACCTCATCATCACCAACCGCCTCCGAAACCTTCACATCGATCGGAGCAACCATTGCCGCCGTTGCCGCCGCCGCAACCGACGGCGAATCTAGAATATCATAAACTTCCCGATCAAAATAACCAGGCAATTTCCTCTCTCTCCTCAAATCATTCCTCATCAACCAAAACGATTCCGTTTCATCTCTCACCTGAGATTCCCACTCTTTAATCTTCTTATAATCTCCGGCGAGATTGCTCCACCGCTTCCGACACTGAATCGGTCCACGGTTCACACCGTGTTTCATACAGTACGAAGAAACTAACGCCCACTTCGGTTCACTCGAACCGAATCCCGCACCGTTTCGACCCGGTTTGAACCGGCTCTCCGCATCGCTCTTTCCTTGAATCAGAACCAGAATCTCCTGTCTCGTCCAACGTGGCAGCCTCGCCGCTGGTCTCCCATCTTCGCCGCCGTTAACGGCGGCCGACGGTGGCGTCCCGTTACCATTACCATTACCGTTACCTTCGCCGTCGACGGAATTAGGATTTGAGGGTTGATCTAAAGCCATAAAGGAATTAGGGTTTTGAAAAGTCACGTGACACGCACGAGGGAGTGTTTGTGACGGTGCCTTTGTGAATGTCCGTTACGGCGTTTAGAAAAAAGAAGAAAAAGAAGGCTTAGCTTTAGAACATTAGAACATGGCTTAATAGCTTATGCATTTTTATTTTTTCTCCTTAAGAGTGAAGAAGATTTTGATTTTGATTAATATTAAAGAGATAAAGAAAGGGTTTTGATTTTTGTTTAGTGGCTTTTGCTGATGAAATAGGGTTTTAAACTTTTAATTTTATTTATTTTTTTATCTTTTTTACTGGCTGTAGTGAATACTAAGTAGGTTATTGACCCTTAACATCTTAATAAGGGTTTTTAATTTATTTATTTAATTAGTAATTATTATTGATTACTATTTATTGGGGTCATATCCTTATCTTTAATTTCTCAAATTAAATGGGATTTTCTTTGTTTGTAAAGGTTACTTGTTGGGTTTGGTTTGACATCAAATTCTTCATACACCACTTTCATTTCATTGTCTAATCCTTAATACCTCTTTTAGGTCATTTTCTAAGTGTAGGAGATATCGATGGTAATTTTCCCTTCTTGATTGGGAGGTTTAATGTAACGTGTAAAATACCACCTACAACCTCTGATGTTACTATGGGCAATTTTAGTATTGCATTTTTTTTTCTTTTAATTTTATTACCATTTTTCTAATTTTATGTAGAGTTTAATGTTTAGGTGATGACTTTTATACTTTATAGTTTTATTGTTATTTTTTTTGTCTTAAATATGAACTAAAAGTTAGATTTATTTAGACTAAATTTAAATTTAAATTTAAATTAAATTGTTCGATTTTTTTGTTGAAAGAAATTCAAGGTAAAGATATATATAAAATTGAATGAAGTATAATATTAAGAAACAATAATTTGAAGTCATATTATTTTCATATTTTTCTATTTTTTAAATGAATTTAATTTTTTATCAATTATGTCTTGTTGATATTGTACCCACTTATTTAACCATCAATCATATATGTGATTTAAAAAGCAATTATAATTAATTGACAGTATAAAATATTTTGATATTATAAAAAAATTAGATAGGTGGTATATATAATAATATATGAATTAAACCTATTATTTACTTTTAATAAAGTGCATGACAACAAGATTTTAGAAGGGCATTAGAGAAGGAAAGATTTTAGAGATTTTGTAATCCTCAAAATCTGCTAACAATCAAAGGGAATAACGTGAAATCCCCTTTTAATTAGTCAAAATTTCATACATTCATATAAACGTTATTAGTCTTTCTTTTTATATATATATAAAAAAAAAAGTATTAGTCTTTGCTAAAATATAATGTGTGGTGGACCATTAGATAAGGGCATGCTACCCTTCATTCCACTCAGTAAACATTTATTTCCTTTCTCGTTCTATCTTATCTCATTATCGAATAATTTTGCTCTAATCTTTTCTTAATGGTTAATGTTTGTGCTTATGGATGGTCCCTCCATTCATTAAAGCCACTTTTTTATTTCTTCTTCTTTTGCACCTTTGACAAAACCTTGATTAAGGTACCTGTACACTACACTAATAGGCACTAGTCTCATACTTTGAGTAAATGCACACTAAATTATCACACGTTCGATGTGAGGTGTGATCCACGTGTATATATTCTTTAAAAGAAATAGAATTATTATTATTTAATTAATATTCATTAATAGCACTTTTCTAATCCTATCAATGATATTAGGACTAAACATTTATCATCTAATAATTCAAATATGGTTTGTATATTTTCTTCATATACAGAAGGAAAATAACTACCAAAGCTAAGAACTAAAATTTCAATTTCTCTAAAAACAAGTTTGTTTCGATCTTTCTATAGAAAATAAGCAAACTAATGTTGTTCATACGTTATTTGTAGTGATATTCCATTCCAACCAATCATGTAAGCCAAGACGTAGAACATTGCCAAGTGATCTTATTAGATAAAATGGTTCTAAAACTATTGAGTATCCTCACAATCTTGAACCATATGCATAATGGTTTCTGGTTGGAATTGACACCGTAGACAAATTTCGTCTTCCATCATGCAGCGATGACGTCTAACTTCATTTGTAAGAAGGAAACCATGAGATATCTTCTAGAGAATTGTACGAATCTAAGTTGGACCTTTCCAATGTCAAACCTAATCAAACAAAGAATCCATATTACTAGTATCATTGTTCAAACCACTAATGAAATTATAAGTTGATTTGAGGTTAAAATTCTCATCATTTGATAGGTACCTAATAAGCATGTCTCTATGACCACTAATAAGAGTTTTTAACTTAATAATCAAATTATAAATATAATATGAGAGGTGACTAGAAATCATATTCCAATTCTAATCATTATTAATAGTATAATTAAAAACAGAGCTTTTATGCTTGTATAGTTGAGTTTGAGATGAAATATCTAAATAAGATTGGTGTAACACATTTTTGAAGAGTGGTAAGGAACCTTAATTGTGACTAGACACTCAAAATGAAGATTATGAAGTTGCAAATCCAAATCAATTTGTCCCTTTATTTAGTTTAAATAAAATGTATTAGACACAACATGAATGATTCAATTTATTTCGGCGTGCGGACACACTACTTAACTAGATGGCTATCAAGGTAGATATCGACCCACAAAATAAATTAACAAAACAAATTTAAAAAGGTACAAAAAATTTGACAAAGAATATATGTATAATTTTTTAAATATAATGATCAAACACATACACAACTTTTATATTTTAAAATGAGTTTAAAAGGGTTTCACTAAACTCAAAACGTGACCAAATTATGATTACAAAGGTAAATTTTAATAGTATGATTTTCGTACTTGATAGATATTAACTAAACTAATATTTTGTTATCCAAATTATACATGTTTTGATACGTCTTGTAATTCTAAACACTTTCCATATTGGAAAGTTTTTCAATCCTTAGAAAGGCTTAAAAAAGGAGCTAACTTGTTGCTGAAAAAAAGTTGTCAATGTGTATTCTCGGAAAAATATCTAACCTTTGCACGTGTTAGTTTTCTTGCGCAACAAGTCCCACATGTCAACCAATGATTAGGTGGCCGACATAGACAACACGTGGCACGTTTTGTGCGGGTTTTGAGGCGTCCTTGCACCCCATTACTGTCATCTCATTTTTGTAATTCCACTTCTTAAATGCTCTGTTTCTCTTTTTAAAAGTGTTTAGTTTTTGTTCTGTTTCGTTGTTTCAATTCGATTCTATCTAGTTTTGGTGTATTGATGTCTTGCCGATATTTCTTGAGCATTTCAATTTTTCAATTCAAAGGCATAGGATGTAATGCCTAATTATTTTCTTTACTTTATTAAGGTTATTCGAATGTTGGTGGTATGTGCAAATTAGCTTATTTTATTTCCAAATATTTTAAAATACCAAATTAGGATTTCAAGTATATATTATGGTTTTTATATCGTTAGTAGGGCTCTACTATGGCTTTATTTGAAAGGCATTGAAAAAATTTAAACATTTGTTTGGTCACTTCCATATGGTCTTTAATACCCCAGAGTTATCCTTAATTTCATTTAATTACATTATCGGATCTCTAGCGAGCTATCGACAATTAGGATGTAAACAAGATTATTGTATGAGTAGCCGTTGGTGTACCTTGTTGTAGAACATCATCAATTAAGCCACTTAGGGATAATATCCAACACTCTTAAAGCTTGTCATCACTCTTGAAAGGTGGATGAAATATTCAGTACACGTCAGGACAACTAGCATAAAGTAGTTTCATTCAATATGCGTAGGGTGAACCCAAGCCTTACTAGAGGTAAACAACTTATGAGAGCTAATCCTTGTTAGTGACTATTTGGAGTAACTAGGTGAGGTTATGTTGGTCTTATGCCTTTTTATCAATAGGATGATTTGTTATTCAATTATTAGGAGGTGATTGTTTACTTGTTTTAGTGTTATGTGTTATTTATGACTACTTATTTACCTGTTATTTAGAATGCTTGCCCTGTTGATTATAAATGCTTAGATTAGGATGATTGATTTTCCATGATACAATTTGATGGATGGTTGGATTAGTGTGAGCAATGTGAGAAATTATTGAATATGGATATTAGGAATACATTTGAGGATAATATAATAATTATGGATGGTACTCAAATTGTGACGATGATATTACAATGGGATTCAAGATAAAGACTTATGACTTATGGGTTTGAGACACCGGGGTATAACCTGAGAGATCATATAGACTATTTTGTGTAAGTGGAAGTCATTGTGTGTGGAATATGCATGAGGTCATTCATCACCTGTACGCGAATAGGGTTGAGTCCCTATTGAGACCAGTTTGTAGCTCATATTTGCTTCGTGATGTTGGATACACTTGAACATCTCGAATGAATATCATGATTCCTATGACCATAGTGTGGTCCCAATTATTGGCCGATACTAGATGACATCTCCAAAAGATTAAGGGAATGTAGTGACACG
The DNA here is from genome assembly GCA_037974735.1 of Cicer chorassanicum. Lineage (NCBI taxonomy): Eukaryota > Viridiplantae > Streptophyta > Magnoliopsida > Fabales > Fabaceae > Cicer > Cicer chorassanicum. The sequence continues at coordinate 40,356,618 of JBBPBP010000003.1, read as the reverse complement.
TTTAGAGTGGCTACGTAAAAGGATAGTATTGACTCATATAGAATAGTTATGATAATTTGAAATAATTTTTAGTATATTTGATATACAAAATCCCTATTTAAAGATAACAAACATTCAAATTATATTTTGACTTAAATATGCTTTTGATCCCTGCAAATATCAATCATTTTGATTTTAATCTATGTATTTTTTTTTAACTTATACTCTGCAATTTCAAAAATATTTTAAAATAGTCTTTTATAAATATTTTTTTAATAAAAAACACTTAGATGACTAATTTGTGTTGTGACGCCAACAAATAACATATGGTGACCGTACTAACAAGGCTGAGTGTACATTTTTGTATTATTAAAAATTTAAAATGTTTAATTAAAAGAGAAAGCAATTATTTTAAATAATAAACCAAGAAAAATCATGGTCTTCTTAACAATCCAAACCCATAATAAGTGTAGAACACTCAAAATTCCAAACCCATAAACATAAAACATTATCTCAAATCCAAACTCATTTCATCTTCTTTTTAAAATTTTAAACCCAGAACAATCAACCCTTCTTCTTCCTCCTTCCACTTCCACATCAAACCTTTCATTTTTTCGAGAACAAGATACAAAGTAAGGGAGAGAAAACATGAGGAAGGCACACATGGTCGGAGAGGCACACGTGGAGTGGTGGGAGAACCATGGCGACAGAGACGAGAAATTTCTCTTTATTTCCTTTTCTTCTTCTTCCATTTTTTTTCTTGTTTTGGCTAAATTACATTCGCGGTCCCTTAACTTAATTTCAGTTAACGTTTTAGTCCTTTATCTTTTTTTTTTCTTCCGAGTTGGTCCTTTATTTTAATTTTAAGTGACAATTTGATATTTTATGTTTTAAAAAGAATAAAAATATGAGTTTATTAAAAGATTTAAGTTATAAATTTGATTAAATTTGCATTTTATTGAAGATGATAATGAATTTTATGGGTCTTGTTTGAAAATTTTGATGATTTTTTTGAATTTTTGTAAAAAAAGGACAACACTGTTGACATTTTAAAATATAAAATATCAAATTGTCACTTAAAATTAAAATAAAGGACCAATTCGGAAAAAAAAAAGATAAATGACTAAAATGTTACCTAAAATTAAGTTAAGGGACCGCAGATGTAATTTAGCCTTCTAGTTTTCTCTCTTATAATATTTTTTGGTTTATTACTTTTAAGTGAGACCAATTTTTTTTATTAATGTTGTTGTTTCTTGATGTTAAAGATCTTTGGGTTTGGATCTAAATTTGAGAATTTATCATAAAGATGAATATTGTTTTTTTTACAACCGTTTTTTATTAATAAATGATTTACTGATTAATTAATTTTAAATATTAAATTTTATGCATCATTCATTCTATCATCATGTGCCACATATGAAAAAATTAACCACCTCAATATTTTTTATATATAAAAAATTATTAGAGACTTTTTTATTTTTTGAACTCACATAAGTATAAATAAAAAAAAAAATCTTTTTACAAGGACTAAAATCAAAGTGGCTGATATTTGCAGGGATCAAAATTAAATAACGTAATCACCTTCTCGATAGTGTTTGATAGTGGGTATAAGAAGACAAGAACACTTGATAACGCAAGAGCACACAGGGAGAGACTGAATATTCTCTAATTCCTTCCAAATTTTCCTCAAATGGAGTGTAATAAATGGTAATATTGACATTGCCTTGACGGAGAATGTAAATTTCCCCTTGAAGATTAGAAACCTTAAAAATGTCTCCTTGATGATATCTATCTTTTAGTTCTTTCCAAATTTCAGATGTAATGTTCATCCACATAACGCTTTGCGTAATTTCACACTCCAATGGATGATTCATCCACGACATAACCATCATATTGCATTTGTTCCAAGCAAGACATTGCCGATCGTCACCATTAGGCGAGATAAGGAACCCCCAATAAACCCTAATTGTTCTTGGAACGGAGAACAACAAGCATCGATTTGGACCAAGAGTGATAATTATCACTCGATAAAGTGGGAGACACTAACACAAGGCCAAGATTATCACTAGGATGCATAAAGAAAGGATCCAACATATCTTGTTAGTAGTTGCAATTCGACGCCATGGTAGGTGGCGGTGTGGATTGCGGAGGCGGAGAAGGTGGTTTGGACGGAGAAGATGAATCTGTTGTTAGGGACATTACAGAGAGAAAGAAAGAAAAAAATCAAAGAAAAGAAGAAAGAGTTTGGGAACCTGGCTCACGATACCATGTGAAAGTTGAACATTGAATGTGTTTGTAAAACTAATTTTCACATATTAACGACCATAACTACTAATAAGGAGTTAAAAATAGAGAATGAAAATACACTAAGTTATATCATCTTTAACACTCATTGTCTCAAACACATAAAATGTCAATGCAAACGAACAAAACTGGACCTAAGAGGCTAAATGAACTATTTCAAATCAGCTTTGAAGCTTATAAGAAGAAGACAACTCATCAATACACATGAAGCATCGATACACTTAAATGAGAAGAAAGAACATTTCTTCCATTTAGTAGAGAGCGTTCTACATGTGTTAAAAATGCATGATACAAGAGAATATTCAAAGAAAACAACTTTATTGTCTCGAAGCCTGTGTCCAACAACTTTATTTTGTTATCTTATCTGAATACCATATTGATCTATAAATAGAGGACATAATTGGACATCAAAGATACAAGAGCTCAAATTAAAAGATTCATCACTCACTTATTTCTCTAAGTGCTCTCAAGTGTTCTAAGCTCTCGTGTTTATATCATCACCCATCTTAGTTGTTCATCACCCTCTGAAGGTAGAATATTTTGTATTGCTGTTTTTTTAGTCATTATAGCAAAATCCCAATTACAAACCCATTTATTTGCCATATTTCTCAAGTCATTGAGTTTTTATTTTTTATTTTTATTTTTTTTATCATTGTGACAATTTCTCATTGGCTTATCAATCTTGTAGATTGTGTCGTCTTCCTTCTTCATCTCCATATTTGTTTGTTTCTTTTCTCTTTTATTTTGTGACTTTATTTGAAGATATCACTTGGTAAATTCTTCATCTCTTGTGGAATCAACTCCAATAAACATCAAGTGTTATTCAGAGCTTGTCACCAAGTGGTAATAGTTCTTAATTTATGTTTTTATGTTTTTTATGTTATTGGAAAATTTGATATTTTAGGCAAATTTCTTGAAATTTGGTCTTTGTTTTTGTATAATCTTGAGTTGCTAGTTGATTATAAGTGTTATAATATGTGTGGGAAGGTTTAGTTTGATGTTGTTTTGTGTGAAACTTGAAACTTGGAGTTGCTGGAAAAAAAATTCGCAGAAAAAAAATCTGCATTTCATCATCTTCAGTTGCGACTCTCTTTGATCCAAAATATCATTTAAAAATTTAATTTTGATGTTATTTCTTTCATATATGTCCGATTCTTAAAATTCAAAAGTGTAAATTGATTAGCAAAATGAGAGAAATTCAAATATGCAAAAACAAAATCTGAAAAATTAAATTTGTGAAAAAGTGATTCTACACATAAGCACTTATTGAAAAAAAGACAATTTTACATAAAAAAAAAATCCAGAATTGGTTCACTTTGATACATCAATCATTATTGTCTTTATTAGGCATTACAATTTTAATCTTATTACTTTACCTCCTACATATTGTAAATTCATATATTTGGATAACTTAGTCTTTTAGTTCTAATCTTTCTTATTTCTTTGATAATCTATTTGAGTGTGTCTTCATTTACTTATTTTTTTTAGTTCTAATCTTTCTTATTTATTCGATAATTTATTTGAGTGTGTCTTCATTTACTTAGTTTATCTTGTTTTTCATTTTTAGTTCTCTTAGTTTTGTTTATAGAGTTTTCCTTCTTGAAACTCTTGTGTTGATAGCTTTTGTGGACTTGTTACATTGTGTTTGGATTATTTGATTTGAAATCTTGCTTGGGTTCTTTTTAAGAATTTGAAGAGGAGATTGAATGGATAAAGGCAAGAGAGTTCACATCATTGGAAAAAAGCCATCATTGAGTAATATACACGAGTGTTACATTTCTTGAGTGTAATCACTTAGTGAGTAGTGAGGGCTTTATTTTTATTTTAACGTGTTATTGTCATTTACTTGATTCTTGTCATTTTCTTAATGTGTTTTTTTTTTATTTACTGTTTTATTGTTTGTCATTTACTTAGTGAGTGGTGAGAGCTTTATTTTGATATGCACGAGCTGTTGTTTGTTGTTGTTGAATCATTCGTGGAAGTAAACCAAATCCACCTCCTAGAACCTCTTCTTTATAAATCATTTTACAAAAATTTGGAATACTTAATGAATCTCTTGAGAAAAGAGCTTGTGAATCAAAGAGATATGAGATCTCATCATGGAAGATTTTCTCAAAATGAAGATGAGATCGACATCGAGGGAAAAAAGTAGATATAGATTTCTTGAGGAGAGAAGTAGATATAAATGTTACGATGAGAAGGAAATGAGGTATAAGAGGAGATTTAGTGAAAAAGAAAAACAATGTGAAGATTATGATGAGGTTGAAATGAGGTACGAAAGAAGAAATGGAGAAAAAGAAAGAAGATATAGAGAATATGGTGACGAGGAAATGATGTATGAAAGGAGAAATAGAGAAAAAGTAAGGAGACTTAGAGATTTTGAAAGGGGTGATATGAAACATGCAAAAGAGAAAAGACACGTAGAATATAAAAATGAGGATAAAGAAAAAAAGATAAGTATATCATATCATGAATATATTAGAGATTTTGTGTTGGATCCGGAGTATGTTGAATATATTTATGAAAATGGATATGCAAAAGACACAAGAAAAGTAGAGAAGCTAGTGTTGAGAGAGAAAAAGAAAATCAAAGAAAAGAAAGATGCAGAGGAAGTTAAAGACAAGAAAGAAGAAAAGGAGAAACATATGAGAGACAAAGAGCAAGAAATTGACTTCAACTATTTGTCTAACTTTGATAACTCTCTTGTGCAAGTGCTTGAAGAAGTGTCTCTAAAGGAGGAATGTTATCAATACATTGACTTTGAAAGCAAAGAGAAAGAAGATGATAAAATTGAAAGTCTTTTTAAACAAGAGAGTGAGGTGAATGAAGCAATGTTAGTGTTTGAAGGTGATTGGTCAAAGATGTAACGCCTAGTTACGTGAGTTTAACAATTGAGGTAATAACGAAAAACTTTCATATTTGTATAAGAGAATAAGGTATTATAATATATAATATATAATGAATTGTCCGAAAGAAATAATATTGTAAAATCTTTAAAATAAAACCTTACAATGAAAATTCTTTAACATATGAAAATATTCAAAACAGGGCATTTAACAACTAATCGTGAAATAAAATACGATGTAGACACTATGTCTACTTATTCTTGATCTACTAACCTAATCTAAGGAAATTATTCTTCTCAAAGAAGGCAATATTTCTCAGTTAACAACCTCAGTCTTTGAAAATAACACTTTAATGAGATACTAAATCCCAGTGAATAATACACACAATTTTAAAACATGTATTGTTCTCAGTCGTCGCGGTAACCTGAAAAATTAACCATAACACCCACGTTAATTTAATTCATATCAATAATTCATGTATTGTTCTCATCATGTGGAGCACTAAGTCATCTAGTGTGGGGTACAAGATCCATTGCGTGGAGTTTAAAATTTATTTCAAGTGGAGTATAAGACCCATCATATGGAACACATAATTCATCCGATAAATAACTGTGGGGTACAAGACCCATCTATATGGAGCATAAGTTTATCTCGAACACATAAAATAATTCATTTTTTAACGACCATCTTCGTAAAATCATATTTAGATTATAATATTTCATTTAAATATACAATAACAACAATCATACAAAGACACAAGATAAAATAATCTTTTAAAGAATACATATTCAATAATCATAAAAAAAAACGACAATTCAACAAACAAAATAGTAAATAAATCAATTCATACTTTAATATTGTATTTCATTAAATCCCAATTTTAATAGAGTTAGGTTTTTGACAAAAAGAATACAATTCAAAGTATCTAACTCTTTTCCCATCTCAAATTCCTAAAATAAATGTGTTATGAAAGGATTAAAGGGTGTGATTACTCACTTGTTGAGTCAAAACTGAATTAAAATTGACAAATATTTCCTCGACTAATTTATTCGTTGCTGCCCAAAGTATATGTTTCTCATTTTCTAATTTTTGCACGAGTTTATGTGCAACTTTGGTGCCTCAATAATACTATCTCCTATGAATTTTTTTTATCTTAATGGAGATATGGGTTTTGCTCGGTTTTGTTTGACTCCTTAATACTAGATAATTAGATAACAAAATAATGTTATAATTATTTGTTATTATCTATTGCACATAAACCTTTAACAAACAAAACAACTTCTTATTATTATCTTATAAGTCTTTAACAAACGAAACAACTTTATATTGTTACCTTATTTTAAGCAAATTGGTTATTGAAAACAATTAGAGTATTAATAATAATAATAATAATAGTAATAGTAATAATAATAATAATAATAATAATAATAATAATATAATCATAATAATCTAAAAATTAGAATATTTTAAATTTTGAAATTCTAAATATTTTTCGTCTTTTGATTTTAGGATGTTACAAAAGGTTCTTCAAAAGGACGCTTCCAAGAAAATTATTGAGTCACCATTTGTTTGTGATGAAGAGAATGTCCATGAGACTCAACTTGCTTTAAAGCCTTTGTAAATACAAAGTAACATATTATTTGCCACAAATTTCAATCCAAAGAAGATAAATTTGGTCATGAATATCAACTTCAAAAGGTATAACTTTGTCTCCATCTTTAGAATTTATTACTTTTACAATAAATATGATAAGATGTTAATTGTTCAAGATGGAAATGTGTTTCACCGACTTATCATATTTGGTGACTTTTCCAAATTTCCATTTGACCCCGGTGGATATGATGAGTTTGTGATTTATTTGGATTTTTCTTTATGTACGGTATAATGAAGCTTAAATTTGTGGTCAAATTACTTCAAGAAGGAGAGAATGATAAGGATCTCAAGAGCATGACCATGATCCACATTTTAATAAATTATGATGAACTTTATTTATTTTAATTTGATTTGTTACAGTTCTTAGTTAGCTTTAATTTGAAATTGTAATAGTTTTAATTTAAATTTAGTTGATGTCATGTGTAAGTGAAGATACTTTGCTTTCTTACATTTAATTTATTTTAGAAAAATACGATGTAAGCCCAATATGGACCTAGATAATAGTGTTATTTATGATCCATTTATGTTTAAAGATAGTGTTACTACAAATATGCATTTGAAATCACATTTGAGACAAATTTGAAATAAATTAGAATCTCTCATGAGAATGATGAGTGAGCTATGTCTCATCTTTGAATTCTTAGATTAAAACTCGTTTGAATCTTAACAATGATTTTCTTACCATTATGTGCCTATTTTACCTTTTGCTCTCCCTTTTTTACCTGCATATTTTGTCTTGTGCTATTTTTAGATACATATCTCATATAGCACCTAAATCAAAGATATTTTCTTTATTGTTGTGAAATTGATCCACCACCATCTTAGAATCCATCACAAAACTAACTTTCAAAATTTGAAAGTTGTACGTCAAATAAATTGTAGAGCGCCCGCTTCATCTTCATCAAATGAACAAATAGAGACAAATCATTTGGTTTTAGCCGAAACAAAACTGAGCCATTGTTTGAATATATACCAACACTTAATTATTTTCTCTTTTTAGATTTTGTCTTTCCTTTTTTGAAAATAATTAAACTTAAATCGAAAACAATGAAAGCCTACAAAGTTTGTACCTATGTCTTGAGTTTTAACTATAAATACTTTACCACCAAACTAATGTGTAGGTTATTCGTGTGTGTCTATATATATATATATATATATATTAATTTTTTTGTTAGAAAGAAACTATAAAATTTAGTAGTATATATTAAAATTATATAATTTAAATATTTATTTTTATTTATGCATATTATAATTGATATTAATTAAAGATTAAAATTTGAAACCTTTGATCTAAGATTAGTTTTGATTGCACCGTTGAATTATTAAAATTGAAAATTTTAAATCATAGTTAGTCTAAGATAGATTGACTAAGACTTAGAAATTATAATAACTTAGAAATTCCAATTTTGATGATCTATCAGTTCAATCTTAACTAAATAGATTGACTAAGATTTATGAATTATAATTTCTATTATCCAACAGTTCAAATTAATTAGGTCAGATTGAACAGTTGGATCATCAAAATTATAACTTTTAAGTCATTGTTTGTGTAATTAGGTTAGTCTGAACCATTGGATCATTGAAGTTAGAATTGATAAGTCTTAGTCAGTCTAATTAGTTAAATTTGAATTGTTCATTCATCTAACTTAGAACTTCCAAGTAATTGTTGGTGTAATTCAGTTAGATCTAACTGTTAGATCATCAAATTTAAAATTTCTAAGTCGTAGTCATTTTAATTAGTTAAGACTAAACGGTTGGATAATCGAAAATAAAGTTTCTAAGTTATTTTTTGTTTAATTATGTCAGATTGAACAATTGGAACATCGATATTATAAAACAATGATTGAAATAGTTTTTTAGATGATCCAACAGTTTAATCTAGCCTAATTACAATAACTACGACTTACAAATTCTAATTACGTAATCCAACGGTACTATCAACCTAATTACACTAACTATGGCTAACTTGAAAATTCTAATTTTAATCATCCAACGATTCAATTTAACTTAATTAAACATGCTATTGCTTGGAAACTATTATTTTAATGATCAAACGGTTAAATCTTGACTAATTTGACTAACTATGACATAAAATTATAATTTCAATGATTCAATGGTTTAATCTTAATTAATTTGGCTAACAATGACTTAAAAATTCTAATTTTGACTATCCAACAATTCAATCTTATCTAGTTAGAATGACGATGATTTAGATATTCTATTTTTGATTATCCAATGGTTCAATATAAACTAGTTAGATTAGCTAAAACATAAAAAATTTAATTTTGATGATTCAACAATTCAATATTAACTAATTAAACTAACTATGTTTTTTATTTTTATTTTGTGTCTTGATAGTGTTTTAAGATGAATTTGCTTGTTAAAGAACGAATTGTGTGTTTACGTGTTGTGGTTTTGGTGTCTGAGTTTTTTTTTACATGGTTATGAACGATTAACAATTTTTACAGAATGCAGTGGTGTATATAGGACCAAAATTCACATAGTAGAAACTTTAAACTTCAATCAATAATAATTATAATATGTATAAATAAAAATAAAATTTTAAACTATATAATTTTAAAATATATTACTCTATTTTTATTATGAATATAATACTATGTTTTATCCTTAATTCCATTGTAAATAGCACAAATTTTGAAAAGAATATTACAATACTATTGTCTTGTTTCTTCCCTTTTCTATCTTTCACCATTATCTGTATTCTTCTATATTTTATCTTTATTTTATTTTGGTTAATTTCATAACAATTTTATAATATATTTGCAAAAATAAATTGAACTAATATAATATATCTTAAGTTTGCAAACAACATATACAACAAATAGCTTAGTTTGGCGGCAATATATTCTTAACTAAATCTAGTTCTTAATATTTTAACAAATCAAACACTCCATAAATGCACACCTTTCAAAACAAATTCAAATTAAAGTTTTTTTAGGGTTACTTAAAAAGTGCTCTTAGGACATTTGTTGGATACATGTTAACATTTTTCTTTAGAATTTAATTTTTATGCATCTACAATGTAAATTTTTTTCCACAATCGACACATTATGACCCATCATTTGCGTTACTTCTGAAGTAATTATTGCAAAAATCAAATATTACTAATAATAAAATAATTGTAATTGATAGACAATACATATAAATTAAATTATTTTATATATCATATCTTGTCTCTTATATATCCTACCCACAAAATGAACCATAAAACTCTAAATTTATCCGATCTCAATGACTCATCAAATACTAAATTAAAAAATAATATAATAGTTTATTATATCATATCTCTTTTATATTATCCATCAAATTCTAAAAATCATGTTATACACAATCACTTTCCACGTCTTTTATAGTATCTTTTAATCATAACCATTTAATTGTTATTTTCATCCAGTCACTGACCACGATATGATATAGTTACATAACTATAGTTACGAAGATTCTATGACATTGTACAATTTAATTTTTTTTTTGTTAAACAAAAAAAAAAGTGTACTTTTTCTTTTGACAGGACAAAACTTTGAAATTGAAACGGCATTGACACCGTTGAAACGGAAAAAACTACCAACTCAGCCGGAAAAACTCACAGTTCCGGCAAACACCTTAACAAACCCATTTTCAAAGACAACTTATTTTAAAGGTTAACGTGAAATTCAGGAAAAATCGATTATTTATTATTATTATTAGAAGAAGAAGGTTTTAGATGAAAGATCTTGCACGCTACACATATCAAAGATCCTTTCTTTCTGCAAATTCTTTCACTTGTCTTTTGCCGTAATTTATTCTTTTTCTCTCTCTCACTTCTTCTTCATTTTTCATACATATATATTTCTATCTTCAATTCTTGTTGGTTCCATAATAATCTATCTTGCTGATTTTGCTTTGGCTTTTCCACTTTCGTAATTTGTAATTATATACTTCTCATTCTTTGTAGTTGTTTTATCCTATGCTTTTAATGTATTTATTTATTCTTATGTTTAATTACATTATTTTTTTTGGGATTTAGGGATATGCATTTTTGTTTGTTTTAAGTTCTCATTGCCATGATAATCTAGAGTTCATCTGGGAGGTAAAACCTATCAAAGAATTGTTCGAGTTATGATTCGAACTCATATTCTCCCGAATGATTAGTCTTTAACTGAAGTTCATTAAGCAGATGCATTTTTTTTTTCTCTTAAGTTCTTAGAGGAATAAGACTTTGGTAATCTAGAGTTTGCGAAGGAGATAAAACACGACAAAAAATTGTTTCAGGATTCATACTCGAATTTTCCCAAATCATTAGTTATTACCTGAAGTTCATTAACAACCTTAGAGGAATATCATGTTTTAGGTAGTGTAAAATTATTTTACACCGATGGGACATATTTTTTAATTTTTTTTGTGTGTTTTTTTATGTTGTTGTTGGGGTGAATAATATAATAATTTCTTTTTGACATAAGTGAATAATATAATAATCTAATAATAGTAATGATTTAATATGTTCGTGGTGTTTGTGATCTTCTTGATCTTTAAGATTATTAGTGGATTTTGCAATTAGTATTATTATTGTATCAATGTGTGATTTCCACGTGCACTTTAGTGGCCTGATTACTGGGTGCATGATTTTATTTATTTAACGCCTGTTTATTTTTCATAATCTCTTATGATTAGCTATTTTTAAGACATAATCCTCAACTTATTTTTTTTTTTTTAATTCTCTGATAATAACTTATGAGATTTTTACTTACAAATTGTGTTTGTTCTTTGCAGTGCTCATGTTGCTGAAGCAAAATTACTGAATTGACTACACTACCCTTGTATGCTGTGTTCAAGAGATACATAAACAAGTTTCTAAATTTACTATTTGGTTATATATCTGAACATTTTGGAACTTCTCATCATGCCTTCTGAATCAATGGATTTCAACAGTTTTTCTTCTTCATCAATGTTTTCGTCCGAAGATATTTGTTCTTCTAATGAGGTATCTTCTTTTTTCTTGTTAAATATGTTCCATTTTGATGAACATGGTGTTGTTCTTAGGAGTTTTTAGTAAAATATTAGAAATCTAACAATGCAGGTGTTTCTTGTTCTTATGTTTTTTCCTATTTTCTCTTTCTGTTATTTGCAGAGTCAAGTTGGATGGTGGAAATCAGATAAATTGTCTAAAGGACATGGTTAGTATTACCAATCTATTTGGGCTCTGTTTAGATAAACAATTTAATTAAGAGTTTATAGTATAAGTGATAAGTGTTTATGCATAGGCTATTTCTCTAACAAACGGTAAAATAATGTCAAACGACTTTCATATAAGCTATAAGTTGTTTTTATAAGTTATCCTAGAGAGCTTATGGAAATTAGCTGAAAATAGGTTATGAACATGTAATAAAATGTTTCCATAAGTTCGTCTAAACAATTTCATAAGTGATTTGATTCTCTTATTACTGTTATTTTTGTCATGATTGTACTATTGAAGTAGATTTGTGTGCAAATTACTCGAGACAATTTGTGTTTATCTAGTGACATAAGAAGTTGTGAGAGAGCTTATGAAAATGACATGAAATGTTCATAAACTGTTTTCAGGTTATTTACATACGCTCTCTAGAACAACTTATGAAAACAACTATAACTTATACATATGAATAGAGTTTGGCTTTGTTTTATCTTTTGTCGTAGAAGTAGCTTATACATAAATACCTATACGATAAACACGTAATTAAGCTGTTTATCCAAATAAGGTCATGAACATTTCAAGTCATGTCAACTATAAGAACATAAAATAAACTCATAGACATGCATTAAACTCATAGACTTAATAAAGTCATGTCAATTACTCTTTGACTTTGTTATGTCATGTAGATTCTGATCAAGGAATCAAACCTAGCATAAGTTTACAAGAAGTATCCAATTTTGCAGATAGTAATGAGGTTAACATAATTGCCGATCGGCATGAAAGCAGCCTCTTCTCAAGTTCTCTGTCAGATTTGTTTAGCAGGAAATGTAAGTTTTATTTTATAAAATTGTATGCTAAGGTTTCTTGTGAAAAATGCTGGTTAAAATGCTGTGTCTTTGTATGCTTCGGTTGGTGCAGTGCGATTATCTGCGAATAATGCTTTATATGGACAATCAGTGGATGCAATTGCATCACACTATGATGAAGAGAGGCTTTTTGACTCTCTTGAAGAACTCGAGGCTCGAATCATTGGAAATCTACTCCCCAACGAAGATGATTTGTTTTCTGGAGTGATTGATGACCACATTGTCCGAGATAGCACTTGTGATGACATAGATGAACTAGACCTTTTCAGTAGTGTTGGAGGTTTGGATCTCGGAGATGATGACAATTCATCGTCTAGAGAAAAGAATTCTGTAATCCTCGGTGAAGCGCGGAACAGTCAACTTGGGCTATGTAATACCTCAGTTGCCGGAGAAAACTCTTCTAGAACATTATTTGTTAGAAACATTGATAGTGATGTTGAAGATTCTGTATTGAAAGCTCTTTTTGAGGTATGCATTTTTTGTTTTCTTTGTTGCCTTTGGAAAATTGTGGACTGTGATAATAATTATTTTCTTCTTTTTTTTGAATCCTGATATGGATTTGAAGCAATTCGGAGATATTCACACTTTTAATCCATCTTGCGCGCATCTTGGGTTTGTTATGATATCATATTATGATATCAGAGCTGCTCAAAATGCAATGAGAGCACTCCAGAATAGACTATTCGGCTGCAGGAAATTCGACATTTGTTATTCGACTCCAAAGGTTAGATGTTGCATTTTAAATCCTCATTGAAACTTAAGTTTTAATTTTGTTGATGTGTCTGCATGAATAAGTTGTGATAGTAACCACTCATAATTATTAGTAAATCATAACAATTATGGTCTATTTGTTGCGGATTATAAAATAAGTGATTATGGCATTGACTCTATTCGTGGTACAAATTTTCTCAGGATAGTTCTCCCAAGAAAGGTGTGAATCAGGGAAAACTTGCAGTATCTTTATACGATTCATCGATTTCGAATATTGAACTTCACCGTATATTTAGTGCTTATGGAGAAATCAAAGAGGTAAGTTTGGTTATAAATTTGTTTCACTTCTATTGATCAGGATATAATTTATATGTGACTGGTTAACATTACTGAACTGCAGATTCATGAAATCCCTCACAGTCGGCTTCACAAGTCGATTGAATTTTACGATTTTAGAGTGGCAGAGATGGCTCTTCGTGCTTTAAATAGAAATGATGCTACAATGAAGAAGTTAAAGGTTGAGCCAAGCGATTTTACAGACTCAGAAAGGTGGTTTTCTCAATTTTATTTTTGCTTCTGTTCAGTTTTGTCAAATAGCCATTGTAACGAAGCAGAATTTGAACAAATTGATACTTTTCTGTGTTACACTTTTTAGTACAAAGTATTGTCAAATAACAACTATAGTGACACCTCTTTTGTTTGGCTGCAGTATGATTCGACCGATCCATCCAGATTTCGAACAAACAGAATGTAGCCTCTGTCTGCATCAGAAGAACCCTCCTCTTAATCCAACAACTAGCTTACAAGGTATATATGTTCATGAATTATCAATTTCGCAGAAGAAAAAAAGTTTAATTTTTGATACAGTGTTAGTGTAACTAAAAAGTTTTACATTGTCAACAATTAACATCCAATCATGTGTTAGACTTTAAAAGTAGTTAAGATAAAAGTCATTTTTTTAATGATCTGATAGTTATGATTGATTGACAGTATAAAAAATATTAGCATTGACAATAATATGAATTAAGTCGAAAAAAGTATTTTTCTCACCGATGTTTGTACATTGGATCAGGCTTGCATGGCGTCAATAAATCTGGTAGTATGGATGCTGCAAGAATTCTTGGTGCTATGTCTGCGATGCACGATCCATCTATTGAAACTGCTTTTAATCATGGAATCTCTTCAAGTGTTCCGAACACCTTACCGTCTCTAATCAAAGTTAAATCAGTTGGAAACCAATGTGAGTTTACTGAATCTAGTTCTCCAAGCCAGTTGAATTTCGATACTCGAGCTTCATTACCATTTCATCCTCATTCCCTTCCTGGCCATCATGTAAAATGGAGCAACTCATATCAGCCTCCGAGACCGATGTGGCAAAATTCTCCATCATATTTCGATGGAATTCACACAACATCTACCCTGCAAAGATTGAACCAACATCCTATGTCACCATCACATATGATAAGCACTGTTTTACCTACAAATAACACCACGTTTCTCAGTAACATAACACCACATTGTGTTGATTTTGTTCCACATAACATCCCTAATTTTGGACTCAATTTCCATAACCAAAGGAGCATGATGTTTCCTGGTAGAAACCATATGATTAACACATTTGATACTCACAAACGTGGTAGAAGCCGTAGAAATGTAGGTGCGTCGAATTTGGCTGACGCAAAACGGTTTGAACTTAATATTGATTGCATAAAGAGAGGCGAAGATAGCCGAACAACGCTTATGATAAAGAACATTCCTAACAAGTAAGTAGATTTTTCTATATGGCATTAATTAGCTTTTTGTCTCAATTATTTTCATATTAATGCAAAAAAATTGTATATTCATTTGGTATTTTTTGGTTATGCTTTCAGGTATACTTCCAAGATGCTGTTAGCTGTAATTGATGAAAAATTGGATAAAGGAACTTATGATTTTGTGTATCTTCCAATTGATTTTAGAGTAAGTGCTTTTTCCTCTTTAAACTTTAAATATAGGAGTTTGGACTCAATGTTTTAATTTATTTCAGCTTTCCTTTTACTGTTGTTTTAACTATTCACATGGAATCAACATTGATTGCAGAACAAATGCAATGTTGGATATGCATTCATCAACATGACTAGTCCTGGCTTGATTGTACCATTCTATCAGGTTAGCTTCAGAAAATGATTATTTATTATTTGTGGCTAAAATTAATCGCTTACATCACATACAAATTTGTGTATTGATAGAGTAAAGTTTGTAATTGATGCAATTATGATAGGTGTTCAATGGGAAAAAATGGGAGAAATTCAACAGTGAGAAAGTCGCAACGCTAGCATATGCTCGCATACAAGGAAAAGAAGCTCTTATTGCTCACTTCCAGAATTCTAGCTTGATGAATGAGGATAAGCGCTGCAGGCCTATCCTCATCGACACTGATGGTCCAAATGCTGGTATTCAGGTATATTAGTTGTTGTGTTAGTATTTTCTCTTCATAAGGATTTGAACCTTAGTCTTTTAACTCTTTCAACTCCTTAAACCCTTTGCTACTTCAGCAAAATGTAGAATTTCGGTCAAGCCATTTTTTAATTTCGTAGTTCTCTATTCTTATAATATCTTGATCTTATCTCTTAAGATCAGGGTTGTTAGCGCTATAGTATAGCGAAATTTGAACTAATTGCTTTTGTTCAATGATACGCTATTTAGTACAAAATGGTGTCAAATAGTGGCACTATAGCATTGTTGGTCTGTTACATAGTGGAATTTGAACAAATTGCTATTTTTTGTGACCCCTTTCCAAAATAGTGGCATGGAATCTATGATAATATCTACTAAGATAGAGGAAGCTATGGATTGGATGCTAACTTTGCTATTAACACAGGTCCCTTTCCCAATTGCAAACAAACATGGAAGAATGCGAAGCAACACTCATGAGGATAATGCCTAATTTCGGAAACTGCAAACCCTCGTCAGACTAAGGAACTCACATTTGTTTCTTTTGACATCTAACTAACCATATAAATCAAAGTGATTTGGTTACACTAGTAAAGCTTCTCATATTAAGAGTATATGTACATAGGTACTAATACTTCACTTAAGCCAAGAAGTTTTCTTTTGTTCATTTGGCTTTTTGTTTTTAAATCCTTAACATGTTGGAAATATGAGCAAAAATAGAAGGTGTTTCAAGAATGTGAAAAATCAAAAGATTACATGTATAGGAGATTCTTAAGTATGAACATTAGAGAGGATTAATTGTATAGAGTGGTTTGAGGGGAATTCTCTTCCATGTTCTTTTTATTATCCAGGAAAATTTATTTTTTCTTCTAAATTGGAGGATGTCTTTGTCAGGGTTGGAGTCCACCTGTCATATTTTTTTTAATGAAATTTTTGATTTTGATGAACTAGTTATGCATTGTGCCAAATCCTTCTTTGGTAGATATATTTTGATTGTTCATCATTGTTAATGTTAATATCAGGTGTGCGGTGTGCCAGCATACACTTTTTTTTAAACGATCAATGTTTGTATTGTTAGTAATTTGTCAATATTATGTTAAGTACCAAACCGACTTTTTATTTCCTAGCGTGCCTACATACACTATTTGTAAAGATGTAATTGGATCGTTGAAATTGTGATAACTATGTGTCTAAATGAAACTACACTCACCATTACCCAAGAGTGTTTGGATGAGATGATTCAGATCTCCTCCGTTTTAAACATAAGCCATGGGTTCAAATCCGGTTTTTGGAATGCAACAACATTAAAACTCTTGAGGAAGAGTTTTGCCATCTATTTTGGTCTTAGTTCAATGGATTAGTTTCTACCATTGCGTGCAGAAAATATTTGATTTATACAACAACAACATAAAAATAAATGCTAATTGATATGATTTGCAAATTCAAACTCTCATCTATGATTCTAATCATAATAATAATTATTAGGGGATTTGATTATTTTATTCTAACAGATTTTAAGAACTCGTCTTCTTTAAAAACTATTGAATATATAATGGAAATCATCAATTCTTCAACATTTATTTTTCATTATAAAGGAGTTAAAATTTGAATTTTAAAGTCACAAATTTAAACCTGCTTTAGTGGTTAAGGAACTATTTTTTCTACTTAAAATACTATGTTGTCCCTATTAAATAGAAACCCAACTTTAAAAAGTATAGTTAGTTAAATTTTAATTTTGTGAATCAGGGAAATAGTTAAAATATTGTTAGATATACAATAATATTTTTAAACCCAATTTTTAAGTTTTAATGTTAGATATACAATAGTATTGTTTTTGTAATCCAATTTTTTACTTAATGATGAAGACGTTTTAATTTTATCGCTTATGTAGTGAGATATTTTTTCTATAATACTTATAGTATATGATCTTGTCCCCATAAGTCAAAATTTCTGGATCTATCCCGGTATGTACCCTTGTAGTGAAATAGCAATATTAATCACAAGAAAGAGGTATTTGAATTGTGATTCCCTTTTTAAAATATTAATTCCTGTTTTTAATTTAAATTAATTCAAGATCAATTTTGTTTACTTATAAATTTTTTAAGAATGGTCTGATTAGTCAAAAAAAAATTATTTCTACGTGATTAGTGATAGTGAGTGAAAAATAATATAGGATAGGGATAAAAGAATCACACAATGATGTATCTTGGTTTACCCAAGATGGGCTACGTCCAATCCTCACAATTTGTTAGCTTTTCCACCAATGTGCTTCACACAAGAATGTTCTTGCTTTCACACAATTTTTTCTTGATCACTCATGATCAGTTACATCATTCACCTTTCAAGCTTGAAAGAATTTTACATATATCTTTCAGTCCATAAATGATTTTTACACGTTACCTTTTAATCACAAAAAGGATTTTTACACAACACTCAAACTATCTTTAAGAAATAGTCTTGAGTTTTCAAATGAAATTATGAAAGAATGTTGTAGGATCAGAACCTACTCAACACTTATTTGAGATTGATTATCAGCAGTAACTCAGAAAAAAGATCCTTGAATTTAGTGTAAGAGAACTGGAGCTTTTGCTTGATTGAAGATTTTTTGATTTCTCGAGTATGATTGTTTTAGTGATGAATTGATTGCACTGAAAACTCTTGATGTTGTCTTCACCTTGAGGTTCTTTTTATAGACATGATGAAGGTTGACGACAACTCATATAGTCGTTACTGATCCAACTGTTCAGAGTGAGTTTAATAGACACATGTTCTATTTTATCCAGAACGTTCTTCCTTTGTAACCATAACGTTCTTCGTTTGTGCTTGAATGAATATTGTGACTGAGATCTTTAGCAGTTGTCTGGTGTCAGTTTTCTGCTTTACACGCAAGCTGGACTTTCTGCAAAAGTGCATTAGCAGTGTCCTTTTCATCCTTGTTGTACTTGTTCACAGGTCATCAATCTGGTAATTGTTCTTGATGCTGTTTTGCTTCTTTTAACCTTTTGGGCTTGATCATTGTTCTGAATTGTCTTGATATTCGTTTTACTTAAGATCTGAATTTTGGGAAATGATTCATTTCATTTTCATCTTTAAAACGAATTATCCAGAATGATCTTAATTGATTAAAATGAAACTGTCAAAAACCAGAATGATTTTTCGTTTTCAAACTGTTGCTCTTATGAACCAGAATGATATTGGTTTGCCCATATTGATATTCTTATGAACAAGAATGTTCTTTTATACACCAAAATGATCTTGATTACCTATCATCGAATAATACACTAAAAAACATAAGTTAAATAGCAACATAATTAGAATCATGATTAAAAATTAATTAACTTGTTTGTTTATCTTCAAAACATTGATTTGAGATTTTGCCTCAACAGGTAGTTCCTTATTTCCTTGACAAATCTAGATGAAAATTGACACTTAAAATAGACCCATCAAACAAACTAGCTAGGTTTTATTTACTAGTGTGGGTGAGAATAAGTTAGACCGAGTTAGGTTTTGTAGTGTCTGAGTATGATTTGTCAAAATTTTAAGGTATAAGTCTGACTTGTAACCTGTCATAAGTTTTTTTTTAGGTCTAAGTGTGATCTTTATGAAAGTCTAGTACAATCTGTTAGTCTACTTAAAAATATATTTTATATTAAATTTTTTAAATAAATAATTAGACATATTTTTTAAATAGACTAACAAGCTAATATGTCAATGAGATTATATATATATATATATATATATATATATATATATATATATATATATATATATATTTAACTTGGTTTGTTCAATGCTTCTTAACCTCGTTAACATCTATTACAATAAAAATGAAAGATATCAAATTT
>JBBPBP010000003.1:40315011-40330088 GCA_037974735.1 Cicer chorassanicum | reverse complement strand
TTCTTAATAGAAACTGTTAAAAAAGATTAACTCTGTGAAAAGAATAAATTCTAAGGTAAATTTTAATATGCACTACGGTCTACCGATACTTAAAAATATTTAAAATTTTAACGATCATATATGTTGTTGTTTAGAAGTAGATGTCAATAGTCCTATTTATTTTTATTACTAAAATAACGACTTAAATGATATTAATTCAATAAAACAAAAAATAAAAAATATATATTTTTTATTAAAATAACATAAATTAAATTACCCTATTATCCATAAAAACAAATAGGATCTTTGAGTTATTAAACTCATCACCTATATAAAGTGGTCCATCTTTTAAAAAAATAAAATAATGTATCCACAGTATGGTGAAATGTAAAAGATTGCAAAGATAATAATTTAGGGTAATTTGATAATGGGCCCACAGACTAAGCATGTGGTTGTGATGTTGACATAAAAGGAAGGTGGGATGAGAGGACAGAGATGGCATGCGAGCAAATTGAGGTGAAAGGAAACAACCATCTTCTTCTTCTTCTTCTTGTCGTCATATGCCCACATGCAATTTCAAATGCATGCGCGCACACTCCATACATCACATCATCATCATCATCATCATATATTTGCCGTGCAATTTGCTCTTTGCGGCTAACATCTTATTCTATATGCAACAAAAACATATGAATATCAATCATCATTAACCACGCCAACACTATTTCATAAATAAATAAATAAATAAAAAATTCTTCTTTTTTCTCAAACTTGTTAGATGTACTAATATCTTTTTATGGCTTAAATATATTTTTGATTTTTTTGTAAAAATATTCGATTTGGTTTAAATCTTTATAATTTTTTATTTATTTATAAATTTTAAAAAATAAAATTGATACAGTTGCAAATTTGTTTGAATTAGTTATACTCCCTTCTTTTATTATAAAATACTTCAACAAAATTTATACATATATTTATTCTAGTAATGAATTTGTCTTCAAAAAGTGTTATTTTTACATATTTACTTTTATAATTATATATTAAAATTATAAAAAGAGAAAAATAACTTACGTTTTTGCAATGAAGTTGCATATGGAATTTTAAAAAATGTCTTATGTTAAGTGACAAAAAAACTGTGAAATATGATTTTATAATTAAGGATGAAGGGAGTAGTTGACTATAGGTAGTTACAAATTAATTAGAATTAACTGCAAGTTAATTAAGATGTAATATCTTTGTTGTGATTATTTCTATATAAAACATATCATATAAATTTATTATTTTCAACTTTTTTCATTTTATTAATTTTAAATAATCAATCTTTTTATCAATTATTTTTGTTGTTAGTTCTACCACTATTCTCAACATGAATATCAAAATCATGACATATATCATAAATATTTTTCGCATCGCTTTTGTTCTTCCTTTTATTGTTTTCTTCATTTTAGAACTTCTAATCAATCATTTGTTTTCTGTTCTTTTTGAATTTATTCTTGCCCGCAAAAGATTTTGGTTTGCACTCAATTGCTTCTTACGATTCATGAAAGTGGTGGTCATTTTCTTTTCTGCAACATCATGATTTTCGATTTTGGCGTTATATAGGTCTCATGCACCTTTTCTACAAATTCACTTCCATTTTATTTTATTTTTAATGACAAATTTAAATATATTTCTTCTCATACCGCATATTTGATGGGATAATCAATATGGTTGGATTTGGCTTCTCCTGGAGGATCTTTTTAAACTTGTATTTTTCTTTTGGAGGTTTATTATAAAATATATCATAATTATCCATGTATTCATGCATAACTATCATATATCAATAACATATCAAACATTTTAGTTAGTACTTATAATTAGCCTTTATTACACATAACCAAAGTTATTAACACTATGTTCTTTATCTAATTTAGCTAATCGATTAATTAATTAACTTAGACAATTTTTTACCCTAATCGATTATCTATCTCATCTCAAAGATTAATAATCTAATTAGACAACTTTACCAATTATTATTATTATTATTATTATTATTATTATTATTATTATTATTATGCACTAAATAAATTGATGAATGTGTTGAGTTTTTATTTATGAATAAACTATGTGGGTCGGACAATTCTATTATGTCCAATGAGAGGTCTCTACCATTACTTACTTATCCATTTAATCATTTTCACATTAGGCAGTTAACTGAAATGTTGAAATCTTTAAATGGTAATGAGGGTAGTTCACCACTAATTCTCTACTAATCTTATTCTCATGATTGCAAAAGGTGTTAGAGTTTAAGTATGAGTGGTTAGTTTCACAATAGCTATATATGGTTTAAATGTTGGATATATAAGAGAGGTGACCGATATACCTAACGCCTTAAGGTTTTGGGTGGAAATGTGGTGTCAAAGTCTATTGTTGGAAAAAAAAATTGTGGTCTTGGAGCATTTGACTCATTGTTGCTCCTGTAGCCCATACTCCAACAAGTAATATTCGAGTCCTGACTTAGCTTGGTAGGGTAGTAAGAATTGATCTAGGTGTATCGGATCCTTGTATGGAAAGTCTTTATGGCGAGGTGGTCAGGAGGCATGTTCTGTTGGTTGTGACGACAATGAAATATGGATGTAGGAGACTCACACTTGAGGGGAAGATTGTTGGGTTGAAGAGTGAATGATTAGTCTCACATTGACTATAAATGAATTAAATGTTAGATATATAAAATAGATGACCCATAGACCTAATGCTTTGAAGTTTTATGTCGAAATTTAGTGTAAAGGTCTCTTGTGATCTTAGAACATTTTGTCTATTGCAATCATAATTTTAACAACCTATCTATTTTGTAAGTCTAGAAGTTCATTATTAAAATTGTTAAATATAAAAATAAAATAAAATAATTAGTTTAAAATTTATTTAATTAAGAAAATGGCACTTTTGTAATATTTGGAGGATAATCATATAATTTCTCGTGTACACCTTTAAATATCATTTTTTTTTCTCTCCCTTCTTTCTCTTGCCTTCAGAAACGCATTCCCTTCTCTTCTTCTACCGTGAGCAAACCCAAACCCCAGCTTCATCCAATCTTCAAACCTCTCATTTTCCTTCATTTTTTTCAAATCCTTTAAATCCAAAAGCTTCTTAAAGTTCATTAAAACAGTTTTTTAATCTTGCATGTCCAAATATGTATCTCCATTTCTAGAAATTAGACTCGAAGCAAAGGAGAATGACCCAAAATTGGAGAAGTTGAGCCCAACTGCAATTCAACAAAAAGGAGCTCAAAATCCAATTTAATCAGAATTCCATCTTCTCTTTTAACAAACTGAGTTCTGTTTATTTAAGTTTTTTTTATATATCATGTGAGATTGGTGATTCAATTTTATAGCAAAATTCTGAAGTTGGTTGAAAAAAAAAAGAATGGAGGAAAAGAATTAAAATATGGAAGAAAAAGGAAATATGACCAATAGTAAGGCCATGGCTGGTTCTGATGTTTGTGAATGATAGCTTATCTGTTAATTTAGAATGTGCATGCTGTTAATGGCTGGTTCTGATGTTTGTGAATGAAATATATGTTACAAAAATTTAATTAGATGCTCACAATTAGATTTAAGATTGAATATGCTTGTCGAGCACGATTTCGGCTCGTTACTGCTGTTGCTCTGATGTGTATGTGAAATTGTTAGTTTTGCTACATTAATTTCTTTTAGTATGATGGATTTATGCACTGAAATGTTTTTAAATAAACTGTTTTGGGTTATTTCGGATTAGGAGAATTAGACTGTGAGGAAATGGAATTTTTGGTGTTTTAAAAATGCATCCAAATGATTTTTCATGACCCTTATGTTGTTATTATTTTCATGACTTTGTTATTGTTATAATTGTCATGACTTTGATGTTGTTACTATTTTCATGACTCTTTTCTGCCTATGATTTTTATTTTGAATTAAGGACTTAGGATTAAATTATTATGGGTTTATTATATCGATAATTTATTTATAATTGTTGTGGATGAAAGATGCATTTTATATATGACATAATAAAGACATTTCATAAAACATCTCAAGTTTAATATAGATCATGCATGGCGTTATTTACGGTGGGACATTCAGGTTATTTCAGGCATGGAATAATAATTAAAGGAGGACAATCAGGACGCTGGGGTTTGGCCAGACCACCTTTACCAATCAGGACTCAATTATCTTGGTGACCCACGTCAAGATATTGAGCGACTTTTCCTTATTTCAAAGGAAATGATTTGAGGTCATGCATATATTTAGAAAAAAATGTGTATAATAATAATAATAATAATAATAATAATAATAATAATAATAATAATAATAATAATAATAATAATAATAATAATATCAATAATAATAATAATATTTTTATGAGTAAAAATTTTATAAAAATTAAATTGAGAGTTTTAACTTGAGATGTAAAATTGTATTCATGTTTTATACAATTTTATGAAAGAAACTCTTTGAGACTGTTTTCCCAATTATTTTTCAGAATGAGATATTTTATCTCACCCCATTTATTTTTTTATTAGCAGCTGGAGGAACATGAGACACGAATTTATCATAAGAAGACCAGTTCCAAACTCGTGGAATAAGAATTAGATATTTTGTTTTATGATGTAATCAGTCAATCGTAGTTTATTTTCAAGATGTAATATTTTATGAATCTACTAAACAAATTGTAAACTATATTTATGAATGTAGTTTTCAGTTATGATGGTCATTTTAATTTATTATGCATTATTAGTTCATCTGTTTTATTAAGGTGTACGTGTCTAATTATCATTATCATATTCTAGACAAATGATAATGAGTCTTACAATAACTATCCATTGATATGTAAAATATGTTATGATTTATATTTATTGTTACCGTTAATATCCATGGATTGTTTGATATCTTATGGCGTGGCGTTTAAGTTTGAGAAATTGAAGTTATTGAATTCTAGTTTACAATGTGACTTAACATTTTGGATTATTTATAAAAGTTTAGTTAACGATTATCTTTTGTAAATTAATAGTATTAAAGTATTTTATAAAATTTATATTTTTCACACTTTTCAACATTAATTTTGTATCACTTGACTGTCACAATATTCGGCTATTTGCATATCAATCCACTTTTTATATGCACTTTTCATATATGAGATTGTGTGGCCAATTGCATCAAAATTCAGATAAAATGTTTGCGAAATGTAAAAGTTATTATTAAAAAATAGTTGACTTAGCAACGAGAAAAAAAAAATCAAAACATAAAATATCTCTAATTTTGTTAATATTTATTAGCGATATCAATTTCATTTTATATTTTTGTCCTCAACTCAAAATTTTCTTATAATAGGTGTTGAGTTACTGATGAGACTCATATAATAATTTTTATAATATTTTTAAGGATCAATTGGAGAAATATAATGATTGATAGAAAAAAATTAATTGAGAATCTATTGTTTTTTAGTTTCAGAAAACTATTTAAAAAACACAATTTATGTCACCAAAGATATTATTGGGATGAGTCGCGGACTAGGTCGCTCTCTTTTAGACGTTTCGCGGAACTGTCCAAATTGTGCAAGACAAACTATCAACCACGAAGTCTCCAGGATAAAACAGCGCAGATTCACTGTATCGGAGTTCCACTGCACCGTAGAAAACTGTTCTAGAATTACACCCTCAATATGGCAGTTAAAGTCACTCTCAATATGACGATTAATGTCACTCGCAATATGGTACTATGACCACTCATAACTCAAAAGGACTACGGCATAACAACCGCTCTAAAAACAACAGGACTACGGCATAAAAACCGCTCTAAAAAACGAATGGACTACGGCATAAAAATCTGTTGGAACATAAAATGTTATTGTGTGAATTTAAAAAATTTGTTGAAGTCACACATTGGAAAGAATTTGTTTTGGTAAATTCAAGTGGAAAGAAACATGTTTTTAAAAATTCAAGTCCCACATTGGAAAGAAATTTTTTTGGACTCCCACATTGGAAAACTCTCATATTTTGAGTAGTTTTCAACTCTTAATATGCTAAAGTCTCACATTGCTTAGAAATCATATGTGAGTGTGCTTCCATCACTATATAATGAGTTTCAATCTATTGTTCAAAGCACACCAAAGTTGGATGTTTTTCCCAACTTTCTCTTTTCTCTCTCTTTTATTCTGCTCGCCTATTTTTCGAGCCACTTCTCCCCTTTCTTTTAGTCCCTCCGGTTTTTTAGAGCGGTTGTTATGTCACAGTCCCTTCGGTTTTTAGAGCGGTTGTTATGCCGCAGTCCCTTCGGTTTTTAGAGCGGTTGTTATGCCGCAGTCCCTTCGGTTTTAGAGCGGTTGTGATGTCGTAGTCCCTTTGTTTTTAGAGCTGTTGTTATGACGTCCCTTCATTTGGAGCGATTTTTATGCCGTAGTCCTTTTGATTTAAGAGTGGTCATAGTACCATATTGCGAGTGACTTTATCGTCATATTGAGAGCGACCTAGTCCGCGACTAAACCCAGTAATATCTTCGGTGGCATAAATTGTGATTTTTAAATAGTTTTCCAAAACTCAAAAACAACAATTTTAAGACGTTTCACGGCACTGCCCAAATTGTGCAAGGCAGACTATCAACCACGAAGTCCCCAGGAAAAAACAACCTAGATTCACAGTATCGGAGTTCCACTGCACTATAGAAAACCGTTCTAGAATTACACCCTCAATATGGCAGTTAAAGCCATTAATGCACAGGCTCTTGTGAATACACCCTATGAAAAGGTTGTGTGTGGGTTTGATGTCAGAGATAGAGTTCAAGACTATGAGCCACTCTTGTTGAATCTGAATCTTACTTACTATGCAAAGGTTCAAGTCAAGATACACTTTTGTTTATGCACAATCTTATAGAAGCGTTTGACGATATTTTAGAAACATTATTTTAAATTCAAGTGGGGGATTGTTGGAACATAAAATGTTATTGTGTGAATTTAAAAAATTTGTTGAAGTCCCACATTGGAAAGAATTTGTTTTGGTAAATTCAAGTGGAAAGAAACATGTTTTTTAAAATTCAAGTCCCATATTGGAAAGAAATTTTTTTGAACTCCCACATTGGAAAACTCTCCTATTTTGAGTAGTTTCAATCTCTTAATATGCTAAAGTCCCACATTTCTTAGAAATCATATGTGAGTTTGCTTCCATCACTATATAATGAGTTTCAATCTATTGTGAAAAGCACACCAAAGTTGGATGCTTTTCCCAGCTTTCTCTTTTCTCTCTCTTTTATTCTGCTCGCCTATTTTTCGATCCACTTCTCCCCTTTCTTTCTGTCCCTTCGGTTTTTTAGAGTGGTTGTTAAGTCGCAGTTCCTTCGGTTTTTAGAGCGGTCCCTTTGGTTTTAGAGCCAAGACCAAGACCAAAGCCAAGGCCAAGGCCCAAGCCCGAGCCCGACTTGGTCGAGCCGAGCCGATATGATGGATGGCGGCGGCGGCGGCGCGTGCGCGAGCATATTGAAGGTGTAATTCTAGAACGGTTTTCTACGGTGCAGTAGAACTCCGATATAGTGATCTGGGCTGTTTTATCCTGGGGACTTCGTGGTTGATAGTCTGCATTGCACCTTTTGGGCATTGCCTCGAAACGTCTTAAAGAGAGCGACCTAGTCCGCGACTCAACCCAGTAATATTTTCGGTGGCATAAATTGTTTTTTCAAACTTTTTCGAAATTCAAAAATAACAATTTTAAGACGTTTTTGAATTGCCATGTCTACCGACGAAATTACTGGGATAGGTTCTTCTGCTTCTGGCTACAAAAAATTGTTTCGTTTTGAAGGAAGTCACTTCAAACGATGGCAACAAAATATATTATTTTTTCTAACCACAAAAAAGGTTGCCAACGTTCTGAAGGATGACATTCCCGTTGTTCCAGAAAATGCTGAACAAACATAACAGAATAAGATCGCTGTTGAATTAACCCAATGGGAACATAATGATTACTTATGTAAGAATTATATTCTGAATGGACTTGCTGATGATCTGTATGATTACTACAGTTCCGACAGCAATACTACTAGACAGGTTTGGGATGCTCTGAAGAAGAAATATGATATTGAGGAAGCTGGAGCCAAAAAGTCTGCTGCTAGCTGTTACCTCAAATATCAGATGGCAGATGACAAATCCGTGGAAGCTCAGTCTCATGAAATTCAGAAAATTGCTCACGAAATCATCACTAAAGGTATGTCCCTCGATGAACAGTTTCAAATTGCTGTTATTATTGACAAACTGCCCCTTGCTTGGAAAGATTTTAAAAATTCTCTCAGGCATAAAACAAAAGAAATCTCCCTAGAAAGTCTGATAACTCGCCTTAGAATTGAGGAAGAATTCCGTCAGTAAGACCAGAAAGATGAAGTTCTTCTTGTGGAAAATAACAAAAAAAAAGAAATTCATCGGAGCAGTTTTAAAGCCAAACGGCAAACAACTAAAGAATCAGAATCGCTCCTCAAAGAACAGCAACAAGAACGGGAACCCACCGAAGGCCCCAATTGCAAAGCAACAACCACCTCCTAGAAATGGCCCTCTCCCCTTTCTCTGTTTTTAGTGTGGGAAAGAGGGTCATATAGCACGCAAGTGTAGGAACAAGCCAGACCCTACTAATCAGGCTAACTTGACAGAAGAGCAATTCGTTGCTATGATAACTGAGATCAACCTTTTTGGTGGATCAGATGGATGGTGGATAGACACTGGCGCCTCCCGCCATGTCTGTTATGATCGTGCTATGTTTAAAACATACACTGCTGTTGAAGATAAGAAAGTGATGTTGGGATATTCCCACACCACTAATGTTGCTGGTATTGGAGATGTGGAACTAACATTCACCTCTGGAAAGGCCTTAATTCTGAAGGATGTCATGCACACTCCAGAAATAAGGAAGAATCTGGTTTCTAGGTTTCTTCTCAATAAGGCAAGATTTATTCATACTATAGGGGCAGATTTGTACACTATTTCTAAAAATAGTATTTTTGTTGGAAAAGGGTACGCCACTGATGGCATGTTTAAATTGAATGTTGAAATCAATAAAATGTTTCCTTCTACTTACATGTTGTGTGATTTTAATATTTAGCATGCTAGACTTTGTCATATGAACAAACGTGAGATTTTGAACTTAAGTAACTTAGGCTTAATTCCAAAGCTATCTTTAAAAGATTTTGAAAAATGTGATTTTTGCAGTCAAGCTAAAATAACTAAGAGTTCACATAAATCAGTAGTTAGAGAATCTGAACCTTTAGACTTAATACACTCTGATATATGCAAACTTGATGGGACGTTAACCAGAAATGGAAAGCGCTATTTTATTAGTTTTATTGACGATTGTTCCGACTATACTTTTGTATATCTTATGAAAAATAAAAGTGAAGCTCCTGTGGCAAGAAGCACCGAAGGCAACACACAAGGTGAAACCGAAACTCGAAAGAGCAAGAGAGTAAGAGTTGTTAAAGATTGTGGACCTGAATATATGGCATATAATTTAGAAGAGGATCCTGCAAATCTCAAGGAAGCCTTGTCGTCTTTGGATGCAAATTTATGGCAAGAAGCTATAAATGATGAAATGGATTCTCTAGACTCTAACAAGACTTGACATTTAGTGGACTTGCCTCCTGGTTGCAAACCTATAACTCTAACTCAGAAAACTATTTAAAAAACACAATTTGTCACCGAAGATATTATTGGGTTTAGTCACAAACTAGGTCGCTCTCTTTAAGACGTTTCGCAGCACTGCCCAAATTGTGCAAGGCAGACTATCAACCACGATGTCTCCAGGATAAAACAACCCAGATTCATTGTATCGGAGTTCCACAGCACCGTAGAAAACCGTTCTATAATTACACCCTCAATATGGCAGTTAAAGTCACTCTCAATATGACAATTAAAGTCACTCGCAATATGGTACTTTGACCACTCATAACTCAAAAGGACTACAGCATAACAACCGCTCTAAAAACAAAAGGAAAAACGAAGGGACTACAGCATAAAAACCGCTCTAAAAACGAAAGGACTACGGCATAACAGCCGCTCTAAAAATCGAAGGGACTACGTCATAGCAGTCGCTCTAAAAACGAGGGGACTACGACATAACAGTCGCTCTAAAAACAAACGGACAGAAAGAAAGGGGAGAAGTGGCTCGAAAAATAGGCGAGCAGAATAAAAGAGAGAGAAAAGAGAAAATTGGGAAAAGCATCCAACTTTGGTGTGTTTTTCTCAATAGATTGAAACTCATTATATAGTGATGGAAGCAGACTCACATATGATTTCTAATCAATGTGGGACATTAGCATATTAAGAGAAGAAAACTACTCAAAATAGGAGAGTTTTCCAATGTGGGAGTTCAAAATAAATTTCTTTCCAATATGGGACTTGAATTTTAAAAACATGTTCCTTTTCCACTTGAATTTACAAAAACAAATTTTTTCCAATGTGGGACTTCAACAAATATTTTAAATTCACACAATAACATATTTTATGTTCCAACAGAATCTATTAATTACATCAACAACAAATAAATTAATGAAATTCAAGTTAATAACGAGTTAATAAAAAGAGTAATTTAATTGAAATTGTTTGAGTTATTTTTTTTAATATATATATATATATATATATATATATATATGAAAACTTTTCGATTCGCAACGGAAAAATATATTTTAAAACGTGTTGAACTCGGGTATACATGCGTATTGAAATTCGTATATAGGAGTATGATAATATTGAAATCAATTAACACAAAAATAGTGACAATATCCACAAAAAATCATGATTTTCAGTATGAATCAAATCTAGGATGTTGAAAACAATGTAAAACATAATTTTCTCTCAACAATTGAAATCAAAATAAAATTCAAAAACAAAAATTTCCAATATCACAATCTTTCTATCAATTATGACACAAAATAGAAAACCACGAAATCAATTAACAAAGTAAATTTCGTAAATTAAAGAGTGAACGAAATAAGGAATCACATGATAATTTATCGGTTCATCTACTTCGTTCTCTGAATGTATCATTCAGTCTCCATTCAATGAAATGAGAGTTTCTTTATATAATTTTTTATTTCAAAGGTTTACAAGATCCTTTGACAATTGTTACATACATCTGCACACCAATCCTTTCTTCCTAAACACTCTTGAATAAATTTCTTGGAACAATCCTCCAAAAATTATGAACCCAATCTTCAAGATGAAGATCACACTTCAAGCCTTGCAAGATAGAATCAAGAGACACCTCTCTAGAACACTGAAGATCTTCCCTTTTCATTCCTTCAATATGACATCCACTGATATCTCGTCAATGATCTGTATTTGGAATAGATACCCAAAGAAACGATACACCGTCGATGTTGTTTCTTGCACCAAATCACGATTGCACACAAGAAAGTGTTTTCAATTTATGTTATGATCTTGAATGCATGAGTTTGTGGAATGGATGAAAACATTCTTAGGTTCTAAGATGTTTTGGAATGCTTATATACGACTCATAAAAAAGATTGACCAAAGTAAAATGTTTCTCAATAAAATAACAACTTTGTAACTGTCATAACTGCCAAAAAAGTCAAGTTTGAAGATTTGGTAAGTCAATTCACAAGGCTTTGAATCGATTGACATGAGTCTTGAAATCATTTTTTGAAGTCTACAGCTTGTGTGAATTGATTCACACCACTGTAAGTCGACTTACAGGACCTCCTGTTTTGAGGTAAGCCAACTTACATGACAAGTAAGTCGACTCACATGTCTAGGAGTTCAAAAAAATTAGTTTTTTTATGTCTTAAGTTGATTCATAAGTTATTAAGTCCATTTACAAAGTTAAAAATCACTTAGAAAAAGTTTTTAATGTATTTCAAAGTGTGTCAATGCAATGTAACATGCTATAAAGCTAAGGCATGCTAAAACAACATGCAACAAAACTTATGCATGCTAAAACATTCTTTTTCATTTACTCTTTCTATTTCAAGTAGCATTTTCAAGAGATTGAGAATTGAAAAAGGCAAACACACATCATCTAGTCTAATTTTGATATCTCTCAAAACATTAAGTCTAAACTAACTAGAAGACCCTTACTGTACATATATTGTTGAAGTTGATTGAAATAATACATGTTGAAATAGTCCCACATTGCCTAGAACTGTAAAAGAAGAGATATGTCAATGCTATATGTATGAGCTCTTGTTCTTCATTACAAGATGCATCAGTCAGAAATATTTTAAACTTATATATGATTTTCTTCTTTTCTCTTATACTATTTTGTTATAATGTTGTGAGATGTAATTTAGATATTTGCTTTGGATGGTGTGGGTGTACTGGACCAATGGGTGTTTAAGACAAGTTTATGTGTTGTAAACAATTTTACATAGTATCTTCTATGGTTGTCATCAGGCAACGATCTTGGCTTTTACTTTGGTTTTAGAGTTTTCAGATTATATTCTTGTGTTGTGATTGTGTTCTTTTAATTTCTTTGTGTTGTTTTTTCCAACATCTTTTATCTATTGTTTTTGGTTCGGTCAAAGGAAATAGAATTTTTAGTATGCTCTTCGATTGTAGATTTTCTACTCTTCCACGTCAGAATAGAAGAAGGATATTAAGAAAGTTGATTTGTTGGTTGACATTGATGCAAAGTGTTGTGACTATGAGATTATGTCAATTGTTGTATAACTTTATAGGAAAACCAACATAGAAGTTGCACCATAAATTTTCAGTTTGATTTTCGCTATATAGAGAAAATTATTGGAGTGGTTTAACTTCAAAAGGAAATTCAGGTAGTGGTTTAGCTTCAAATAGAAATTCTTGAAGTGGTTTTACTTCAAGTGGAAATTTAGTGTGAGTTTGCTTCGAGTGAAATTTTTTGAATTGGTTTAGCATAAGTAATGTATATTTTTATGGTGAGTATGAATGTCCTTTTGAACTATGATTGTCAGTGTAAACAATAAAAATAGAAGGTGTATCATTTTTAATCAAGGAAGAAATTGATGAAGTTGACTAAATTAATACATATTGCAATAGTCCAATATTGCCTAGAATTGTAAAGAAAGAGAGAGAGACAAATGTTATATATATATATATAGATTCTAGTTATCCATTACAAGATGATTCAGTCAAAAACCATTTAATTTTGTATTTGATTTTCTTCTTTTTTCTTATACTCTTGTATTAGAGTATTGTAAAATTAAGTTTAAATATTTGCTTTAAAGAATGTGGTGCATTGAAACTCATAGATATTTAAAAGTAGTCTATATATTAAAAAATTCACATTATATTATTCTTTAATTGTCATTAAATAAACTAGTGTAGTTTTTTTTTTTTTTTGGATCAGAGAACTTCTACATTATAATTATATAGTCATGTCTTATAATTTTATTCCTTTGATTTCTCTATTTGTGTTTTTTTTTTTTCTTTCAAATTCCAACATATATATGAAAAGAGATATGTTGATGGAACAAGTAGAGAAATAAAGGCAAGGTAAGTAGGTGGCTAGTGGTATCCGTAGGTAGGAAAAGCAGCATGATCGTAGCCTCTTAACCCGGACAACTTTATACAATATGATGAGCCTCTTAAATGATTGTGAAAAGATTTAAACCAGATTTTATTCCAACAAGAAAGGTCCTAGAACGTTCATTGCTTGCTATACTTTCAACCCAAAAATGAGATACAAACACAACAAACTCGTTTGCTTTCTATAAAATTTGAATCATATTAAGAATTAATCAACTGTCATTAAACTTATATTAGATACGAGATTATATATCATGTTGTACAATTATATATATATATATATATATATATATATATTTAGTCTCTATAATATATAATATTGGGGCACACAATTCCTTCCCCCTAAGTTTTTTTCAAAAACAAAAGACCAACAATTTTGAAATCAGACTTTCTCTTAGTAGAGAATGAGAAACTTTCATATTGAAAAAGTTTGAATCTATAACAATTCATTAGAAAAATGTCTAGTACATTTGCTTTATTTATTTGATTATAATTATCATAAGTTATTTGATAAATTTATAGCTCATGAGTAAAGGTGTCAATAAAGTCTCAAAGTCCTAAGCCCTCTCTCAAAAATTTCATATTAAGCCCATAATATTAGTCTCCCTATTGAAATAAATTTTTTAAAGCTCCGACCCATTATTTCATGGGCTTAAGTGAGGGAGCTCAGAGGCTCACATGCCCAATGTTTTATTAATTGATATATTTTTTTTGAAAAATTTTTTATTTTTATTTTTCTCGAAAAGATATTGGAAAAATTTCTCAAGAAAATCTAAAATATTTTTTTCTCAAAAAAAATTTTAAATCATTTTTTTCTCGAAAAATTTTGTGAGCAAAATAAAAAAATTATTTTTCTTAAAAAAATTGATTTTTTTTTGTCGAATAAAAAAAATTTCGAGAAAAAATAAAAAAAAGTTGTAAATCTTTTTTATCAGAAAAAAATCGAAATTTTTTATCAAAAATTTTTTAGAAAAAGAATCAAACAAAAATTTTTGAAATTTTTTGAAAAAGTAATGGGCTCATAGGCTCACCTAAACCCACAAAATTTTAAGGACTTTTTAGTTTTTGGGGCTTTTCTTTTTTTGGGTCTTTTAAACTATGAAATTTTTGCCCCTTCAACATGTGGGCTGAGACCAATAATTAGTAAACTTGTGAAATTGACAGCTCTACTCATTAGCTAACTTATATTTATTAATAATTAAACTTATATCAGTTGAAACTTATATTTATTAATAATTAAACTTATATCAGTTAAAACTTATATCAGTTAATCATTTAAAATTTATTTTTCAATAATTTAAAATTTATTAATTTAATATTTTTATTCATTTATTATTACTAAATTAATTTTTATTCACTAAAATTATATTTTAAAATATATTCAACATATATTTGCGAATTATTAGTAGTGAAATTTAACCATAGACATACAACAATTTAGAAACATATAATAAGTTTTTTTGAGGCAGTAAACATATAATAATAGCATTATAATTAAAATAAAAAGTTATTATACTATTAACTACAATTGTATTAATCCAAAATAGCTTATCATAATAAATCTATCACCAGTAGCAATATTATTACACATTTCC
>JBBPBP010000003.1:40269557-40294563 GCA_037974735.1 Cicer chorassanicum | reverse complement strand
AAAAAAAAAAAAAAAAAAAAAAAAAGATAAAGGACTAAATCGTTAACTAAAATTAAGTTAAGGGACCACATGTGGTATTTAGCCTATTCTTTAAACTGAGTTATTCACTTTAAATGAGCTTAATGTTAATCTCCAATACCGGTGGCCATAACTCATTATGTTTTCATTCAATTACTCACTCATTCCACAACTTCTCCTAATTATCAAAACAAAGAGAAAATGTAGTAAAATAGAAGGAAAAAAGGAAAAAAAATTAAAATAAAATACTAAATTAACTTATTAAACAAAAACATAAACTCAAGCAAATTTCAACTTACCAATTAATTATTAATTTGATGGAACAAATTAAGAAGGGTTAGAAGAATGATTAGTTTCTAGAGAATCAAAGGGAATTGATTAATCGAGCAAAATTAGGTGAATTTAATGAAGGTTCAGATGGAGTTTTGAGACTTCAAGATCGAGTGTGTGTTCTTAACATTCTGGATTTAGGGAAGATGACTTTAAAATAATTTAATTGTAGTAATTTGTATATTCATGAAGGATATACAAAAATATATTAGGATTTGAAGAAAATGTTTTGGTGAGCAAGAATGAAGAAGGAAATAGTCTTGTCTAACTTGTCTGAAATCAAAGAAAGAACATCAGAAACCATCAGGGATGTTGCAACCATTGAAAATATCTGTATGAAAGTATTACAACATAATTATAGATTTCGTATCAAGATTGCCTAAGTTTTTCAAGATGTGATGTTTTTTGGGTAATTTATGATTGGTTGACTAAGTATGTGCTTGTTATTTCAATGAATATGGAATATCCTCTAGACAAGTTAGCTCAATTGTATATCAAGAAAATTGTAATATCGCATGGTGTACTATCAGGTATTGTTTCAGATAGATATTATGGATTCACTTCAGGATTTTGGAAGAGCTTGCAATAAGCTTTAGGAACGTAGTTGAATTTGAGTTCGACTTATAGACCTCAGACTGATGGACAACCAGAGATGACAATTTACTAGAAGATATATTAAGAGATTGTGTTATAAAAGAGAAGGGCCACATGGAAAAGTTTATACTTTTGATTGAGTTCACAAACAACAACAATTATCATTATGGTATTGGAATTGTACCTTTTGAAGCTTTGTATGGAAGGAAATGTAGAATGTCACTTAGATGGTTTGAAACTGGAGATCATGTTGTGGTTGCACCAGAAGTTATGCAAGAAACAACGGAAAAGATCATGTTAATTTAGTAGAAAATAAAAACAACTCAGAATAGGCAAAAAGACTATGATGATAAGAGATTTAAGGAATTATCTTTGAAGTAGAGAGATGATGTGTTCTTAAGGGTTGTGCATACTTTATCAAATTCATTTAATTTCGTACTTTATCAAATTTCAAACACAAGTTTATGATACTATATATATTTTAGACTTATTACAGTATACTTTAGACTTACTACAGAAGTCCATTATCACACACACACACACACTTTCTACTTGGTTGCAACCCATCACAAAGATTGACGTGATATCTTCCACCTCAGCTCAGGACGTGTAGACAAGGTGACATGTTCATGCACCTGTCAGCCCTAAAAAAGATGACACTACAACCAAAACTAGATGTTTGTAACATCTCTTTTTAACATTAAATAATTGGTAGTAATTATTGTATGTCTTACTTATTAATATACAATTATAATTTGTAAAAAAAAATAAATAAATAATATAAAGTGATACATATTATAGTTTGCATTGGGGTTATAAGTAAGGAAATTAGAAGAGTGAGTATAAATAAGGTCCATTTAGTATGAAAGCTCCATAAGGTTAAAGCGCAATTGACCAAGTCAACGCCACTTATTCCTTCTTCATTCCATTTACACTACACACACCAACACAAAACACACACACCAAAATAAAGCACACACATCACTACACTAAGAGAGAAAAGAAGAAAAAAAAATGAAACGAACTTAGAAGGAGAAGAAGAAAGGGTGAGAGAGAGAGAGAGAGAGAGAGAGAGAGAGAGAGAGAGAGAGGAAGAGAAGGAGAAAGAAGAAAAGAAAAAACATTGGCAAATCAAGAAGAAAACAAAGGAAGAGTGCACATTTTTCTTGCTAGAAGCCAAGGACGAAAGAGTTGAGAGTATCATTATCTTCTCAATTCTTTTAAAAATCAAGAGGTGGGTTTCCTTCCCCTATTTCTTTACATGCATGTATGAGGTAATGCTTACCATAGATTAGGGATTTGGGGTTTAAGGGTTTGAAATGAAGAAAAATATTTTTTTTCTATGTTAGATTTAGGGGTTTTGGAATAGATGATTAAAACAGGTTATGCATGTGAAGTTCTATGGTTGAAATTGAGAATAGATTTGAATTGAATTGAATTGAATTTCCTTGATGACATGAAAATATGCTCTTTTAATGTGTTTGAGATTAAAGATTTTGAATTTCATTATTGTGACAAATCATGTGGAATGAATTGACGTTGTGATGTATCCATTTCTTGATTTATTCATAATTTGTATCATTTGTGTTTACAAAAATTCATTAGGAAATTTGTAAAATACATGTTTTTGATTAAGACAAAAGACCAATGATGATGATGATCAAGACAACAAGCTCAAAAAGAAGAAGTCCAAAAATATCTTATTGATAAACTTTAAATTCAAACATACTAGATGTTTAAATGTAAAGGTAAATGATACAACCCATAGCTCAAATACAATGAGAACCTCACATCTTTACATATGCATAAAAAGTATTTTCAAAAGTCAAAATTACATTTACAAACTGTTAAAATTAATATTTTTGACAAAATACAAAGGTGTATTCGAATGCAACATAAGTGTATTCGAATACAGATGAAAATTGCTAAGTTAGTAGCAAAAGCCTCTCATCTGTATTCGACTACACAGTGTTAAATTTGAATAAATTTGAACGTTACAAAGAGGTGTATTTGAATACATACATCATGTATTCGAATACAACTGGAAGCAATGCAATTTTTCAGATCTGAAATGATTCTAGATCATTGCAATTGTTCCTTAAACCTCTTGGATCAATGGCCACGAATCTGAAGAGATGTTTATGGACTATAAATACATCATAAACTTCAGATTAAAAACAAGACAATCCCACGACCAAACCTTGAACGACTTTGAACAACTTTTCTATTTTTTTCAAAGTCATTTTTCATAATTCAAGTACTTGCATTTCATTTTCATATCCTCGACAAAGGTTCTCAAAGTACTTGAAGCAATATTGGATTGTCATCATTATACCTCTCTTTCATACTCTTATATCCTTACCAAAATTACAGTGTTTGTAAAAAGAAAGTAGTACTTTCTTTAAGTAGTTTTATCTAAGATAGTGGGGTGCTATCTTAGAGGTTTTGTTAGAAGTTTGTAGCAGAGGTCCTAGGGTGGGACTTGTACATTTTCTAACAATAGTGGAGAAATCTCTTATGGTGTGCAAGAGGACTGGATGTACCCTTGGGCATAAGGGGAACCAGGATAATATTGATGTGTTCTTTACGTTATTGCCATTTACATTATCTTTTATTATTCGTAAGTGCAAAATCGATTGCTAATTCGGTGAAAACAAGAAATACTCTTAAACACCTAATTCACACCCCCCCTTCTTAGGTGCAAATCTGTACTTACAATTGGCATCAGAGCAAGTTCAAGGTAACTTACTCCTCGATCAATAACTAGTGGCTTCCGCACAACCTATTTTCAGAGACGGTGGCAGCAACAACAAACCACCATGTTTCATTGGCGAGCATTACGATTTTTGGAAGATACGTATGCAAGCGTATCTTGAAGCACAAGGAGACGACATATGGGATGTTAATGAAAATGGTCCTTACATTCCAACAACAGTCATCAACAACAAAGAAGAAATTAAGATAAAGAATTCCTAGACCGATGACGATAAAAGAAAAGTGTTGTTCGATAAAAAGGCTAAAAACATTCTACAATCAGCACTAGGAATTGATGAATTTTTCCGCATATCTCACTGTAAAACAACCAAAGAAATATGGGACACATTGGAAGTAACCCATGAAGGCACCGTGGAGGTAAAAAGATCTAAACTTAATACACTTTCTCAAGAATATGAGTTATTCCGTATGCAACCCGGAGATTCTATTTTAGACATGCAGAAAAGATTTTCCCACTTAACAAATCACTTGACGGCTCTTGGAAAGATTTTTTCCAACGATGAACTAAATCTGAAAGTACTAAGATCACTAACAAGGGCTTGGCAACCAAAGGTGACAGCGATATCAGAAAAGAAAAGCTTATCCAAGATGTCACTTTCTGCATTATTTGGAAAACTCCAAGAACACGAAATTGAACTTGGAAGGTTGGAGCAAAATGAAAGTCTAATAAAGAAGACCAAAAACATTGCTCTAAAGACCGAATCAAAGGAACACATCACAGATGAAAATTCTGATGAAGACAAAAACATTACTTCCCTTGTTAAGAAATTTGGGAAGTTTCTTAAAAATGATAGAACTTTCAAAAAGGAAAGTTTCAAGAAAAAAGATAATTCTACTTCAAGCCAAAACTTCACTTGTTTCGAATACGGGAAACAAGGACATATCAGAACAGACTGTCCAAACCTTATCAAGAAAAATGCCGATAAAAGGAAAGACTTCAAGAAAGTATACATAGCTTGGGAAGATAACGAAGTAAGTTCATTATCAGAAACAGAAAGTGAGGAATGTGCTAATGTTGCACTAATGGTGTCATATCAATCAGATGATGACGAAGAGGTTAGTAACATAAACTCTCTTCATTATAATAAAACTAATAGTGAATTAATTATAGAATACAATGACGCTCAAAACGCCATTAAGGAACTTCTTATTGAATGTAAAAATCTGTTTAAAATAGTGTCAACACAAAAGAGACAAATCTCAAGTCTTCAAGAAAGGTTGACATTATGGAAAAGGATGCTGAAAAATCAAAGCAGAATTTTACATGCAATAAATGTGATTCCCTTTCATTCAAGATTGTTCAATTAAATAGAGTAATTGAACGATATGAAAAAGGACAAATAGGATTGGAAAATGTTCTAAACATGCAAAGATACTCAAACGATAAAAGTGGTCTTGGATTCTCTAAAATTGAAAAACCAAGCTCAAATAAGACCATTTTTGTCAAAGCAAGTACTCAATCCAATCAAGGAAAAATTACAATTTTACAAAAAAGTCATTCTTATAAGGAGAAAATCACTCAAAATAAATTTCATACATATGCTATTAAAAATAAATTTACTCATACTTCTACCTATTGTGGTCTTAATGGTCACACACCTAATGCCTGTCACATTAGAAACGTTAGAATTCCAAAAGGGCATTACGTGTGGGTAAAGAAAGGTACCTATATTTTGTCATCACTCTTCCAATCTAACATTTTCTCTTGATAAGTTGCTAGAGTTAATTCCTTGATATATATATCTTTTATTAATATATGAATATGTGCCTTACATTTTTTATTTTCTGTGAAAAAAAAAAATATTTTAAACAAAAACTGGAAAATGTAGTTCGTATACTAGAAATAGTTTTTGATGAAGCTTGTTTAACAGTTCTTATGATAATTTCGTTAATTTTCCTTTTCAATATGTTTTCGTTATAATACTTGAACATGATTTTGGGTATTATTTGATATTCGAGTATTCTCTTTTATATCTTAAAATTACTTGGATTCTACTTTATATATTGTCGATATTTTCCTTCTTTTTGATCATGTCAAAAGGGGGAGAAAAGTTTGGTATTTTGTTGTTTTTAAAACTGTTTGTAGGTCTTCCATCATTTTCCAAATTGATCACAAACATTCAAGTTCAATGGGGAGTACGCATAAATTACGATGGAGTAATTTTCCGATGATACAGTTTCTCCAAACAACAAAAGTTTTGTCATAATCAAAAAGGGGGAGAATGTAAAATACATGTTTTTGATGAAGACAAAAGACCAATGATGATGATGATCAAGACAACAAGCTAAAAAAGAAGAAGTCCAAAAATATCTTATTGATAAACTTTAAATTCAAACATACTAGATGTTTAAATGTAAAGGTAAATGATACAACCCATAGCTCAAATACAATGAGAACCTCACATCTTTACATATGCATAAAAAGTATTTTCAAAAGTCAAAATTACATTTACAAAGTGTTAAAATTAATATTTTTGACAAAATACAAAGGTGTATTCGAATACAACATAAGTGTATTCGAATACAGATGAAAATTGCTAAGTCAGTAGCAAAAGCCTCTCATCTGTATTCGACTACATCCTGATGTATTCGAATACAACCAAAAAGTCAGTGGCAAAATTGATCAATCTGTATTCGACTACACAGTGTTAAATTTGAATAAATTTGAACATTACAAAGAGGTGTATTCGAATACATACATCCTGTGTTAGAATACAACTGGAAGCAATGCAATTTTTCAAATCTGAAATGATTCTAGATCATTGCAATTGTTCCTTAAACCTCTTGGATCAATGGCCCCGAATCTGAAGAGATGTTTATGGACTATAAATACATCATAAACTTCAGATTAAAAACAAGACAATCCCACGACCAAACCTTGAACGACTTTGAACAACTTTTCTATTTTTCTCAAAGTCATTTTTCATAATTCAAGTACTTGCATTTCATTTTCATATCCTTGACAAAGGTTCTCAAAGTACTTGAAGCAATATTGTACTGTCATTATTATACCTCTCTTTCATACTCTTATATCCTTACCAAAATTACAGTGTTTGTAAAAAGAAAGTAGTACTTTCTTTAAGTAGTTTTATCTAAGATAGTGGGGTGCTATCTTAGAGGTTATGTTAGAAGTTTGTAGCAGAGGTCCTAGGGTGGGACTTGTACATTTTCTAACAATAGTGGAGAAATCTCTTGTGGTGTGCAAGAAGACTGGATGTACCCTTGGGCATAAGGGGAACCAGGATAATATTGTTGTGTTTTTTACATTACTGCCATTTACATTATCTTTTACTTAACGTAAGCGCAAAAATCGATTGCTAATTTGGTGAAAACAAGAAATACTCTTAAACACCTAATTCACCCCCCCCTTCTTAGGTGCACATCTGTACTTACAAAATTAGAGAGATTGAATGAGTGTTGTCAACTTAAATAGCAAGACATATGTATGATATTTTGGTCATAAATTTTTATCTGGACCTTATTTTAAAATGATTGTTCGTTTTCTGAAAACTAGACTCAATTACCTTCAATTTGAGTATATACTTTATCATATTTGATTTAGTATTGATGCTTAAAAAGGAGTTGCAAGTTACACCAAAGTTGTTGTCTTGTTTTTATGATCTTGTGTAGTGTTTTGATAAATTGCAAAGTTTGGGGGCTTAATTTGAAAAAAAAAATTAATCTATAAACTACACACCATAAGATTTCCAAAAAGTGTTCGTTTACTCAAATATGATACTTATAAATTTCTGTCAGTTGACGTTGCAATTAGACTCAGTTTTGCGTTGTTTTAACATAAATTTGGGGCTGTTTTGGAAAAAATATATCCTAATCAAGTTTCCTTGATTTTTCATTTAAATTATATGATTATTATGATATAATTGACTTAATAGTATATGTTATCATATGAATGGGTGATGTTTTATGTTATATTGCTTAAAATCATAAATATTTGCAAGGTTGAGCGTGTGGTAGTTTTTAATGTATTCATTAATAGACGATGTGGTAGTTAATAAATGGTGTTATGTATGTGTGTGTGTGTGTTTGTGTTCTTATATATTTACTATGTGTTTGAATAAGGTGAGAAGTATAGGATTCATTCTAGCTAGATGAATTATTTGTTTATATACGACGAAAGCGAGGGTAAGTGGGGCACCACTTACGAACGTAATCATGTCCAACCTTACCAAAATAAAGTTACTAACAAGAAGAGGGCATTGGTAAAACTAATGTAGTCTTTATGACATGTTTGTTAGATGGATATTTTAAGTCATTAGATAGGACTTAAATATTTAGAAAGAATTAAAGCCAGAGATAGAAAAGGTAACCCGAGAGTAACTTACAAAGGAAGAAAACTCATAAGATAACTATATCCTTGGATTAGAATGTCAATTGATTTGGTTCCATGCCTTGGGATCCACTAAGATATAATCTCATACCACGTTATTTAAATGTTTTACAGGTAAAATGACTTAGATCAAGAGTTCGAGAAATATAGCATAACA
Source organism: Cicer chorassanicum (assembly GCA_037974735.1). Taxonomy (NCBI): domain Eukaryota; kingdom Viridiplantae; phylum Streptophyta; class Magnoliopsida; order Fabales; family Fabaceae; genus Cicer; species Cicer chorassanicum. The sequence continues at coordinate 40,286,341 of JBBPBP010000003.1, read as the reverse complement.
GTTTATGTTTCAGTTTGATTAAAATTTCTAGGAAATTTTTGAACAATTGATGTGTTATGTACTCTATTTTACTCTTTATTTTGAAGGAATGGTATACATTTGCATGGCTTAGTGTCGACGTCTGTATTAACTACATGTGCCTATGAAAGGAAATATAACCACAATTGCAAGAGATCCTGTCACATTCATAAAATAGTGTACTATCCTAGTGGATACCTTGAGAAGACTCTTGAGAACATTTAGAATTTATATTTATGTATTTCTTGTTCATATTTGTGAACCCAGCGCAATTATCCTACACCATAAATTGCTACTTTAAAAATTGTGTATCGCAAACAATCATTTACGGTGTATCATTTTACATTTCTTTGCCTTAAATGAACCTATTTGAGATAAACAATATCAAAATCTGTAAAAAAAAAATAATAATAATAATAATAATAAGTGGGTGAAAGAGGAAAAAAATAAAGTGAGAAGGGCAAATGTGAGATTGTGGGGTATATATGTTTGTAGGTGTGGAGGTGTACTTATTGAAACCCCTTTAAGAATTAGATGAAAATGGCCCAACCCAATATTATACATTTGAACCCACCCTAAAAGAATATTAGTATGTTTGTACACAAAAAAGAATATTTTAAAAGTAAGAACTGAGAAGGGAAAATTAGTTTTTGTACCCCTCAATTTCGTTTGTACCCATTTATTTTAAATTTTTTAAGTGAAAGTACTAAAATAACCCTCTAATTTCAGTAAAATCCAAACACTTTCCTCATACCACCTCATTCTGAAATTTCCGAAAAAAGTGAGTCTGGGTTTTTAAATTTTTTCACCGGAAATTTCAAATTCATTGAAAAATTCGGTACACAAAATGCATACCAGAAATTTTATTTTTGAAATTTCCGGGAGTTGTATCTGGAAATTTGAAAAATCCGGTAGTTTGTTTTCAATACCGGAAATTTCAAATTTCCGAGTACAATTCCCGAAAATTTCAAAAAGGAAATTTCCGGTATTAAAATTAATTAAATTATTTAAAAAATAAAAATACTAATAATAAATTAAAATAAAATACATCAATAAATTATAAATTAATTTTATATTTTAATTACTATTATTATAATTAATAATTACAATTATAATTATAATTAAAAATGATTATAATTAAAATGATTAAATTATATTATAAACTTTAATAATATTATTAATATTAATAATAATAAAAATAAAATTATATTAATAAAATAAAATAAAATAAAAATACATTAAAATAAATTAAAGAAACAAGATGCGGTTGACTAAATGTGCCTAAACAACTAACGTGTTATATTATTTTAACAACTCTCTCGTATTTTGTAGATAAATTTTAATTATTTTAACAATTGTCTCCTGTTTTCCAGATAAATATAATAAATAAAAATTAATAATTATAATAATAATAAAATCAAATAAAATATATCAAACTCAGAACGGTTGACTATGCCAAAACAAATAACGTATTCCTAATATTTTGCGGATAAAATAGCAACATAATTTTATTTTGTTAACAACTCTCTCCTATTTTTATTCCGATCTAATAAATAATAATAAAAAAATAAAATATTGTTAATTTAATTTACAAAATAATAATAAATTTTAAAAAAATCAAAATACATTTAGTAGAAAAATAGGAGGGTGCGTCCAAGTAAAATACATTAAATTAAATTAAAAAAAATACAAACTGGATTTTTGAAATTTCCGGTCAAGAAAAAGTAACTACCAGAAATTTTAAAATTTTAAAATTTCCGGTAGTATAATTAACGTACCAGAAATTTGTTGAGAAAATCTCCGGTAGTACAATTTGTTAATCGGAAATTTCTCAGTTTTGAAATTTTCGGTAGTTATAAATTGTGTACCGAATTTTTTGGAGAAAATAATTACGAACCAGAAATTTGGTTGAAGGGTGAGATTTTAGAGTAATTTTTTTTACCATTTACTGAATGAAAATAAACAGAGTAATTTTGGGTTTTTAACAAATTGGGGGTACAAAATAAATTGGAGGGGTACAAAAACTAATTTTCCTTAGAAGAGCAAGTATAAAATTGTAGAGATATTTATATGTCTATCTATCGATTCAATATAATAAAGTAAGATTTCATCTATAACAAGGTGCTATTAAAATTGTCCAAAAATAAAAACAATTATTTCTCTCTCTACTATATTATTTAAAATTTTATAATTTTACTTTTAAAATTACTAAACTACTCACTTTTAAAATTATAAATCAAAATATTTTCTTATTCTTACTTATAAGTCATCTTAGTAAATGGCGACTTCTTGGATTTTTTTTTAAATTTTTAACTTTTTTTTAAATTAACAAATATGTATATATATATTAACTAGAGTTGCTTGTAACTTTTTGACAATATTTTCGAGTATGACCAGTTAATCGACATAGTCCGCATTTTCTTGACACTTTTTCTCTAATGTCCATTTCAGTTTAATTAATAGTACCCATATTAAACTGAAATGGACATTAGAGAAAAAGTGTCAATAAAATGCGGACTATGTCGGTTAACTGGTCATACTCGAAAATATTGTCAAATATTACGGACAACTCTAATTAATCTACGTAATTTAAAATTTGTATTGTTGTTTTTTATGAATATATTATATTAATTATATATATATATATATATATATATATATATTGTTAATTTGAAAGAAAAAAAATAAAAAATTGAAGAGAAAAAAAAACTCTTAATGAAATCACCTTTGCAAACTCGAGTTCTTTTAAGAAAGTCGCCATTTACAAAAACGACTTATAACTAAGAAGAAGAAAAAAAGCATTTTGGTATATAGTTTTCAAAATGTAGGTTGGTAATTTTTTTTCAAAATTGAATTATTGAAAAAAAAATCTCTTTCTACATTTTTTCCATTTATTATACAAATTCATTATTAATATTTTTTTGAAAAAGGTTATACATATTGAGTAAAAAAAAGTAGGTTTAAATATGTTTTTGGTCTTTGCAAATATACTTCGTTTTGGTTTTAGTCCTGTAATTTTTTTTTTATTTGATTTATATCCTTGCAAATTCTATCAAGTTTTAAAAAAGTCCTTTATGAATCCTTTTTAGTAAAAAAAATGGTGATATGACTAATTTTGGATGAAGTGGCACATGGTGACTATGTAATTGTTGTTGATTAGGCAATATTTAAAATTAACATTTATTTTATTAACTCATTTAATTAAAAATTTAAAACTAATTAATTAATAAACCAATTAAATAATAAAAATTCAATAATCTTCATCTTCACCTCCAAATTTTTAATTAAAAACTCAACAATCTTGGTCTTTAATCCCAATTTCTTCATCTTCAAATCGCAAATTCTCAAATATGGATCCAAACCCTAAAAATTATAACATCTCATTATAATTGGATTGAAAACTTTACCTGACTAATACTCCATTAGTATTAATCTTGGTTTTATTGATTCAGCGATTTAATTAAGTTCATCTGTCTTTGTTTTCTAATTCTCTGTGTTGTTGCTTGTGTAAACATGATGTTCATAAGAAGCCGAACTATGTCCAAATCTATGTAGAGTCGTATTCACATTAGATGGGTTTGGAGGATCAAGTGAAGACATATAAAGAAAATGTTCAGACACTTGAGGATGAGATAAATGAACTAAATGAAAAACTGAGAAATTGGGGTGTGGTGCGAGAAAAATGAGAGATTAGAATTTTTAGGGTTTGGATCTAGATTTGAAAATTTACGATTTGAAGATGAAAAAATAGGGATTGAAGATAAAGATTGTTGAATTTTTATTAAAAAATTTGGGGTTGAAGATGAAGATTATTGAGTTTTTATTATTTAATTGATTTATTAATTAATTAATTAGTTTTAAGTTTTTAATTAAATAAATTAATAAAATAAATGTTAATTTTAAATATTAAATATTGTCTAGTCAACAAAAATTACGCCGTCACTATGTACCACATCATTCAAAATTAATCATGTCAGAAATTTTTTATTAAAAAAGATTCATAAATTTAGGCAAATGACTTATCATTTATACTTCACTTATAAGTTTATTTCTCCCAATATTATTTTTCTTCCAAGTTTTTAATTCTTCATATCTTGATTCTTGAAATGGTTGGTTTTCCTAATTTTATCACTATTATCACACCTGTAAAGAAGTCCTAAGACATTGTTGTTAGAATTGTTCATTTATAGTTTGTTCCTGATTTGCATGTAGGAAAAAAAAAATTCCATTGAGAAGGTCCTAATGGATAAGAGGGTTATATGTATATATTTATATATTCTATCTTTTATTTTTCAATTTTTAATCTTATGTCAACCATATCTATGTAAGCTTTAAACACCTAATTATCACTAATTTTATATATTTATCCTAATTTAAAATTTTGACACGTCACGCATTTCACGCACTTATATGTATTTGTGAATTGTGATCTTCAGCCACCTACATCCACCGGTAGCCATTGTACATCATTTGTATTTACCACAATAACCTTATCACAGTTTTGAATTTTTCAATATAAACAAAATACATTTTTACACTTCTTCACTGTAACTGAAACTTTTTTCTTTTATTTTATGCAAGATTTCACTATCTCTGTTCTTAGATAACCTTCAATCTTTTCTAACTCTTTCTTCTTCATCAAAATGAGAGAGAAACGAAAATAGAGAGAGAATATAAAAATAAAACATATTAAACATATGTTTTTGACATTTTTACAACATTTGTTAGATTTGTTGGTGTCAATTGCCGTAAGATTTTAATCGTGAAGTTGTTGATGAAGATTATATGTAGCAAATTCCAAAGCGTGTTGTTACACTAGCCTTTAGGTTCGATTCGCCCCACAAATTAGATGCAAATAAGATAACCAGTGAATCCCCTTCAAGGTACTTTGGAAAACCTTGATATGATTTGCACTATCACACCAAGACTATCTTTCAATAGTATGTTACAAAAGAATGTTTCCTATCATTCACTCATGCATTAAAGAAGAATAAGATGACTTTAGAATATAAGAATGAGTGAGAAAATTGGATGACAATTTTCAAATTTTCGTGTTTTCATTCTGTCTAAAGTGCCACTATTTATAGAAAAATAATGTCACTTGAGAAAAAGTTACAATTCTTATTTTGCGAAAAGATATATGCTTATATCGTTCAGTTATTGACTAAAGCGTTGCACTAGTCTGGTGGTTGATCGCCTTTTCAAAAAGGAGTTTATTCAAAAAGAAGGCTCAAGAGCGAATTGAACTCAGGACCTTGTTGTGACACACAAAAAACATAACCACTAAACCAACAACAATATCATCACAATTACAACCAACTATAGATATATATACTACCTAATATTTTAGAAATATCTCACAACATCTACATTGTATCTAATATTTTGTTTTTTCTTCCATTTGTTTTGTAGGTTTTTGCTCTCAATTTCACCATCCCTATTTTAGATAACTTTTAATCTTTATTAACTCTATTTTTTTTTATTAAAATCAAAATAGAAACAGGACATAATAAAAAAAATGAAAATGAAAAAAAATAATATTTACTATAGAATAAGTATATATGTTTTTTAATAACAAAATCAAATAGAAAGGAGAGAGAAACAAAAAACAAAATGAAAAAGAAAAACGAAAATATATTAAACACATTTTTTTCCCGTTTATGTAATTTCTTAATTTTACCTGAATTTTTTTCCATCAAAATCAAATAGAAAAAGGAAAGAATCAATATAATAGATGAGAAAGAATAAACATATTAATTTTTATTTAATTAGTAGAACTAGCAAGAAACCCGTGCGAAAAGCACATGTGGCATGTCGTTATATTTTATAAGTGTTACGTTTAAATTTTAAACAAAAGAATCTCATTTTATTTATCAATAATAAATATTTATTTTATATTTTTTTTATATTTATTAATGATAAATATTTTTTTTATGTCTTAGTACGTGACAACGAAAATGTTTGTCTTTTGTTTTTTTTAACATTTAACAATTCTAAATATTTGTTTTGTATTTTTTATGTATCAATAGAAAATATTTGTCCCGTGATTTTTTTTTTATGTATATCATTTATAAATATTTGTCTCGTGTTTTTTATATATCATTTATAAATATTTATTATTATATTTTTTAATATTTATTAATGACAAATATTTGTTTTTTTTGCTTTTTTTATATATTAGTAGTTAATCGTTGGGGGTAGAACGGAACATATAATTTTGGGAGTATTGGCAGATATTTCAAAAAATGAAAATCATTTACTAATGCACGGTTAACTCATGGGCCGTCAACAATTAAATGAAAATAGTCCAGCCCAATTACCCATGACCCATTTCGAAACCCACCCAAAATGAAGCTTATTAAGTTAGAAGAAGCAATACAAAACCCTAGTGACAGTGTTCAAAACTATCGTTCTTCATTTCACATCACTCGCCGCCGAGGGCTTGCGCACTCAACTCATCAACAATGGTTGCCGCTAAGAAGACCGTACGATCTCTCTCTCTCTCTACTCTCAACGTTGTTGATTTGTTGCTCTATGATTTCAGATTTAGGGTTTTTAATTCCAATTATATTATTATTGCTTTCTGTGATTTTCTTTGATTTGGTTTTAGATTTAGGGTTTTTGATTCCAACTCGAATGTAATTCCTTTTGGCGATTTTGTTTTTGAAATTTTCGTATTTGTAATTTATACAGAAGAAGACTCACGAGAGCATTAACAACAGGCTCGCTCTTGTTATGAAGAGTGGCAAATTTACCCTCGGTTATAAAACCGTTCTCAAATCCTTGAGGAACTCCAAAGGTAAACTATTTTGTACATTTTGTTTTTGGAATATGGATCTTTTTTTTATGTTGTTTAAGCTAAGAATATGTTGCACTTTCTTATTTTAATTTGATTAGATTGGATGTTTTGTGATTTGATTTCCGAATGTTTTGCTTTAGATTTTAGCCGATTTGTGGTGAGTTTGATGGAATCCTAGTGTGCCTCCATGACTTTAGCGAAAGCTTCATTTTGAGCTTCAACAAATTTTGCTGTGAATTAATTTGATTCTGTAATTGAGTGTTAGTGAATGTTTATTTGCAGGGAAATTGATAATCATTGCCAACAACTGTCCTCCTTTGAGGAAGTCTGAAATCGAATACTATGCTATGTTGGCAAAGGTTGGAGTTCATCATTACAATGGGAGTAAGTTCTTTATATATTTTTCATTCTTTTTCTTAGTTTTTTTCAATGATATTCTGTTGAATGATAGGTGGGAGTAAATTCATAACTTTTTTATATTATTTATGATATTCTTTATTTTGTAATCTTGCCTGATTTGTGTTATGACTGAACTTTAGGGTATATTTGGATTGTTGGTATTGGGAGTAATGGAATAGGCTAGTTTGATTTTTAAAATGGATGATATCTCATTCCACTCCATCCGATACCATCAATCTAAAGTTTCCTATAGTGACATGTACTTGTCTATGCATTAATATGTTAGTCATGTTGAAAGAATAGTATGCTTAAGTCATATGATTGAATGTATGTTCCCCATTAAACATTGTAGTACAGAGTATCTAGTTAATGAATTAAAATTATCTTCAACTGTGTTTATAATGGAAACATTTTAATTTAATTAACTTGTGTGATGTGATAGTTTTCACGTTACGGTTCAAAATAATGGTGTTGATCGTCAATTTCAAAGATCTGGATTTATCGGTTGGCTGTTCATTAAGTTTTCTACATAGATATTTTTATTGACATTTAAATTTTTTTTTTATCACAGACAATGTTGACTTGGGCACTGCCTGTGGAAAATATTACAGAGTGTGCTGCCTCAGCATTATTGATCCTGGTATTTGATGTTTACCTTAACTATTTCTTTATTAGTAACTAATTTTCTGTTTGTTATTATCTAACCTATTTTCTAATTTTATTTTTTATTTGTTGTTTTCAGGTGATTCGGACATCATTAAGTCAATTCCTGGGGACCAGTAAAAGTAGGAAAGATTTTCTGTTTGATGTTTTCTATTCTCAGTTGTTTAGACATTGATGAAAGAAATTCTACTGGTGTACTATGCTTTGTATTTGGGTATCCCAGCTGATCCAGCATTGAGTAATTTTGATTGCAATTTTTGTTTAATTGCGTTGATTTCCAAATGGTTAAAATACTTCTCTAGTTTGATATTTAATGTCATTGTGTTACCTGTGTATGCTTGTGTTCACATGCGGATGATTGGTGATATTGAATATGTCTTGCAATGTTAGATAGGAAACTAGCCTCGTGAATTGTTTTGATGTTTTCTGTTAGTAGTATGTTTAAGGATTATTTCAATTCAAGGCTGCGAACATCAGCTCAAAAGATGTTCAGCTGAGGATTTGAGCAATACTTTTAATTAGAGTATAGAGTTTCAGATATCACAACCAGTTAAAAGTTTCTAGAAACTATCGACCAAAATAATGCCAATTTCACCACAGCTTCAAGAAACTAACAACCAAAATAATGCCAATTCCACCCACAACGAGTCAATATGTCAATGAAATAAATATACATTATACTACTATATATTTTTTAATAATACATTTAAATGTTAAAACTTAAATGAGATTAATATGCGTAAATTATTAAATGTTGAATATATTACAAAAATATTGAAATTTAATATAATAATTATAGTAGTAAAAAATATTATTTATATTTATTTAAATAGATCAGTTTAAAAGATTTATTATGTGACTTTTTTTCTGACCTTTTTTTAACTAAATAGACATTTTTAGCATTGGCTTGTTTAAGAAAAAAGTCTGGCCTGACCTGGGCTCGACGTAGGCTAGGTTGCAGGCATCTGTTGGTCGGCGTGACCTATTCACATCCCTAGCGCCTATAAAAGTCTATTCACATCCCTAGCGCCTGTAAAAAAGTCCCACCACTACAAGCTACAACAAATCGGTTGTTGGTCGGCGTGACCTATTCACATCCCTAGCGCCTATAAAAGTCTATTCACATCCCTAGCGCCTATAAAAAAGTCCCACCACTACAAGCTACAACAAATCGGTTTAAAAACAATCACTCGGTGGAAATAGCCGAGTTTTTGCTTTCCGTGAGATTTGAGTCCAGTACCGCCTCCACACATTCCCACTATCAATTGAGAGTTCACATGTTCAGTTTTGCTGGTGCAACACATCCTTCGGTTTCATTTGGCCTAGATAAATTAAAAAATATATTTAGAGCAGTAAATTCTACTAAATTTATTTTAAGACTATGCCAGAATCACATTCAAAGAAACACACATGATGCACCAGATTCATGCATTACACACAAGAAGCAATTATGAACGTTTCTTATCTGGTCTGCAACTGCACGTAAAACCTTATGTGTACCATGATATGTGTTACATCAAGATGCTTAACGTGACACGTCACTATCCTATCCTCCATGATGAATCAAAATGATTAACATTTTGAAAAGTCTAGGGCAGCTTGGAATGGTTATGGACAAAAGGCCGACCCAAGTCTAATACCACTCTTTTTGGCTATATAAGCTCTCACACTACCTCCTATCAAGGTATGTCTTATTCTAAATCTCTCTCCCACATTAAGCAATATAATAACTTGAGTATTACATGTGTTACAACGAAATACTTAACGTGACACATTATTATTATCGATGATGAATCAAACTGATTAACATTTTGAAAAATCAAGAACGATTTGGAATATTGATAAAGAGCATTGCTACATGGCACAAAACAATTTTCGTTTAGAACACGCCAATGAGGTTTCTAACCAATCAAAATTCGGGTAACACTATAAAGTCAATTATTTGACGGAAATCACAAAGCGTACGACAACCAAGAATGGCTATTGTATGTTTTCGTCCGTCTCGTACACAATAATATTTTCCATTGATAAATAGTCTGTTATGCAAATAGGATGATGTTGCAAGCCACTTATGAATGATCTAAGGAATGCAAGTCAATGTCTTAAAATTTGTTGCATACTTCAACTAGGTTTGATGTGCCTTTCCTAAGGGATGCATGTCAATGTTTAGAGTGGTAAATTATATAGTGTGTTGAAGAGGGTATTGTATATTGTGTATCAAAAAGAGGGTGACATAATGCATGCTCTATCATTGAGGCCACACAGATAAACAATCAGTACATACAGCATGATATAGTAGATGCTTAATCTACTCAATTACAAATTAACACAATCAATTCAAGAACAAGAGTTAGGTGCATATCTCCCATATTTTTGTTTTGTTAATTTCATTTCTTTATTAAATCTTAGGCGTGCTGCAAATGATTGGTAGTTCTTAGGCGTGCTGCAAATGATTGGTAGTTCCTGTATATCAATATAGTTGAGATTCATGATCTACAGTGGTGCAACGTCAATTCGCTTAAGAGCCGAGAGTTACCGCACAACGAAAAATGTACCGTAACAAGGAAATACACATTTTTTTCTTGCATCTTGTTTGAGAACTTTACAAAATTTTCTACACTTGAAAATGACAAGATTTGATTTAACAATCAAACAAAATCCAAATCAACCTCTGGACAAGGGTTTATAACTACAATAGAAACAATTTTACAAAGACTCTCAAAACAATACTAATATCAAAATTCTTCTGGTAGAGGTCTTCCTTCTAAGAAGGACTTGAACAGCACAAGTGATCTCTCAGGCTGTGAAAATGGTGCTTCATGTGATGCTCCTCTGACTGTTGCAAATGATAGTATGTTACCATAAACTTGAGTCCATCCACCAACCTAAAAACAAGAGTGAGATATTTCTTAAGCACAACATACAATATGTCAATTTAATAGTATTGTCCCTGAGGTATCAGTTTAGTGCTAAAGTTCGACATTGTAACCACAAGAGACATAGTTCAAATCCCGTAGGGGGTAGTTATAAAATAACTATTAGTGTCATCGTTATTAACAATAATTTCTCCTCCAATTTTAAAAAAAATGTCAATTTAATAGTATTAATCTTGATTTTAAATTGCAGTCTGCCGTCGCAATATAAAATATTTTGATATCTCTGCAGCGACAATTTTGACTGCACAACTACATTTTTTTGCAATGTAAAAGTTTGTAGCATAACTGCGGCGACAATTTATAACCATGGTATTATTAATTTTGGAAAAACTCAACAAGGTTTATTATTACCTGCTGCTTCTCAAACCACACCCTGTATGGTACAGTGGTATTCATTCTCAGTTCTTTAGCCAATTGATGTACTAAAGTTCTACTTCCAGTCAATGGAATAACTGAATCTTGATCACCACTGCAAAAAAAGATTTTTCAATTAATTATGGTTAATGAAGGCCAATGTAGACAATAACATGCTCTAATTTATGGTAATTACCAAGTTAAATTTTTGCATTTTGACTAAGAATGTAGTTTGATTAAGTACTTGGGTCTTTTGGATAAACAACTTAATTAAGCGATTATAGCATAAGCGTTATCATATACGAACTTATGCATAAATTATTTTGATAACAAAAGACAAAAACAGTGAAATTGTTCATATAAGGTATAAGTCATTTTCAAAATAAGCTGTAAACAACTCACAGACATGTCATAAGTTATTTCTATAAACAACTGTTTCCATAAATTTTTTCAAACAATCTCACAATGTGCTTATATCAGTAGATAAACTCCAATAAGTTATTCAAAGAAGTCCTTATTCGCGAAATTAATCTAAAGAGCTTAATCAAGTAGTTATTCCCAAACTATTCTGAGGCCAAAAACAGTCAAAAGTTATTTTAACAAGTGTATCCATCCCCAAATATAAGTGATTATGTTATGAGATAAGCTAAAATAAACTTTAAGATCTTTGTTTCAACACATGTAATAATAAGTAAGACATGAATCATTGTATGCACATACCTGTAGACCAATACTGGAATTCCAGCCTTGACTAGCTTTCCTACTACAGTGATTGTTGGAATCTCCAAGTCATGCAAATCATAATCCAATACACTGATGGACATAAAGCAAAATATTCAAGATAAAGTTGTTAGGAAAAGCAAGATATGAAATGACAACAAAGCAAAATTGTAGGTGTTTCTCTCTTACTCTAAATAGCAAAAGCATGTTTTATGATAAGAAAGGCAATGCACAACAACAACCACGAGTCCAACACACTAAGTAGAATCGGTTACATAGATCAAACCACGCTATAATATTCTGTCATAGACTCATATGTCATATCTCTATCTAAATAATTAATCTCTAGGTCTTTCTTAATAGTTTCTCTTACTCAGACTCTAGGTCTCCCCTTCATCTGATCTACTCTCCTTACTACAAAATCTACAGATCTCCTCTCCACATTCCCAAATCACCTAATTTGGGTTTCCACCATCTTTTCTACGGTAGGGGTTACCCCATCTTTAATGTTGTCATTTCTAATCCTACCTCGTCTAGTTTTTCACACACCCAAAATAACATTCTCATATCTGCTATGTTTATTTTATCCTCTTGTGAGTTTGTGCCATCCAGCACTCCGTCTCATACAACATTGTTGGTCTTACATTTCTATGATCAAATTTTCCTTTCCGTTTGAACAATATGTTTTTATCACATTAAACATTTGAGGCTCTCCTCCAATTCAACCATTCAGCTCAGATTCGATGGTTTGCATTTCCTTTTATTTCTCTGTCATTTTGTACTATGGACTCGAGAGACAAAGCACAGCAATAAAGTTTAAATTGAATAGCTTTCATTTCACATCGTAGTTTTAATTTGAAGTCTGCAACCGCAATTGCAGCCACAACATACAACATAAAGATTTTGAAAGTATTTGTAACCCGATCGTAATCGCAATTGCAGCCATATTGGCTTAACTTGTTGCAACCAACAATTTAGAACTATGGTTAATATAAGCAAAATATAAAATACACAAATGAAGGTAGAGAAGATAATTACTTGCTGCAAGGAGTCCATCTTTGTACCCCAACCAACCGTGCATGTAAAGCTGATTGAACATCTTTCCTGTTAAGATAATTGACTGTCTCATCTTCCACGCATACATCAATCGTTTCAGTCACTTGCTATTCAACAAATGACAACAAAAACAACACCATCATTTCATATCTTAGTACTTAAACTTGATTGTGAAAACTGGAACCATTTTAGTGCTTAAACATGTAAGGCGTTGTCACAATAGTCCTTGAATGCATCAAGATTGCAAAAACATACTTCAATGTCTTTCGTTAGTCACTTTGTTCACTTAATGTGTCATTCATTAGTTATTTTAGTCCTCAAATGTTTCTTCTGTTAGTAAATTTGATCTATATAATTACTAATGAAATATGTTGAGTATGACTCATAGTGACATGCTAGATGATAACATAAACTCACCTTAGGATTGAGGACTTTGGTTTGTGAAAACACAGAAGATATACAAACATCAAGAGTCACATCATACTTGTCAACAAATCTACTTGTTTCTGTACTAACTTGGCTCATCACACTTGAACAAATGGGAGAAACAGCACCATTATAGTATTCTCTCACATATCTTGAATAGTTACAAACAGAAGTGAACATTTTGTATGTTAAGTCTGAGATTAATCCATGAGACCAAAAGAACTCAGCTCTTGAATTAAAATCTGTTGAGAATTCTAGAACTGGATTACCAAGCTGCATCAAAGGAAACTAGTTAGTGTGTGTTTGGTTCAGTAGTGACAAAAATTGATTTGGGCTAAAAGTGATTTCTATTTAAGTACATTCGTGTAAAAGCGTGTTGAACAATAAATTTGAGTTTAAAAATCAATTCTAGAGGCAAAAACTCCGAATTTTAGCTTCATGTTAAAATCAGAGGCAAAATAAATTATAATTAAGCACATCCCAACATGTCAAAATCAATTCTATTCTTCTAGAAACAATTTTGTCTCATCCAAAAGTGAAACTAACATACTTAGCGTGTGTTTGGCTCTGCGGTAACAAAAATTGAATTTGACTAAACTGAATTAATAAAATCGATTTTAGTTAAAAGTGTGCTGAATGCAAAGTGATTTATGTTTGAATATTGTTAAGTTATAAAATGAATGAGTACCTAACATATACATTCATGTAAAAGTGAGTTGAACAATAAATTTCAGGGTAAAAATCACGTTTGAAGTCAAAAACTACAAATCCTAGCGTCAAGTTAGAATCAATTCTAGAAGCAAAATCAATTTTCCTCGTGTACAACCAAACATGTCAAAATCAATACTACATATCATGATTCAAATTTGGCTCCTCTAGAAGTGGAACCAAACATAAACAATACATGTTTGAAGTTGCAGTGAGTTTAGCAGAACAGCGGTGAACCACTGTGATTTCGACAAATTCACTGTGATTCCGTTTCTTTAGGAATATTTAGGTTAAATTGCAAATTTTAGTCAAATTGCAAATTTTAGGGATATTTGGCTGAAACTTTATTTTCTTAGTCTTCTTCAGTTTCTTTAGAGAAACCAGAAAGAAAAAAGCTGGCACCAAGAAAAAGAGAAAGGTAAAGTCTTGCAGAAATAAGAAAAGAAGAATAATTGGAAGTTTGTGCTTTAACTCACAGCAATGCCTTTTAAATTGAACAGCTTCTCCTTTTTGTTGAATTGGAGCATAAGCTCAGCCAGTTGAGGAACATAATGACCTAATGATAAATTACAAAAACACAATCATTAGTTGCATGTAGCAGTGACACTTCAAATTGAAGATATTTTTTGTGTTGACACATATCAGTATCCGACACCAACATGACCTGACACATGTAGTTACATTCAATTATTTCACCTTTTCAAATTAGTATCAGTGTCAACATGTCGATGTCGTGTCTGTATTCAGAAGATATAATAAATGATTTTTTTACCAGCATAGCTCTCTCCAACAATGAACAAACTTCTGTTTCTGTATTGTGGAAACTTTACAAACCAGTTTTGCAAGAAGATTAGATTATCCCTGGCTATAAAGAGAAAGACAAAAAACAGTTTCAGAAAACCAATGCAAACTTTAAGGGACATTTCATACATAACTTTAAAGTAAAACCACAAATAGTGAAATAACATTATGTTATGCAAAACTTTAGGCAAAAGGGACATGACATAATTTAGTAAAAGCAAAAGATAAAATAGTGAGAATTAATAAGAAAAAAAAAATTCTTTAGTAACATCAAAATGCTTGCATCTAATGGTGCTTGACCATTCAAAAGAATAAAATTGAGAATCATTCTAAAGGGAGAAAAACTAGTTATTTAAATCAAATAGAAGGATTAAAGATGAAAACTTGCCTGTAATTTTGTCATTTACACCACCATAAGATGAAGTATCAGTTGAATAAGAAAACCCTACTCCAATTGGTGATTCCAAATACAACATATTTGCCTCTACAATTCACACACACACACAATGTTGATGAGCATTTCATAATTAAGATAAAATTGGAACCACCCCATTAATCCAAATTAGAGTAAACAATCATTTTAGTCTTTAAGCGAGGCACTGTCACAACTGTTCCTGAATGTATCAAAATTATAAAGACAGTTAAATGTGACTTTTGTTAGTCAGTTTAGTCCTTGAATATGTTTTTGTTAGTTAGTTTGATCTTTGAATCTGTCTTCTATTTACCGATTTGGTCCAAAAACCGACTAATAAAAGACACATTTTAGGATATTTTAGTAATTTCAAAGATTAAAATGACACCGCCTTACACATTTGACAACAAATGATTATTTATTCAAAAAAAAAAATTACAAACCTGTGTTCCAGCTGAATTGATTCCTAACCAAACCCTCTCCCTTAGGCCTAAAAGGTCCATTTTCTGAAAATGCACCAACACCAATAGAAGAACAACCAGGTCCTTCAACAAAAAAAAATGACACAAAGTTTAAGTTTTCAAAACTTTTTCAAATTAATATCCAAGTACATGTTTATAATCACAATGAGTTTGACAAAATCACACTGACACAATAGTTTTATCGAAGCTTCAAAGTTTAGCATTTTCTAAAATCACGATGACACATCATGATTCTAACAAACTCACCGTGAATCCAAACATGCAATAAATGATGAAAATGAATGTTTAAGAAAGAAAAAAACACTAAAAAACACCTCCATTGAGCCAAAGAACAAGAGGTTTAGAAACTGAATCCTGTTGAGCTTCAACAAAGTAGAAAAACAAAGCCTTGTTGTTTTTGTCATCAACATTGACATAACCTGAAAAGTGATTAAACTCAACATTTGGTTGACCTGGTAAATGAATGATTCTATAAGGGTGTGAAAGTGAAACTCCAAAGGAACATATCTCAAGTAGAAGAATTGCTACACACATTGCAGTGGAGCAACAAAGTAAAGAAGACATTGTTTCTTCTTCTTTGTGTTTTTTTTTTTTCACTTTCAAAAAGCTTTTGCAGCTACTTGTTTTTGTTTGTTTAATGAGAAGAAATGTGGTGTTTGTGTTCTGTTCTGTTGTTGTGTGTATATATAAAGTAGTAAAGTTTTTGCTTTTTGTTGTTTAGAGTTATATAAAATTGTGTGTTTTGTATAAAAAAAATTGAGTTTGTTTTTCTTTTTTAGTTAAATTTAAAAAGTGAATTGGATATATAACAATATATATTTTAATATATTAATTTAAAAGTAAAAAATTATGTTTAAAATCTAAAGCTACTTGGGAGCAAATTAAGAGGGTAGTTGTTAGAGTTTTTTTGTTTGTAAAAAATCATTTTTATTTAATAAAATATAATAATCATTATTGAAAATTTGTATTTATTTGTTATAGATTATTAAAACAAATAATAATATAAAAAC
>JBBPBP010000003.1:40247137-40266174 GCA_037974735.1 Cicer chorassanicum | reverse complement strand
ATGTGAAAAGTTAATATTAAATACATCTATATATAATGAATAATTTAGTAATAGTAACATAGAAAATATACATATTAATTACAAACACCATAATTTTTAATATATGTGAAACACTCTATAGATACTTATAAAAAAGACAGGAGAGTAATAATTAATTTTGACATTTTTTAATGGTTTTTTTATCCAGTTTCTTAAAAATTTGGGTTATTATTTCTTTTCACCTAGGTTTGGTTTTTCCCTTCTAAATTTTGTTTTCTTTCCTTTTTTATTTTTTAATAATATATTAGTTTATCTAAAAAAAATATTGATTAAAAAAAGCTTTGAGTAATTATGTTGAATTTCCCCCTGCAATAAAGAAATAGTTAATTTGATGGCAAACGGAGCAAATTAAATATAATGTTCACCTCTTCTTCCTATTTTACAATCAACAAATATAATTTGTCAAAAATGAAAGAGTCAATAAATAAAAGAAGAAAATAAAAACATTGTAATGTTTACCTCTTCTCTTCAAAAAGCATATAATATAGTTACATAATGTTCATATATTTACTAGCTAAGCTCCTCCCGAAGAGTGAGTTGAAATTTTTTAACTCACAGTGGTACATTGGCATTCAATAATAACAAGAAAAAAGATTCACGTATTTGTATGGTATCACTTTTTGGTGGTACAATATAGGAAGATGGGTTACACTAAAATGTTAAGACCATTGTGTCAAAAATAAAATAAAATTCTTCATATATTTTTCTTAATAATATTACAATCATTAATCCTCTCTCTATACATAGCATTGATATATTCTAATAATTAAATTAACCAATAACTCACTCCAATGGATCTATCTAGATCATTTAAAAAATAAGTGACACCTAATCTAAAATACATAATGGAATTTGGGTCTAAATTTATTCTATATGGGCATAATAGTATAATAGTATTTGTTGGTTTCAAATATAAGGAAAAGTCAATTAATATATCCATATTTAAAAATATCATCATATTAATTAATCTTTATTGTGGGAGATGATTATTTCATATTTTTTTTTCAAGAACCTTCATTTTTATAATCCATTCTTCTTTCTCTTTCATGGTCTTCAAATAGTAGTAAATAAAAGATTAAAAAACTACTTATTCTTTTTCGTTCATGAGTGAAAGTTTGGATCCAGTGATTCCCAAATGTCATTGTAAGAAAAAAATATTGTTAGAGTTGTTGCAACTAAAAAGAACCCTGGAAGAGAATTCTTTTCATGTCGCTTGCCAAATATAATTTCACCATTTTTGTTTCCCATTTCTCCCCATTTTCATTTTCCTTTATCCTCAATTTTCTCTTCCATTTTTTTTTCTACTATTATCTCAAAGCTTGCTCATTTATTTCTCCAATTTTCTCCCCCAAACTGAGGTATAAGAGGGACAAGCACTGAAATATCACTTTCACAATCTGAACTCACTCATGAAGGTCAAGTGTTTTACCAAGAGGTACCTGTCCAAGGAGATGCATGAGAAACTAAAAAAAAAAGGAACGACAACTCAAGGATTGTCTTACAATTTTTAATATGAATGCAGAGACCAAATGCTAGTAATTGAGCAATTTCAGGGACTGGTTTGTGTATATTGATTTTAATTTTTGCAAGTAAAAAAAATATGGGCTTAGAGGTCCAGTTATATACCTTGGTGAGTTTGGTATATGGCCACCATCTATCAGGGTACCTACACCACCATTCATAAATGCACCACCATTCATCGAGAAACTTTCACCACCACCCATTTGGAAACCTACACCATCACTCATGGATGTACCGCCGCCTCCATCCATTAGAGCACCACCACCCATGACAAGATTAGCTTCTAGACCACTAGCCATCAGAGTGTCTTTTCCTAAGTCTAGCTCAAGAACAAATGAACCAAATTTAAGGTATTTTATTCCTAATCCAAGGACGTGACCTCCCAATTTAGGTTAATAAATATATGAGTGAACATTTGAAGAATGAAACAATTGAAAAATGAAATATTTTGAATCGTGTTTTTTGTAATGTGGATGTTTTGCTATATTTTGGATGATATAATTGACACTTATTACTTATTAATCTCTCTTTTGAAATCTTTTAGATGATGTACTTGAAACTTATTTGAATGATGTTACTTATTGAACGAAACTTATTTAAAGTTAAGTGAACTTCATTAATGCATTTTGGTATTTAGTTTATTTTGAAAAAGAATGTCTCAGGTGTTAATTTGCTTGTAATTGTAATATTTTGGGGATCTATTTGCTTATAAGTCATAAACTGCAGATATCAAATTGAATACTTTATATTTCCCAGCAACAATGTTACATAAACACATTCAAACTAATGTCTCCCATAACCATAGTTCAAAATACAAAATATAAACATTATTGCCAAAATATACTTTAATATTTTAACTTGATTCCCTAAGGACTCAACTTTGTCTTCCATACCTCTTCACTTCCATAGTCTTTAGATAATGAGATTATTTTGTCAATCATTATTGTTTTCCAAACATCATCAGCTCCATTGTCCTTATTTGAGGACATTTTTACCAAATTATCAACCTTGTCCAACAGTTGTGCCTTCCACACTTATTGGTTTATTTCCCCGTTAAACAAACCTAGTTCCTCACATCATCAACCCATATAAAGAAGTTGCACCTATATATATTATCTGGAAAAAAATTAGAGAAATTGGAGAAATGACATGAAAAGAATTCTCTTCCAGAGTCTTTTTTTAGTTGTAGCAACTCTAACAACAATTTTTATTTCACAATGACATTTGAAAATCTACGAATTCAAGTTTTCACCCATAGAGGAAGAAGAATAAATGGTTTTTTTATTCTTTTATTTTCTATGATTTGAACATCATAAAAGAGGAAGAATAATGAATTATATAAATGAAGGTTATTGGAAAAAGAGGATAAATCGTGGGAAAAACAAAAATGGATTATATGGATGGAGATGCTACCATTGCAATGATGACAAAGTTTGAGTTTTTTTTAAAAAAAATTGAATTTCATTTTCAAAATTGGGAAAATTAACCAATCTTTTACGTGACAATGAGTTGACTAACAACCGAGCTTGTGACACCCTAAACCCCAAAATAACATTTATAATAATTTATACTAAATTATTTGAAAAAAACTCGCGGTGGATGAAGAAAATCTGTTCAAGAAAGTAAAAACTTTTATATCTATTTTAGGATATCACGTTTCTCTAAATACAGATGTAACAATTCAACTTTGTTCCTCAATTAAAATTCAATGAAATTGATTTAACTAGAATTTCTTGATTTAATTCCCAAGACTTACTAGTACTAAAGTTTTCATATAAAAAGTCATTTGTAACTACATAAGCAAAATACACATTACAACTCTTAATTCCCGGTATCACCTATCAGAGCGGGTTTCCTCCCAAACTTGAACTTCAAGACTCATTAACCTGTAATAACTGCGATTTCGCAAACGCAAGGCCAAACCAGTCAAACACAAACAACGAAGGAGGTGAATTTTGAAATCATGTTGATAGTATAATACAAGTAGGAAGAACACGCAATTAATCATCAATAAATCGTATCATTACACAAACATTCTTCAAAGAAAAACATCACGTTATATAGTCTAAATCAAGGAAAATCAATACACTTCACTATAACATCAAATCATCGCAGAAATTATTATCGCACACGATACATATTAATCACAACAAAACCATCACAAGAAAATGCGATGCTATGCATGAGCCTAAACTCTACTTGATAATGTGGTACCATTCTAACTCTGAAGTACTTGGTTAGGAGGCCTGATACTATACCACCATCCCGATGGGCAGACAATTCAAATTTGCCCTGTCATCATAGATCCCCTCAACTCAACCTGAGACACATATACACGACAGTCGAGGTAAACGTGTGTTGCATGGTAGCTCCCGACATTTGGAGTGCTACCTCCAAGTCACCTAGGAATTCCCCGCCCGAATACCTCCAAGGTCTAACAATCTTGCCTTAAGGCTCAACAGTAGACCACCACGATCAGACACAATTCAGTTGTACTTCCCCGAAATCGCTAGGCTTGTCAGGCCATACCTATATGATGACAAAATAATCTCCACTTCACAAATTCTCAATATTTATTTTCTCTCCTCGTTGGCCTATGATACTCCATTAAGACCGTCATCTCAAACACAAATTGGAATCACAATTATTTCATCAGAGGTTACTTCAATATTTTCATCACCAATTCATAACATCACTATTATAAATCACACATCATCATCATTACATAACTCATCACAAATTTAGAGCATCACTATCATCAATCATACCTCATCACATAAACTTATCACAACACATCCATCTTTTATTATCATATCATATAGACTTGTCTAATCAAACATATATATAAAATTAATTCGACACTCAATATCACAATAACATCAAATACCACACATTTAAAGAAATTAAATCAATCAACACCTTACAAGTATTTCTATTCTATATTTTAATCTCACAATTTCCATATTTGCACATTAATTAATTTATCCCTCAAAGGGCTACTGACGTACGTAGCAAGCCACGAATGAATTGTTAGTAAATACGGTTTTCTCGTTCATCTCACAATATATTATACTCATGAATTCAAACGCTCTATCACCTCTTACCTTATTTCGACGCTTTTACACACGAATAAGATTCCACGAGAAAATGGTCTTTGTTCTTTGACTCTTTGTCCTTCAATCGATTTAACTCGACAGTTTATGGGTAAACGTCAAAAATAAATTATGAGAAACTACTCTAAAAATTAAATTCAAAATTCGGTTAAGAAAAATTACCATAAATCAAAAAACCAATCAGTGGATAATATAGCTACTTTTAGCATGGTCGTTTTGGCGTTGGTTTCACTCAAATCAGAGTTACGGTGAAGAAGAACGATACAAAATAAGGAATTTTATAAACGGAGAAGTCGAGTATTTTAGAGAGAAATTGGGATGGTTAAAAATCCGAGGAAGTATGTTTATTTGACTAGCTAAATGAATAAAACAACGTACTGAAATTTGGACGAGAATGGAGAAAATTTTCTGTAACAGTTATCGATCACCGGTGTCAAATGATAGGTTGTTGTTGTGGCGGATGTTGAAGCTCAATTTCTTATTTTTTTTTTTAGGGTTCAAATGGGTCAAGCTCATTGGTCTCCTTATTTATTTTATGTTTTACTACTATTATTTTTATTTTACTAAAACAAAATTAATTGTTACTTAATCTCATTTTTAATACTCTTCCAAACATCATTAAATTTTCAAAACATTATGAATATTTCATAACTAATATATAATAAATTAGAGTAATTAAAATAATTAACCTTTTAAAAAATATATATTATTAACAACTCAAACTCTCATATTCAAATTAATCACTATAGTTATACTTATTTTTCAAAATACTCACGTTATAATAATACTATCATTAGAGAATAGTCAAAATTATAAAATAAATAAATATAACAACAATATTTTATGTTAATTACTAAATCATAATAAATATATATATATAAAATCACAATTCCAAAATAAGTATATAAAAATAAAGAAAATCAAACATAATATTACTACTATCTCAAGATAATTATTTATAAAATAAATAATTAAAATAAGATATATTTAGAAATAATTAAATATAATTAAGTGCACATACATTTAATATTAGTCAAACACACGAGAAAATATCATATTAATTACCAACTCACATATACACGTAAAATCTCCTAAATCTTATTTTTTAAAATATTTACACTAATATACTATTATTTTTAGAAAAATATATAAAATAATAAAATATAACATTTATTATTCATATAACATATTTGGTCAAATATGTACAAGATTAGCACATCATAGAAAACACACCTATAAAGAAAATTAATCATAAAACTAATCAACATATATTCCAAAATAATTTTAATACCAAATTAATTATCTAAAATCCTATTTAATTAATAAAATAGTTTATTATAAAATTTGGAGTGTTACAGAGCTCGCCATGTATGCAGTTAACGTCCACGTCAATCTCATTAGTGAAGCAAACTAATAAATGAACTATATTGTCCGACGTTTTTTAATTTCATGATATTATTTACCTACTTTTAAAATTTAAGAAGTAAATATTCGACTCCTACAATTTTGAGAGATAATTTGATGATTTACTGGTTTATAAAAAGATAAATTACATTCAATATAAAAACTTAATAACTAACCCCTAAAGTTCACGGGTAGGAATTGTGAAACAAGAATTGTCAAACATCATGAACACATATTTCAAAGGAGCAATAGTTTTGCCCTAAAGTCACTTATTGCAATTTGCAAGGCTAAAGGGACAAATACTTTATTGTAATAATGAATGCTAGCTCAAGAAACAAACAAGCAAGCTGTGCAAGTCTTCCATTTTGTTGTCGTTTTTCACTTCATATTTATTTGTTATATATTTTGTAGTTGCTTTAATTGAGCAAACATATTTTGTTGAGTACATTTTTAGCTCACCTATAAGAGGAAATTTGAAAGAAAAAGTGAGAGTTGTATTGTACTACTCACTAAAAACCTTGTAGAGTTAATTTCTTTGATATATCCTTCAAGGTTTTAATAGAATACAAACTTTTCATAGTTACATTTGAAAAAAAAATATTATTTCAAAAATTTATTAGTTTTTGTTTTCAATGCAATTTTCATCTCTCATTTTTCATTGTGCTTTCTATTTAGTTTTATATGTATAGCTCTCAGTTTATTACTCTTTCATTTTGCATTTATATATGATAATTGAAATACACCAATAATTAATAAATATAATTTAGTAAAATTACTATTATTTTTCATTCATTTATCATATTTTCTTAATCAATGCGAAATGATGAAATGCGATGGTCATTTAAGGACAAAGGGGGTATATACTTGAAAAATGCAACAAGGATAAAACTCTTTTGGTGCTGAGAAATATTTTTGGAGAACTAAATTTAAATGAGTTTTATGAAAACTTTTAAGTTGTAAATACAATTTAAATAGATGGTTATTTATGTTAAGTAATTAATTAATATAATAGATGTTAAAACTCATTAACCACTGATGTAATTTCATTTACTACAAATTTAAATTTGACAAACCATAATATTTGGGGGTTCAACTATATATAAATTTGATTACCTAAAAATTTGTGGTTAGTTACTATCAAATTTGTAATAAAGAAATTATGTCGAAGGTTTATGAGTTTTGATATTTAGTATATCTAGTAACCACTAAACTTAATTAATCACATATTTAAACTGTATTAACTATTTAAATTGAGTGTAATTTTTTTTTTTATGAAAAGCAAAATGAATTATAACCACTAACCAAAGCACAAGATATGCAGAAATTAGGGAAAACATATTATACATCAAATAAGATAAATGCTATTATGGACCAATGATTAAAAATCACTCAAAATTCTAATGAAAATCGACGACACTCCTGCGCTATATTTTTACTTTATGAATGAGACAATGACTCAATTGATGTAAAAATAAAGAAAAACAAATATGTACTTTAAAATTCAATTTGTCGAATTGAAATCAATAAGTCACTGTCTCAACTTAAAAATTGAGAAAATAGGTGACTTATGTTTCAAACTAATATTTTTAATTATTGTCAGTGTTTTGAATAACTTTTAAAATTGGTCTAGAGTAAATCTGATCCACCTTGAAATTTGTCCATTAAAAAGAGTAGTGAAATTTACAAAATGATCACTGCCCAAACTCACAACTATTACACCAATTCCAATCAGATTACACAAAAATAACACAGCTACATGAAAACCGAAATGATTTGAATTTATGGGTGCCTTTCAATGCATTCCAATTCCACGTAAATTTTAATTTTTTTCTCTCTAATTTGTCCTGTAATTAATATTATTAAAATTACTTATAAATTATTATTATTTTACTTCACTTTATATTTATATGATAATGAGAATCCACTAGTTGTTATTAATAAGGTTAACATGAAAAATTGTTATTCGTTTATAATTTCTCCTTGATATATTTGTGTAAACTGACTTAATACGAGAATTATTGAGGAACGGGAGGAGTGTATAACAATAAGTCATTCCTTCGAAACTTTTATTGTTTTAATTTACTATTATTTTAATAAAAAATATTTAACGCGAGGAGATAATGCATCAGTCTATGGTAGAGAAAATATTAAAATTTATTAAATATTTACAAATAAATTTATATTTTCTTCCACTTTTTACATTTTTTTTGTTTATTTATTTATTTTAGTCTTAATGTATGACAACCCAATATAAAAATATAAATAATAAAGGATGTGAACTTTCCACATAAACCTAGTTCACTTAGCTGCCCACTTCTTTTTCATTTGAGTGTTGGTTTATAGTAATTTTTCAATTTTGAATTACCTTTTTAAATTATTTTGTTCTATCTTTTTATTTAAATAAGTTTTTATTTATTTATTTATAATTATGTCGTTTGATTACGACGTTGTATTGTTTGTCGTCTTTATATAAATATTATGTAAGAGGATAGATATAAAGACCGTAGATTCTTAATTTAAAATTATTGACTTGTTTGTCTTAAACCATGTGTGAAAAAAAAATTATAAATAAATTATAAGATGTTGATCATGATTGAGTTTAGTCTATTTGCTTTCATATCATTGTAATGGTGTTTTAATTTTTTATTAATGAAATATTTTTAAAAAGCTTTGCACATAATTTTTGTCAAATACAAAACTTTTCCACATAATTCATTAAGTTTTACCTTTATTTCTCTCTCTCATATTTAAAATCAATTTACATGCTAGATATTTTTTTGTCCGTAAATAAAATTATAAGGAAATTAAATTCACACAACAAAATTTTAAGTTTAAATTTAAAACATAATATTCGTCAACCTAACAATTTTGACACTTTTACAAATACATAATAGATTTTTAAGGGAGTAAATATGAAAGTCAAGTAATTTTGAAAATATAAGGAAGGAACCATGTAAAGCAAAAGTGTGCCAACATGCATGATTATAAAAAACTTAAAAGAAGGAAAAAAGGACAATAAAAAGGGAGGAGAGATTGGAAATTGCACCTTCTTTCTTTCTTTGTCTTTGAGGCAGGTGATGATGTATTAGAATATGGAGGGTGGTCACAATGGTTAATATTACCACTTGACCATGTTTGGTTAAAGTTTTTTCCTACTTGCTTAGCAAGACAACAAGATTGTCCTTGTTTGGGCATCTAAATCTCTGTGTTTTTTCTACTATCTACTTTAGATCTACCATTTATTAAAAGGAAAGACATGTATCCGTTGTCTTTGGATATTTTAACATAAAAATTAATAGTTTTACAAAATTTATTGATTATACATATATGATGAAATAAGATTTTAATATGGATAACATTTGTGATTTTTTAAACATCAATTGTTTTTTATTGGCTATTGAAATTATTTCAATGTAGATTTTTAAAACTGTAAGAAAAAAAATAAAAATATTAGTAAAGTTTTAATTTAAACCATATCCAAAATCTCAAATTTTTATCAACTCAACTAAACAAATAACTATGAATAAATTTGTAACACTCGTTAATATCATAATCTATTTTTTTAGAGGTCTTTTTTTTTTAAATCCTTTAATTCTTAAGAAAATAAAATCTTAATAATTTAAAGATCGACCGTAATTATAAATAAATAAAATTTGGTCAAGAAATATTCTTGACAGAATTTGAATTAAAATTCTTTTAAATATTTAGTCTTTAACCGAAATTTATTGATTATGTGGACTCAGTCACACTTAATCGAAATTTAGTGATTGAAACTTTCTTTTCGTTATGAAATAATTTTATTTTTGCGCTAAAGCCCATATCCTTTTATTTATTCTTCAAACTCCAACCTCAATATCCGGCTATTCTTCTTGCCATTATGTTGCTGGTCCATTTAAACTGACTTCAAGAAGAACCTTTTCACCGCAGATCAATAATTTAATTGTGCAAATATAAGTTGAACCATAATCAATTGTCATCATTTCAGTGCAAATAATTATAGTGGAGCACAAAGGGGAACCATATATACATGCATCCACGTTGGAGAAATCCACTAGGCCATTCATGATCCTAGTTGCTCATGAAATAACTATCTTTATCCTTGGTTAATAATTATGTCTCCACAACGAATAATGAAGTGATACTATTAAGAGCATTTGTGAAAGTAAACCCAATTTGAGTTCCTTTAAACTCAATTATGTTTATAAGAGTTAAATATGTTTTCGATTTCTACAAAATTATAATTTTAAAATTTTAATTTTTTTTTAAATTTATTTTTATTCTTTATTTTAATTTTATAATGATTTTTTTAGAAATTAAAAATATTATTTTTTACAAACAAAAATTCAAAATAGGGACTATAAGTAAATAAAAATAATTTAACGACTATAAAAATAATAATTATTTTATAAGAACTAAAAATTAAATTTTAAAATTATAAAGGAACAAACAACTTATTTAATTTTTTTTTTTATGATTGGTAAATTTTTCTCGGACATTAGGGCATGGTTGTGAATTTTTAGTTTTTGATTTTGAAAGGCTATTTCAAAATCAAAATTTGTTTGGGTAAAATAGTTGATTTTTACTTAATTTCAAAACAGTTTTTTTTTTCTAAAACTCAAAACAAAATAACGTTTCAAAATTCTTTTTTTTTTTAAAAAAAAAAAAATTCAACATGCCATCACAGTATATGTAAGCATCACTCTGACAACAATCGATCACCCACCTCGGACGACCATCACAGTATATGTAAGCATCACTCTGACAACAATCGATCACCCACCTCGGACGACCATCATCACCCGCCTCCATTACCTCTTACCTTCGCCGCCACCAGTCCACCTACAGCCACCACTGCTGCCATCGACTACCCACCATCCTCGATCATTGCCACCACCGACCACTCATCTCCCACCACTAGCATCACTCTGGCCACCGTCTGTCACACTCCAACTATTACCTCAGACTATTGACCACTTTTTTTTTTACCGCTACAACCACCTTCGACGACTGATCACCATAAATATAACCATCTTCCACAATTACGACTTTCAACCACTATTACTAAAATATATAATTAAATAAATTATAATTTTATAATATTTTAATATACTTTTTTTAATTTTTATGTGTCAATATTTTTTAATAGTTGGTGAATTTATAATTAGACGAGATAAAAAGTGATTCAACTCAAATCAAATAAAAAACCGAAATGCAATTAATAATTGAAATTCAAAACTGAAACTGAAAATTAAAAAATCAAAACTAGAATTGAAAACTCAAATCAGAAACTAATTTTAATTTTTGAAAATTTCATAATATAAAATCTAAAACCACTCCAACCAAACCTATAGAGTTTTGTTGAGTACGATTTTTCAAAGACAAAATCAATTCAAAATAATTAAATATAAAAAAAATTATATATCATTGAATGATTGGATGTTGGGTATGATTGACAACATAACACTATTCTTCACAAATTTTCACTTCAATATTGTGACCCCACTTCAATATTCTTCTCCTACTTGATCATTTGATAATATTCTCTACATCATGGACCCTGTTTAGATGAAACAAATGTAATAGTAGTTTTCTCCATCACATGGATATATTGGAAAATGACACACTTCTTTGCTGACAATATTTTTTGGGTTGCTTTAATATTTTCTCCATACCCTTTGCTTGAAAAAAGAAATCAAGTCATTTTCTTTTCTTTATTTTTTTATTCTATATATTTGTTGGTAATTCATTGCCTTTGATATTTTGCATATTTGTGTCTTATCCAATTTTTGCTTTCTTCTTGGGTATTCTGCAAGTACCAATTAGGTATTTTTCGTCGTTGATGGTTATTGATTTTTTAATGTTAAATAAGTTTCACTTATTGTTATTGTGTTTTTGGTTGTTATGATTATTTGGTTTGTGTTCAATAATTTTGGTTTCATTTCTTTGATGATTGTCCAACTTTATTGTTGGAACATTTATTATCTGAAGTTTTGATTGGAATCGTTGCTATAATTTTGTTGAGGTAATAAAATATCTTGAATCTATTATTATTTTAAAAGTGTTCAAAGTACAATGAATTTTTTATTTTAAAATGTGAAAATACCAATTGTAATCCTGATTTTTATATGAAGAATAATTCGAATAAACAGAGTTCACCATGCATTTATTCTATTGTGAATTGAAATATAAATTTATTGTCTGGTTATGAAAGTTTTTGTTAATCTATTTTTATTTTTCTCTTTTTTACCTTTCTCTTATCATAAAGAATTTCAAAAAGAACTTTGAGCTAGGATGTCCAACACCAATAAATTGCAGCATGTGATCGCAAGAGTTTTCTCTAGATTGAGTATGGCAATTGATAAAACTTTGACTAATATAGGAAAATGACATTTAGTATATAGTTTGCAAATATTTCCTCATACATTAAATGGTTGCAAAATATGTTGCCATTATAGAGAAAAACTATATCATTGTGTTATATCGTAATGTATTTGTTTTTGATTTATTGGTATTGGTTTGGATGAAATACGTTTAAAAGCATAAATTATTTTTGATTTTGGAATTTAGATGTTTGTTGATGGAGTGTGATGTCGTATTATTTTCTACTACTATATTTTAATTGCATTTATTTTGCTGCAGAAATAGAATAAATGTTTGTCGTAGTTTTTGATAAGTAGAGTAATACCAACTTTCAATTCTGGATATTTTGTAACTCTACAGTTATGCTCCTATATTTATTTATCAAAAAAACTATCAAATTTTAAGTGATTCGAAGTTTATTGAAATTAGACTTTATATAGACTTTTCTTACATTGAATCGTTGTTACAAAACGATAACAAGAGCTTAAGTGATTTTTTTTACAATGTCTCAATCAAACATTTTACTGAATTCTGAAAGCCAAAATAAATTATTTTATTATAAGTTAAATTATGATAGATAACTTTTGAAAATTTTATTTGTTGACGATGAAAGTTGGAAACAAACAACTTCAAATCTAGTTGATTATAGATAATATTTCAAAAATTAAAATAGGTAATCTTATAAAATTAGTGTTCATTTTATAAGATTTTTTTCATTTTTAATTGTATTAATATATATATATATATATAATTTTTTTCATAAAATGCAAACTAGTCATATTTGATTGTGCATCGCACCAGTAGACGTCTAATGTGTATATACACAATCTAGCCGCCTCTTAATCTACAAGGTTTTCATAACCAAGCCTCCCATTTTTTGTTTCTCTTTTCTTCTTTCAATAGAGGTGGTTTATGGTGAACTTTTAGTTCTAAATTCTTCAAATATATATTTTATCTAAATAAGTATTTTCACACATATTTTATTTTTCTTTCATGTCGTTTCGTGATTTATTGTTTTAAAACGGCGTGGTTTTAATTTGTCATATTGTTGCAATGTTCATTTGATTCATATTTACATATTAGCTTCAGTCCAATGCAAAATTAATCAATAACTTTGGCGTGTAGAGAGAAAAAAAAAAATTGGGGTTTGAATTGTGTTTTGTATAAAAAAAAAACTTAATTTTACAACAAATTATAAACTGGTGATGTTAAAAGCAAGAATAAGTAAAACGATAAGTAAAGAGATAAGCATAATAGCACAAGCTAATTTATTCTGGTTCACCACCAACACGATAGCTACGTCAAGTCCCATCTCATTGAACAACTGTATCACCAACTAATCACCAACTGTATCACACGTCCAATGAACAACTTTTAGTAAAACTGACTATGTTTAAGTCTTTTCAACCTTTTAGCTTAGTACAATAAACCTATTGAGGACAACAACAACTATTGGACCAAGTTACAAAAATGTTTAAGATGGTTTTCTAACAAACTCTCACATAAGAATGTTTACATAAATTGCTCTCATTAAGTGTTTTAAGTTTCTCAGTATTTAGAGCTAATACAAGAGTTTTCATGAGTTTGTATAAATGACAACAATAGGTTTCACTCTTGTTGTTTTCTTTTTCTTGCTTGTGTTTCTTAGTGATGATCACAAATCGTTTTATAGAGAAGCTTTAAGTTCATTAGAGTTTATGATCGTTGCTGTGATTGCATGAAATCAACACGTGAAATAATAGCTCGTATCAAATCTTCAAAGATCTTGAATCAACAATACAAACTTGTCCAAATCCATTTTCATAATTGATTCAATGTATCTTGATAGAAATGGCAAGAAGACCAAAAGATGACACTATCAAAAGATGTCATGCGTTTCTTCAATTAGATGATAAGTCTACTATGATGAGCAGATGATGTCAGAATATTGATTTTATCATAATGTTGACCTCAAAGTGTTATCCAAACGGTTAATTTGTATACCAAGGTTATCCGACACAAAATTATCAAAGTGAGTTTGTATTAACAAATTTAGCAGATGCGCGTTGAGAGCGCGTTTCTCAAAGTCAGTCACAACATAACATATTTTTTATAGCATTGTCTTGTTTTTCGCGTTTATTTTCTCCAATCATCAGAGGATGCAGTGTAATATATTTAAGGTTCATGACAAATGATCTACACACTTAATTAAAATTATTAGTGTTATAAACTATTCCCACAAAAAAATTGTTATCATCAAAATAATTTAGGATCATTGTTCTTCAACCCACATTGGTTCCAACAATGACGTTGTCAACATTACAACTTCGGAGGCACGAGTATTCTTAATACTTGAACTTTATCATATTTGTATGATTTGTCACATTTATAGACATCTGTTTTATGCTATTAATCTAGATTATGTGGGTTTGTCTGTAGATTCTTTCTTTTTTATTTTAACAACTTTCAATTATAAAACTAAAATGCATGTATAAACTTTTCTTATACGGAGAGTGTGTGTATATATATATATAATCATAAAATTCATGTTATAAACACAAGCTCAAAAATAATCAATGTATCTTATATGTTCATCATTGTTAATTTTTATCAATTATTGTTGGAAATGATGATAAAAATTAATGGAAGATTGTTGGAAATATACCACACTTTAGTAGGGTATATAAGGTGGAGGTATGTACCTTGGGGTGTGCCCCAAGGGGTACCCCAATTTTGTGAAGGAGGAAGAACGCAAGCAAAGTTGACAACCACACACGCGCGCGCCGCCGCCGCCCGTCCGGCTCGGCTCGGCCAGGCCGGGCTTGGCCGGGCCTGGGCTTTGGCTTTGTGGTGTATTATTAGTTTTTAGTAAATGAAAATTTAAAAAAAAATATTGTTTAATTAATTTTTAAAATTGAATGCTTGCGTTTTATCTCTGATTGTTGCGTTAATTACATGATTGCCCTCCACTGAGTCTACTTAATGATCTGATCCAGTCTTCCCCTTTTTACCCGGTTAAAACCCTAACCCTAGGTGCCACGTAACTGCTGTTGCCCGGTCATAATTCAAAGTCAAAACCCTAGCGCACGTTCAGGTAGTCAAAGGCGCACATTTTGGGTAGGCAGCGGTTTCGGAGCACATGTTTTCTGAGGTGTGGGATTTGAACGGTCAACAGGAGCGCACTGATGGATCGCACTATTTTCTCTGATCCAACTACGGAATTCCTCTATAAATAGAGGGCTCTCCTTAGTTGAAAAAGCACACCAAAAGCACTCCGCTTCTGAGGCTTTTCTCTCTTCTCCCTCCGTTCTTACTTCTTCTTCTTCTTCTTCTTTTTCTTGAGTGGCCTTCGTGCCATATTACGAGTGGTAGTCGTTAGACTGCCATATTGAGGGTGTAATTCGAACGGTTTTCTACAATGCAGTAGAACTCCGTACAGTGATCTGAGCTGTTTTATCCTGGTGACTTCGTGGTTGATAGTCTGTCTTGCACCTTTTGAGCAGTGCCTCGAAACGTCTTAAAGAGAGCGACCTAGTCCGCGACTCAACCCAATAATCTTTTCGGTGGCATAAATTGTTTTTTCAAACTTTTTCGAAATTCAAAAATAACAATTATTATTATATATATAAATGGGAGAGAATGAGGTAAAAATAACCTTTGGAATGGGCTGTGGTGTGCCCCTCTCTCTCTGATCTCTCCCATGATGCGCATCTTTCAACTCTGCCAAACCAAACGAAGGCTTTTAAGTTTGTAATACCAAGAAGAACATGGCATATAACATATATGTATATTAATATATATTCGAGTGCGCATGCACCCCCCCCCCCCCCTCCTCATGCACACTTTCCTACATCTCTTTCTATAAACTTTAAATTGTTGTTAATTTGATTATATAACTATCTATAATTTTGAATGTGATTTAAATTAATTATTTATTCAATTAAATTGGATGTTCATGAAACTTTGTTGTTCTATATAGTATATACTCTCACAAATGAAACTTTGTTGTTCTATATAGCATATACTCTCACAAATGAAATATAGTAAAAGATGGATAAAAAAATTAATGTATTTAAAATAAATATATCAATTTTTTTAACCAATTTGTGAGTATATATCATTTTTTTTTGCCCAATAGTCTTGATATGGATAAGCTAAAAATTATTTCGTCTGTTTCACAATAAATATTTAATTGTCTGTTTCACAAGGAATGATTTAATTGTCTGTTTCACAAGGAATGATTTAATTATTTCAATGGATCTAGATCATCTCCTACAATACCCCTCTACTTCAATTTATCTCTCTCATAATTTTCTAATCTCTAATCGTCATCTCACTATTTCTCTTTTCTCTATCAGATAATTCAATTTCCATATTTCACAATGATTAAGACAAATATATTAATAAAAATAATTATATTTATGAATTACGAAATTATCTTTATCAACTATTGGTGTATTTACAATTTAGTTTGATACAAATAGGAAGATATAGTAAATCTGGGGTTGTACATGTCTCGTGATCCCTATTATCATTTAACACCAACAAATAGCCAAATTATATTTGGAGGAGACTATTAGGTGTGGAAGCAAAATGGTTTGACAAATATCATCTTTAATTTGTCGTGTTAGTTTTGGTTGAAAATGGTCGTGGTTTTAGAATTTTTCACGTTATTTTATTTTTATTTTTTTATGTTTGACTGTGTCCAATATGTTGTTATGATATATAGCTATATAATCTCTACAAAACAAATATTTTTCTCTAACTAGACCTAGTCCAAAAATTCTTAACTAAACATATCTAAATCTGATTCGACAATTCATAAAGTTTCTCTACCTCCATTTCTCCGTCCTTGTTAGTTGTTAGCATTTCTCTTGGTTTGTAAATAATGGTTTGATATTTTTTCCTTACGATATTAATCGCTCACATTATTCAATATACGTTTGACATCTAAAACACCAAGTTCTTTCATAGAAAAGTAAACCAAAGACTCTGTGGCCAAGGAAGGTTGGATTTCTTGTCATGTGAGTTAAGGCATAAAGGGAAGCTAGTATCATCTTGTATACCTTTCTTTGAAATATTGACTTTAGTTGGAATGATATATATTTTTTAATCTCCATAAAAAAATATTTATCTTTTTTGAAATAGGAGTCTTCCAAATTTCAAACAAATTATGATTTCTTTAAAATATTAAAATTACTAAATTTAATATATGGACTATCTGATCTTAATTGAAGAGTTGCAATATCACTGATTTTGTGAATGCATACAATTAATGAATGCTTGTAATAAGTGACAGAGACAATCCAGATTTCAAATTTAGATATATCTTCCTATAATTTACTAAATTCAGAGGTAAAGTCTATTTCACTTTTTTCTACTTTTTATTACGACAACATACATTATGGGTGTTAGATCTTCATATTCGAGTTGAAATTAAACAAATCCAACACCTATTCACTCAGATTTGAGTTATCGACCAAAACAATGTACAAGTTTCGTTCACTATCACATATCTTTTAGGTAGAAGCGTGAAAAGAATGAGTCAATTCCCTATTTATCTCTCTAATATATGTTTTTGTTTCTTTACTTTTTGGAGAGTTGTGCGGTTCTTTTCCCTTCATTTATATCATTTTTTTAAAAAAAAATCTCTCCATTAAATTTATATATCAAAATATCATTTTTTTTCAGAGGCCACATCTCCGCTATGCAGTAGGAGGTCGCAATCCCTACTATTTTGCAGATAAATTAGCAACTTAATTTTATTTTGTTAACAACTTCTTCTATTTTTCCTCCGGATTTAATAAATAAAAAATAATAATAATAACAAAATAAAAATAAATTATATTAATAAAATCAAATAAATTAAATAAAATTGACGAAAAAAATACATCAAATCTGAATAGATGTGTTAGCAGCGTTACGACAATGTTTCTTAACAAAGGATATTGGCCAGAATATGAGGATTGTGACACACATTAACACATTCATATTTGGGTCAACATCATTTATGGTTTAAATATGTTTTTGGTCCCTGTAAATATGTCCTTTTTTGATTTTAGTCCTCGTAATATTTTTTTTTGGTTTACATCCCTGTAATATCAAAATAGATTTATTTTTTGTCCTTACCGTTAAGTAGACGTTACAAAAATATTAACTCACAAAGGGAAACAGTTTTTGGTCCCTGTAAATATAACACTTTTCAGTTTTAGTCCCTGAAAAATATTTTTTTGAATTTCATCCCTGCAATATTAAAAAATCTTTTTAAATATAAAATATTTTTACTTCAATAATTTAAAATTTATTAATTTTCTGTTTTATTTATTTATTATTATTAAATTAATTTTCATTTATTGTTTCAAAAAAATCACTAAAATCTTCTGTTTTATTTAATTATTATTATTAAATTAATTATATTACTATAAAATAATTATTAAAATAACTTTAGATTTAAGTTTTATAATTTTAATTAAAATCTCCTTTTACGCTTTAGATTTTTTTCATTGTAACTTAAAATAAATAAAATATATATTAGGTGATAGATTTATTTTAATCATTATTTTATACTAATATAATTGTAGTTAATATAATATTAATTTTATTTTAATTATAATATAATAT
>JBBPBP010000003.1:40185456-40246666 GCA_037974735.1 Cicer chorassanicum | reverse complement strand
AGTATAAAATAATGATTAAAATAAATCTATCACCTAATATATATTTTATTTATTTTAAGTTACAATGAAAAAAATCTAAAGCGTAAAAGGAGATTTTAATTAAAATTATAAAACTTAAATCTAAAGTTATTTTAATAATTATTTTATACTAATATAATTAATTTAATAATAATAATAAAATAAAACAGAAGATTTTAGTGATTTTTTTGAAACAAGAAATGAAAATTAATTTAATAATAATAAATAAATAAAATAGAAAATTAATAAATTTTAAATTATTGAAGTAAAAATATTTTAAACATCACTTGGCATAAGTTTATTATTAATAAAGATCAATTTGTATGTTATTTTATATTTAAAAAGATTTTTTAATATTGCAGGGATGAAATTCAAAAAAATATTTTTCAGGGACTAAAACTGAAAAGTGTTATATTTACTGGGACCAAAAACTGTTTCCCTTTGTGAGTTAACATTTTTGTAACGTCCACTTAACGGTAAGGACAAAAAATAAATCTATTTTGATATTACAGGATGTAAACCAAAAAAAAAAATATTACGAGGACTAAAATAAAAAAGGTCATATTTACAGGGACCAAAAACATATTTAAACCATCCTTTATTAAGAAATATTGTCCTAACGGTGATGTCACATCTACTCAACCCTTTGTTAAGAAACATTGTCCTAACGGTGTTGTCATATCATATCTACTCAAATTTGATATATATTTTTTCTTCAATTTAATGTATTTTGTTTGATTTTATTAATACCATCTACTTTTTTATTATTATTATTATTTTTTATTTATTAGATCCGGAAGAAAAATAGGAAGAAATTATTAACAAAATAAAACTAAGTTGCTAATTTGTTTGCAAAATAAGAGGGAGTTGTTAAAATAATATAGCACATTATTTGTTTTGACGCATCTATTCAACCGCATTAAATTTGATGTATTTTATTTTATTGTGTTTAATTTTATTAATATAATTTTGTTTTTTAAAATATTTTTATTATTTTTTATCTATTTAATTAACAATTATTCATTTGTTAAAATAAAAATAAAAAGATTATAGAAAAAAAATCATCCTTCACGTTATCGTACGACGGATATCCGATCTTTTGAAAGTAAAAATAATAATATTTTAATATATAAATTTCAATATAAAATATAATAGATGGTTTTTAAAAAAAATAGGATATACTTGATACTTCTTTTAACTCTTTTTCTTCTTGTACTTTCAATTTCCTTTCTTTATTGTACTTGTGGATATTTGACTTTAATTGGGTTCTATAATACAAATGGTTATTGATAAAGGATTTATTACAAATAAGAAAGATAATTTTTCTTTTCTTTTATTAATTTTTTTTTTCCATTTTAGTTCAATGTAACTATTAAAAAATTGGCTCTATACATGACGCATTTTTTGATTTCAAGTTGACTATGATTACCATTGTCAGGTGGTGGGGACTGTTACAGTATTATTGTCTAGTTAATCGGAATAGTTAATTATCACTTGTTTAGGATTTTAGTTGGAATGTCATTGCTTACTAACCACTATAAATATAAATGTCAATATACTATTTATCCTATTTTCAGTCGAATTTAATATGTTACCGATGAGTATTCTTATGACATTTATCTCTCACATCTAATGATTTTTAACATGAACCATTATGCTTTATTTATTTTCAACTGTAGCCTCTAAGTCAATAATGTATATTATTGTCAAAGTATTATATACTACTTTGAACTAGTGAAAAATACATCTAATTATTAATCAGATTAGTTTAATAAAATTAAATTATTATTCTCTTATTTCTATTTCTTAATATATATATATATATATATATATATATATATATATATATATATGTTTGTGTGTGTGAGTGTGTGTGAAATGAACTAAAACACAAAAATAACTTACTATGAGACAAAAGAAGTAATTAACAACACTGTCGACTCTTTCAATATACCGTACTTATTATTTTTTAAGGTTCAAAAATTATCATTCAGTCAAATTCATTATTATTTTGAAATCATCGATTAATTAATAGAATTAAAATAATATACTATATAATATTATTCATTCAGTCAAAATGACATACACGTAATATTACCCTTTAACAAATACATACACTTTTACAAATAATGGTGGTAAAAATTATTACATTCTTTACCATAATGATTGATTATAATAAATAATAACACAATAATAAATTAATGTAAATATCCTGTTATCACAAAAACAATATACTCTTCGTATAATAAAAATAGTTCTGTGGAAAACAAACCCGCGTGATTTACTCAGAATAAATTTCAACTAAAATTGGAAAATATGTTGTGTAGTTGTATTAATCTTGTAATGCCAATTAACATATGTTGAATTCATTGCATACAATATCTATGCTTGTAAAGTAAAACATTAATCAGTTGTTTTATATTTTCACGTTAAATTTTTTTTTCCAAATTAAAGTTGGTTAAATTAAAGAAATATCAAGTTTAACTGGATCCACCTTTTGTTGTATCCATTAAATAGCCCATGTATGAGTAAGAAATAAATAAATAACCCATGTAAAAAGTTTCAAAATAGAAAAGAAGTTCATGTGGCCCTTTGATTTATATTGCCACTAGGCCCTCATCCAAAACTTCCCAAGGTAAAAATGTCGTTTCATAAAGGTGTGTCTTCTTCATGTGGTGGGGAAAACACAGTTGGGATATGGCTAAAAATGTTTGCTAATGCACGGAGGAAAGGAAGTTACGGTAGGAAGAGTAAAGGGCAACGCAGACACAGTTAATTGGAACGAATCAACGAACACTAGCCTAGGACCCCAGAGTCATTGCAACCGCGTTGAATCAGATCCCATCTACGGGAACCAGACAGAAAACATGGGACTATCAATGTTTCCAAAATTAAACAGGCAAGACAACAAAGACCACATGAGGGTATCCTTTGTGAAGTCCTTTTTCAGTACTGCACAGGAATCTCTATGATTATCGTTCGGAACATATATACTGTTTTGATTATAATGGGATTCTAAGCAAAAAACAACATAATGAATGGTGTTGCTATTTTTACAAATTTTCAAAATTCTCCAATTGGGTTGTTTTAAAGACAGGTAACCCGCATAAAATGAAGGCTGAAGCCCAATGAAATAAAGGACCGTTGACTACAATTCAAGGTTAGACTTTTGACGCATTTTCTATCCTCCTCCCTACCCAATTTTATTTGTTTTAGGGAAGGGAGTGGTGAATGAAGATTAATTTTAATCCCCCTAAAATGCTTTCACATTTTGATACACAAATTCAATTATAAAAAATTCACTTTGCTGGGTCAACTATCCACTTCCCAAAAATCCTGACTCCATTGTTCAAGCACCCTCATCTCCTCCCTAGACTCAAGGACTAATCAAGCAATTTATTTTTCTGAATTAGGTTTAGTCAATATCTCCTCATTCTGAATTTTCCTTATTTTTAACAATCTAAAAGCCGAGAGGCTTTTAATTTTTCAGTCAGCAGAAGTATATTTCCCTTCTGTTATCATCTCAGTCAAAATGTACTGGGAGCTATTCACTTAATCCATCTCCACTCCACAATATTACTCACCTAGTCCGTCCCCTAGAGCATTCAACTTCAATTTTTCAGCCCCCCTTAGCCACCAAAGTCAGTAGCAAAATCCCAATAATCACCAGTCATTTATACAGTCCTCCATTAATTCCGCAGCAATGGCCAGTCCGCATGGTAAAAAATAACCCACTTACCAATAACCACCTCCAATTTATACAGTCCTCCATTAACTCAGCACTTGGCCAGTCCACATTGTAAAAAATAACCCACTCACCAATAACCCTCCAATGGACTAGGGTTGCGAATTAAAATTGCCTCCCCTGACCATTTCTTACCTAATGAATTCACCCGGAATCAATGTGATTCTTGATTTATGTTTCACGTATTTTAGTTTACCAAAGAGGGATTAGGAGGTTATTTTTCTGATTTAATGGCAAAATCTTGCTCATTTGCCCTCCTATAAAGCAATGCTGATGCTTCCACCCTGTTTTTTATTAGGGAGGGAAAAGAAGCAGCACAAATTAAATTCAGATAAAAAAATGGGAAGATGATAAAACATAAATATAACAAGTTTGAGGTTACTTACCAGCCAGGATGGACAACAAATCTTCCAGTGGAAATAGCCCAATTCACCTGTGCACGAAAAAGTAGCACTCATCAGAAACAGATTTAATACATCTGAACATAGCCTGTCCCAACTACAGTAATGAAGATTTGACTCCATGTTTGTTCCCAATGTGAAATAGTTAAAAGAAAATATTGGAGTAGCTATGGAAAAAAAACATAGGAAAGGAAGGGCTCCCTCTAAAATGTTGTTTATTGGTTGATTTAAACAAATGACACTGAATATTCAGCATACAAGTTGCCCTACTAGCAAAAACTGTAAAGAGTGGCAAAGGCGGATGGATCACCTTGCTATCCACTTTTCCGGTAAACTAAAATCAAAATAAGACATTGCTAAAAAACTATTTTATTTACACTGAATTTCTTCAAGCATTGGGTGGTTAATCCTTTTTATCCCATCAAGTGCTAATGTATTATGGTTACTTATAGTTACTATAGCATGCATGCATTGCAGGTGCCTTTTTTTTTTTAACACAACTACCAAACTAGGGGGACACAGGCACTATCATAACAAGGTGAAAGTTTTGAAATCAAAGTATACCTTATCAGTCCCAAGGGAATTAGCAACTACGTGAGTAACCTGATCATCAATTTGGTTTACGCAAACAGCACCAAATTGTTCAGCTGTCTGCCACAGTGGGTGAAGGTGGGGATTGGCTTCGCCAACAGGAAACACCCTACTAAATACTACACGACAACCAGCCAATATTTTCCTCTGTTCTGAAGCTAGGATGTTTCGGACATCCACTTCTTCTAAGGATTGAGAAGCAAAAAAGTTTTGGTGTATTCTCTCAATAACCTACTCCAGGAAGTAAATGAATTATTAACTATAAATTTACAAATCATCTCAAATCAAAGAAAAATTGAATATAACCTTACCGCCAAAGAGGATGCCAAAGTTCCAGCTTCAGGTCTTTCATCGTGATCAATCTCAAGAAGAGAAGGACCAGGAAGCCCAAATTGGCGTCGGCTACACGGGAAGTATGTATACCTGCCATATCTTAAAACTTAATATAGGATTACAAGGGATAATGCATCCACTCAATAATAGTAGCAGTGATGACTAAAGAATCACATGTAAGAATTGCATGCTATGACACTGACCTTTCCACCACTATAAGGTTCAGTTTGTTATGAGGCCAGACTCTCACAGAATCATCTACAATCACAACAGATGATTCCATACCCATAACACCTTCCAAATCTTTGCTTTTAGGCGCTCTCTCATCACCATCAACTGATTCAGTATCATCACCTCTAGAAATAACTCTACCAGCAAACAATACTCCCTTTGGATCAAGCACCTTTGCCATTTCTGTAGCATATAGCTTGTTTCCCATAGTGTAAAGATGAAGCTCATAGAGTTTACTAGCCTGTAAAGCATTAGTGAAAGATGTGAATTCATTAATTCAAAATTAAGCGTGGTGCGATATAATACCGAAAATATAATATAGAATTCCTTTTACCTTCTCCAGGAAGTTCCAGACTCCTGGTCTGAGTTTAGTCCACATTCCCATATGAGGAAAACGAAAAAGATGTCTATGAGGCTTCTCACGGTCTTGTTCTTCTTTCTTTCTCAATATCTCATCATGCACGGGATCAACTTCCACAAACTGAAAGAGAAAAGGTTAATAAGGCCACTGTCCAAACTTTGATCCCCAGAACAGGAGAAACTATTCCATGCAAATTACCTTAGCAGAATTAAGAAGTGTATGGTCTAGGTCCAATACAAGGCACAACTTCTTTGCAGCAAACATTTTATTCTGTTCTTCAAGCCTCCTAGCTCTCTCTCTTTGTATAGCAGCTTTCTGCTTCTCATCATAACCTTCAAAAAGGTGCTCAACATCAGCCCATGTACTCTGGGATCGAGAGGAACCTGGTGCACATGTTTCAGGAGCTGATGCTACACCATCTTGCAGGTTCTGAGAGTTAGGTACACCAGATTTCTGTTCAGCTTTATCTAATGTAAAGGGAACAGATGCAGAAGAAACATTTTGAGAAGCAGGAAGCTGGGTTGATGGTTCTTGGGAAACAGACATAATATCAGCAATGTTTTTAAGATTCTTGGTAAACTGTCGAGTAATATCATGTTGTGCACTTGACTGTGTAGGTGCCAATTTGGTCTCAACTCTAACATCAAGCTTCTGAGCATTGACATTGCTCCCATTCCCCTGGTTGTTTGACGTAGGGGATACAATGCTTTTGGATTGTTCACTCCCTGTACTCCCACTCTTCTGGAGACTATTACTTCCATGTAGAATGCGACGTGGATCACGGGGTTTCATGCGAATCTTTCCAGAATCCTCTTGTAAGGTTTGTGCCTGAGTATCAACAACATGCAAAAAAATAAACATTTAGCCTTAAGGGGCTTCCATGACTCTACACTGTCTGGTCTTTCAACTTTTGCAACCAATTTTTTGGTCCAAGTTTAGTCATAACCAGGTATCAAAATAACTTTCCATATTAATTCTCAAATGCAAGAAGAAGAAAGAAATAGATAACTAGAAGATAACACCACAAGTACATAATCTCATAAAAGGATTTACCATGGAAGTTGCTTGTGTTGAGGCTGGAAGCATTCCAACAGAACTTTGGGGAAGACCAGCAGTCATTGCTGGACCAGTATTCACAGTTGCATCTGGTCCCCTTGCCGAATTTGAGTTTGTTAAATGCATTGTACTTGTCGCAGAATCAACGGGATTCTTATTGGCTTCGGCTGCTAATTTCTGTTGTTGCTCTAAAAGTATATTTAGTAACATGGTTGGATTTACAGCTATATTTTTCAATAAACCAGGTAAGGAAACTGCAGTGTTGCTAATTGTAACAGGTGCCTGCTCATATCCGTTACTTGTCACTGTTGAATAACCAGAACTAGTACTCATAGTCTTTTTTAGTTCAGTTTCCCCTTTTTGCATTAAATGGTTCCTTTCTATCAACTGAGATCCAGCCACCCTATTTTCTTCCAACCAACCACCATTTCCGGCCATAGTTCTTTCCTCTCTGGTATTGTGCCTGGAATTTTCCCAAGAACTTCTAAGTCTTTTAGGTGCAGTAGCATCCAATGAAAGCTCTTCAGTGGTCTTTTGCTTTCTTGAGATTACTCTTCCAGCATTTTCCGCTTTAGGCATATTATTTGTCCCTAAAGGTTGGTTAAGATCTAAAGCACTTGCATCAGAATTAATGAAACGAAGCCTAGGATCTCTACTCCTTGCTGAAGTTTTCACTGGGTAAGTCACAGAACCTGCTGCATCAATTCTAGAATTGATTAATCCATGCATGCTGGACCTATCGATGGAAGTGGAAGTAACGGGCATCTGATCTAAGAGGGGCTTAGAGCTTGTTAAAGAAGCAGCTATAGAAGCACTAGAGACCTCCTCATTGGCATCAGCAACCCCTTCCTCACAGTCAC
This sequence comes from Cicer chorassanicum, assembly GCA_037974735.1. Classification (NCBI taxonomy): domain Eukaryota; kingdom Viridiplantae; phylum Streptophyta; class Magnoliopsida; order Fabales; family Fabaceae; genus Cicer; species Cicer chorassanicum. Next base: position 40,239,070 of record JBBPBP010000003.1, on the reverse strand, counting down.
CTGAAGGGGTTGGACTTGGAAACTTATCATCTGTAAAATAGGAACTTCGGCCAAACTTCTGCTGATATGTGGAAACAGCTTTCAAAGCATCAGTTTCATAGAGATGATTCTTGGAATTTTCAGTGTCCAGTTCCATCTTCACAGCCTCTGTCTTACCAGCAGAAGGCAACCCAGGTCTATCCATCCCATCTCCTACCGAAAACAATTTATTCACAGGGAAGAAGGACGGAGCTTCTCGTGTGGGTGATGGTAAACTGTCTAAATCATGAACCTTATGAAGGTCAAATAGAGGTAGCATAACCCCTCTTCCTTTAATATTACTTTGTCCAGATAACAAGGCTTCTGATGCCTCGGTTAAGTTACTATGGACAAGCTTACTAGAAGAAATCAACTCACTAGCCTTTAAACCTGGAATTTGCCGAGTCTTTATATCAAAGGTGTCCAATTTTTCACCATTTCCAACAACCACACTATTACCCAAAGCATCAACAGTATCAATTGCAGTAATCATGACCTGAATCTGTACAAAGAAGCAAACTAGTTTAAGATTCCACATAATTTTCATTTTGTAAACTGAACATTATACGAAGGAATGTGACATGACTCTTAAACATGTTGGCATTAAACATTATTACCTCTTTCATATGCTCAGGAGAAAATAACTGAGTGTGTTCATTCTTCAGAAAATAAAGCAATCTGACATGAAAATTGCAGCCAAGGAAACATAGTTTAGTGAAGATGGTATTACAAATTGAAATAATGAACCACAAACTAACAACTTATATTTTGAAAACCTTATTATGTTATCCTTATTCTCTTCTTTTTGCAAATTGTCCATAGAACAGAACACCTACAATGAAGACACGCAAATAATAAAAACAATTGTGACGAAATCCCTAACAGAAACCAAAATGATATATCAAATATCAATAGGGCAACAAAACAATGGTCTCTAGGGTTCTTACAGAATGAACAACTTCAATTGCACTGTACAATAAACGAACAAAATAATCTTTTTCAGAAACAGCAGGTCCAGATAACAAGTTGCTCTGTAGGACCCTCAGAAGCCTAGTAATGGTTTCAGCAAACGATCTACAACAACAAAAATCACCCAATAAAAACATTAGTAAAATTCAAATTTGCAATGCAACTTCAATGTCAGCGTTTTAAAGAACAACCAACCAACCAACAACAAAAACCCATAAACAGTTTTTACTCACTCTGCCACATTAGCAACAGTAACTCCCTCCAAAAAATCCCTAATATCAGATTCAGAAACAGTCTCAGAACCATCACCACCCACCATAACACCCCCTGAATCATCATCACCATCAATCTCACCCTCCTCCAACTCCCCTTCCTCTCTTTCATCATCATCCACCACCACAACCTCCTTCAACGGCATATTCAAATCACCATTACCATTATTGCTATCGTTGTTACTATTAGCATTAGCATTAGCATTAGAATCAGAATCAAGTTCCATTACGAAAATATCATTCAAAGGCTTATTCTGAACAGCTTGTGCCCAAGCAAGATTATACAATCCAGAAGCATAACCACGACATATGGTAGGGTACTTTGAATACAAATCATGAACAGCCCAAACCCTAGCATCACCACCAGTTTTAGCCTTATCACTATCACTATTATTATTCACCTTAACAACATCTTGCTTATTGAAATCCTCTTCACTAATCTCTTCCACAGAAGCAGTATCAGAAATCTCACCCTCTTCCACATCCTCAACCTCTTTCCCCATTCCTTCAAAGTTTTTCGAATTTTCACAATCCAAAAATGATCCAAAAACCATTAATATACAGATAATAAATAAATCGCACAACAACACGAACACCGAAATCAAAAATCAAAAATTGGTTTACAAATTAGAGAAAAAATTTAGGTCAGTGATTAAATTAGGGTTTCCAATTTCCAATTTCGATTTTGAGATCTAGTGAGATTTTATGAGAACACGATAATGTTAAAACGGAATCCGATTTTCGCGGTGTCAGATCGGGTCTCCAGTGATCGGAAATCGCGATCGGTTTTCGGATCCGATGAGACACCGAGTTAGAAATCGAGCTCTTGTGAAGAATGAAACGAAGAGAGAAGAGAGAAAAAAAAATTATAATAATAACAAAATAATAATAACACAAAAAGAGTAAATAGTAATATTTATATATAATTTTTCGAGTGACGAATGAAGAAGAGAGAAAACGGTGTCGAGAGAAGGGAATTTATAGGGATGTGATTGTGATACGATGAAGAATCTAAGATTGAGTAAGCTTTGAATCTGAACCGTACACGTAAGTGATCCTTGATAGAAATACCGTGGGGCTATGAATGAGAGTGACGGTAGTACAATGTGGTAATGCTCTTTACTGGTCATAGTTTTCCTGTTTTTCCGGTTTCCACATTTAATAAAAACTTTAATAATTTATATGTACACTCCACCTATATGATTTTTTAATTTAACAATCAAATTTAAAAAATACATGTCGCTTAAAATATTATTAAGCGGTGTACTGTTGGTTTTTTTTTTAATTATTATATATTTTTTTAAACTAACTAATATTATATATTAAATTTTTTTTTAATGTTGTATTTCTGCCATGCAATCATCTGAATGATGATTTTTTTCTCCCGTTCGCATTCCAGGGATGCGACCATCTACTAAAAAATAAAAATAAAATAAAGTTTATAGGTGGTTGCATCTCCATGATACGATCTCCTATTAAAAAATAAAAAAAAATAAAAAGTTAAAGTTTATAGATTGTCACATCCGGAGATGCGACCTCCTACTGCAGAGTTAAAAATTATCTGTCATGTAGGCGCATCTCAGAGATACGACCTAACAGGACATTTTAGTATATATTTTTCAATGTGAGATATAATAATTAGTTTTTTTAAAAAGGGATATATATATATATATATATATATATATATATATATATATATATATATAAACGTGTAATATTGTGGTTTCTTAGTTAAGGATTTCTATAATATGTTGTCAAAAGATTTCTTTATTGGTAAAGTGAAAATTGATTTCAAGTTAATGCATTGGATTGTTTAAAAATATTTAGATGTTTGAGAATAAAATTATATTAGAATTACTGAGGCACATTTATCCATGATGAGGTTGATATTAAAAGGAACTTTGATTAATTGGTCAACTTACTTTGCACGAAAAATAATGATTGCAAGAAGTAGCTTTAGTAGTGTTCTTCCGTTTGTCTACTTTATTAGCATGGTGTTGAATGCTTTGATGTGATTTTGGGCACTAACAGATTTCTTGTCCCGGATCCTGCAAATGGTATAACTATACTACTCTAGCCAATATGAAACTTGTGGAATTACCAGAAAGCGACTGGATAAAAAGGAATGTAGCTCAAGAAGATTCTGACATGGAAGATGATGCAGCGTATGGATAGGTTTGAAACTCATATGTTTCATTAGTTCACTCAGTTTGTGCTTCACTATGAGAAAAGGTTTGTTGATATAAAGAAAGAGAACAAAGCAAACTTGATTTCCATCGAGGAAAGACTCATGACTCAATACTCCTTTCAATTTCCACCATCACCGCCTCATCAGTGATCTACCTATCATTTGCGTCAGTTGTATTAAATTTTAGTTTTTGTTTTATGTTTATGTTTTATATGTTGAGTTTTCCTGCCTATTTTCATATGTATTTTCTTGGTTGTAATATGTTTACAAGTTTTTGGATCTTGGGTGTTCGTTGAACCTTGGTTTATTTCCATGTACTTTTAATTATGTTGCTTTATGTTAGTGTTTTGGAGTTGATTTTATGTCAATTCTTAGTTGTGTGTATAGCTTGATCTTTTGATTTCATCTTTTGTCTCTCTATGTTTTATGTGTTGTGGTTTATTTTTTGCGTAGTTTTGGATTGTATGGTAGGACGTCTAACTTTTAGCTATTTGTGTTACGCAAGAACTCTTCGATACGGTTGATCTTGTAGTTGTTCTTTACTTTTTTATAATGTCAAATGGGGAGAAAGAAGAATTGCAAAATTGTTTAAAAGGATTACTTAAAGTTTGTTCGTGCTTTTACACTAACAACACAAATTCAGGGGAGGCTTGGGCTTGCACCATTTCCTTTTACAATTTTTGAATTTTTTTAGAAGATTCATCAACAAAGTCTCCTAACAAGTTTTGCAAAGTGTTGCCATAATAAAAAATGAGAGATTTTAATTGTAAGGTGTCTCCTTAGTTGATTTTCGTTTTAGAATTATTATTTTGAGTGATGTCAGCATGCTTAGTCTAGATGATGTTTGTGTGCATGCTTTGTTGATTCACATTCTCTAGCTCTTGCATAGATTACTTGATTAAAAAATAATGCATGAAAAGAAGTTTTTATCATGCATAACCTTAATCACATGTTGTTTTAGCACGCATTATGTTTGAAGCATGATCATATAGCATTGACATCGTTTGAAACTCATTTTAAACCATTTTTTAAGTGTTGTTAACTTTGTAAGTTGACTTGCTAACTTATGAATCGACTTATGAACTTCAAGAACTCAATTTTTGAAGTCTTGGGACTGTGAATTGACTCACATATTGAGTAAATCAATCCAAAAGAAATACAAAGGGTTTTGTAAGTCAACTCACAGATGTATGAATCGACTCACACAACTTCAGACTTCATTTTAGGTTTTTTATCTTAGAATTCGTTTTTCAATGGCCTATCCTATTCATGCATCATATAAAAAGTTTTATAATCATTTTGAAACACAAGAATAATTTCACATATTCTTCATATTCAAGCATTCAAGATCATATTATAGATTGGAAACTCTTTCTTAATCAAGTTGGGTGTGCAATCGAGTTTTGAAGCGAGAAACAACGAAGGGATATCAATTGTTGGGTTATATATTTTAGACATAAATCTTCGAGGGGACATCGGTGGATTGTGTAGAGCGAGAAGCACAAGATATGGGGGTTTGAATTATGTTTTATTTTATAACCGTTTTAACAAGGGTAAAATGACGTGATGAAAAAAAAAGAAAATAAATAGAAAAACAAAACGACACAACCAATTTATCCTAGTTCACCACCAACAAAGTAGCTATGTTCAATCCTTTCAACTTGAAGTATTTAATCCATTAATTCATCGATTGAATTACACTTCAACTAAACACCTACTAGTCAAATTAACTGTGTTCAAGTATTCTCAACCTTCTAGCTTAATATAGTCAAGCTGTTGAGGGATGTAGCAACTACTGGGCTAGGTTACAAAAGAATAGGTTGAAGGGTTTTCTGAATAACTCTCACAAGAAGGTGTTTACAATGTTGTACTCTCAAAAAAATATTTCTCAACACTTAGACACAACAAAAGATTAAGAGGTTCATAAATGATTGTATTGTGCTTATTGTGGTACGTTGTTTCTTGTTTTTCAATAAGTGTTGCACGTCCTTTAATAGAGATTTTTGGGATTTCTTGTTGTTGTCTTGATTGCAAGAAATCAGCATGTATCATAAAGTTTTGTATCAAATTTTCTGAGATTTATTCGTCACTAAACACTATCAAAGATATCCTTTAAACTAATTCTATGAATCTTGATATGAAAGCATAAAGAGTAGAGGATGTTATGATCAGACCTTCAGAAAAATACAAATTTAGGGTGTTTAGCAGAGGATGTGCAAAAGTTTTATCTTCTTCGAAGCATTGTCTTTTCAGAGTGTTGACTTTTTAGAGCATTGACTTTCATCAGACGTAGAATATTAATATAGTCAAATGATCTGATGCTTGATGCAATGATCAAAGGCAGATAATCACTTGTTTGTCAAGGTTATCAGAGCAAGAGATATCAGATGCTTGTTGTGATTATCATAGCAAAAATAATCAGAGCATTGCTTGTATTAGATAAAGTCACTAGAGACGTGTTTTAGAGCACATTCGCCAAACTTAGAATGTGGAGAATAGAGTGGAGTCTTAGTGTTCGTTTAACTAGGACCAAAGAATCAGAGGATGCAACTTGAACTCATATAGAATAACCTCATCTAGAAACTGTACACTAAACTTGAACATTAGTGTTTTAAATTGTTCCCACAAAATAGTTTTTGTTATCATCAAAACAAGTAAGAGTTATAGTTCCTCAAATCAACTTGGTTCTAACAATCTCCCATTTTTTGATGATGACAAACATATATTTTTGTGAACAATTTTTATTTTTAATGAGAAAAAAAAAGAATATAACAAAAAAGCTATCCCTTAAAATATGTATGTTTTAATGTAAGAGTGATAAGAGATATTATGACAAGATAGTTGATAAGCGTTAGCAAATGAAATTAATTTGAAATGGAAAAAGAAATTTTCCATAAAATTTTCTCAAAATATATTCTCCCCCTTTTGTAATCAGAGTAAAAGAGTAAAAAAATTACAAAAAAACACACCACAACACAAAGGAAAAAAATAATGGGAACTACAAATTTGGGTTGGTCAGCGTAGTTAAGATTAAACTTAGGGTAGTCTGGATGTCCTCTTGATTCTTGGCTTTTTGTTCCATGAACGCCTCAGTCTTATCTTTCAAGCGACCAAAGTCTTCCTTTTTAACATATTGAGAAGGATCGAATATTGGGTAGAAAGAGTGGCAGAGTATCTTTTGGAGGCAAATTATGCAGATCCTAGAGCAGCAGTAGGAGCATCCAATGGGGTTATCTCAATATGTGGAATGAGCCTAATGAACTACAATGATGCTAATGGAGCAATCATTGAAAGTTCCATATGAACACCACTAGAGGGAGATGGTTCGTCCCTTAATAAGCCTTATAACCTGATTGTTATGAAGCTTTTTGGACCGATTGCTCTGGGCTTTCTGTAGCTGCAAGATCCAAAGATAGAGGACCTCAATTGTTTGTCTGAAAGATGCAGAGTTCTGGAAGGTTAACTACATTCCATGATCCATGTTTTCCCTTATCCAATTGGTGACACACGAGAGGTCTTTGTTCCACTAGGTTGAAACATCATTAGGATCCAAACTTTGAGCATTCTTATTGTAGACTGAAGTGATTTTAGAAGTTAGAGAAGTAATGAAGGAGTCGAGGTTTAGGAAGCTAGAGGAAATGGAATGTGTGAAAGGAATGAGTCTTAGAGGGATTGTGGAGGTAACAATGCAATGATGTATTAGAGACTAAATCATTGATGACTTGAGTTGTTGTCTTAGCTTTTTGGTGAGGGGGATTCATATGTCTTGGTGTAGTAGGGTCATATGCAGGGGTGAAGAAGGTAGGTGTCTGTGGAATATTGGAGTTGGGAGGTGTTTGTAGAGTGTTAGTTTTAGTGGCTGATGGTGTTAGGTTTGAAGTGTTAGTCATGAAAGGGAGGGGATATGTTTTATGTCAGAGGATAACAAAGTGTTTGGCTAAGGTTGCCTCAAACATATCATCTGAGGTGTTGGAGTCGGAGTCAGAGTTAGTTAGGGTAGTAGGTGCAGGATTAGAGAGATGGACAAGTGTGTTTGTATTTTGGGTAGAGGATGTGAGAGGTTCTAGTTCAGATTGTTCATTACTACTCGTATTACTAAAAATAACAAAAGGAGTAGTTTGCTAAGGATTGGATGTTACCTTATGGTTCTTCCTTAGAATGAGGTTTGCTTTGTCCTCATTGGCATTTGTTTCTTCTTCCTCATGATCTTCTACACATATTGTCTTGGCAACCCTTTTTCTCTTCTTCTAAAAAACTTGAGCAATTTTAGGAAGAGGAAGGCAAACCGAAACCATCTCTTGATTGGACGTACACATCCTTAGATATTCCATAACTACTTCCTTATTATCTTCCTCAAATAAAGGACCATAAAAGTCCTCAACGACAAAGGGGGTGGCCTGAGATCCACTAGTTTGGCCAAAAATTCTTCTAATATCACCACTAGGTTGAATGCACTACTTATGAGAGATCAGTCTCATCTTGGTGACGCTGGATATATTGAACAAGGGTGCAGACAAACTAACCATGTGTTCTTCTTGGATAGTGCCTCATACTTCCTCTAGAGCCTGAATGAGGGGAGTTCTCATCAGTATTGATGTGATGAGTCTCAGGTAGGGAATTGTCCTTATCTTCCCTGACCTAGAGTTGATGACACATGACCTCATGTGTTCCAAAATCAAGGTTAGAATATTTGTCTTGATCCTTTGGGAGATATTCCACATTAGACCCTTATGATCTTTGCTAACGTGGTCCACTGACCTACCTTTGGGTACTACACACCCAATAAAGATGTTGAATAGTATTTTGTATCTAGGTTTCAAGTGGACTGATTTGGAGTTGACCTTAGGATCTTCAAACAATTCCTTATTGATCTTGAATGAGCCGACCCTTGACTCATAACCATTCCCAAGCAACATCCCTTTATTAGAACATCTGGTGAGAGCCACTAGGGATTGTTAGGTAATCTTAATAGGAAGTCGTAACACGGTACTAAATACTTCTCTATCTGTGTTTGCATCAGCGAATTGCCAAAATTCTTTAACCAAAACATCCAAAGCCATTATTTGTTCTAGGTTAAAGTACTTATAGCAACCGACACTAGCAAAATCCTCAATAAAATCAAAATCTTTTTCTGCGAGGTTGGCAAAGTTTACTTGGGGTTCATATAGAACTTCTAACTGATCAAGATTGCATTTTATTGTAGCAACATACAAAACGTTTTCGAGTGTAGGGTTTGAGGATGAACTTGAAGCCATTGAAGCAAAAGTTAGAGACTTTCCAGGAAGTTACAAGGTTTGAAAGAGAGAGAGTATGAAAATTGTGAGGGTTTTGAGTGATTGTGCGAGATGAATGGGTTTGATGAAAACCTTTGAGTTTCTAAAACCATAACTAATAGTTAGAATATCACAAACCCAATGCAACTTACAAGAAGATTGTTCATATTAAAAGTAATTGAATTTAGATTGACTAGAGGTACAAGTAAACTCAATTTCATTAGAGGCATAGCATATATATATTTAACCATTTATTTTGTTTTCTCAGAGGCAAGGATACATAGACTTCAACATCATTCTTTTATAAACATAATATTTAGATTTTTCTTTATAAAATTGAATTTGTCATTAGCAAGGGTTTTTGTGAAAATATCATCCCACTGATGATCAGTGTCAACAAATTTAATGTCTAAAATACCCGTATGGACATAACCCCTTACACAATGATGTTTAATCTCTATATGTTTTGCTCTTGAATATAAAATAGGGGGTTTATGTTAAACATATAGTTGAAGTATTATCACAGAAGATAGGAATGTTACTTTCATTGATTTTGAAATCTTCTAGTTGATATTTCATCCACAACAGCTGAGTGCTATAGTTGAATGTTGAGATATATTCTGCTTCTACTTTAGACATAGCAATAGTCCTTTGTCTTTTGTTTGACTAGGATATTAGATTTTTACCAAGGAATGTATAGTTTCCATTAGTGTTTTACCTTTCTAGCTTGTTTCCAGCATAGTAGAAACCTACTAACATGTACTCAGATGATGACTTATAAAACATACCAAGGTTAGTAGGGCCTTTCAGATATCTAAAGATCCTCTTAACAACTGTTAAATGGGATTAGGATCAGACTGAAATCTGACACACACACACACACACTAAACAGAATATCAGGTCTAAAGGTAGTTAAGTAAAGAAGGAAACCAATCATTGATCTATATTCCTTCTAATCTACCTTTTTACCTATCTCATCCTTATCAAGAGAACATGTTGGATGCATAGGTGTAAACATAGACTTACATTCATCCATTTTAAATTTCTTAAGCAGTTCTCTTGTGTATTTGGTCTGATGAATGAGTACACCATTTAGGCTCCGATGAATTTGGATTCCGAGAAAGAATTTTAATTATCACATCTTGCTAATATCGAATGCATTATGCACATTTAGAATGCGTTTATTAGACTTAGATTGCGGAGGAGTGGATTATTGGTTTTGTTTAACTAGGACCAAAGAATCAGATGATGCAACTTGAAGTCATATAGAATAACTTGATATGGAAGCTGCACACTTAAATAGAACATTAGTGCTTTAAATTGTTCCCATAAAATAGTTTTGCTATCATCAAAACAAGTAAGGGTTAGAGTTCTTCAAACCAATTTGGCTCTAACAAATTGTGTATCGAGGGCCGAATGAGGTAATCTTTATAGGTTTCCTAGAAGGATTTCTAGGTGTCTATCTTGCAAAAGTGAAGTGTAATCTTCACCTTGAAGATAAGTTGGTGTTCATAATTTAGAGTGTGTTCAAATATTATGTGTAGAAAAGTGTTTAGGAAGAAGGGTTTTTGTTCAAGACTTTGTAATATTCGCCGAAGGTTCTTGTAAACAATCATAATCAATAATCAAAGGAAGAAAACTCTCATTCAATTGAATGAGGACACAATGTACTCTACGAGCGAGGACAAAGTAGAGAAACTTGTATAAATCTCCGTGTGAATCTTTGTATCCCTAACTCTTTAACTTTTTGCAATATACGTTGTTCTCTAATTTTCATTTTATTAGAAGTTTGGTGATGTTTTATGTTTTGGTGCAAAATTGATAGAAAGATTGTTATTAGAATTTTTTGATTTAGATTTGTTTTGATTTTGTATGTTGAATGAAAATATGTTTTTAACATTGAACTCAACATCTTAGGTTTGATTCAAATTGAAGAATCTAATATGTGTTTCTATTAATTGTGATTCATAGTGTCTTTGTTTGATGATCTTCATCATATTTGATTGAAGTATCAAAAAACCTTTTCCAAAACAACTTCAATCAAATTTTATATTTTCTTGTATAAGTCTCTATTTGATTTGTGTTGTTTATTTCGAATATCATCAATGAATCGATACAAATATCCAATACGCTTAATATTTGAGTTCATCGCATTAAAAGTTTTTATTTTCCGTTGTGCAACTCAAACAATTTTTCAAAAGTATCGAACTTTATTCAACCTCTTTTTAGAGTTTGTCGCTGGTCATTTCGTGGCTAACACTAAATACTATAGAAGATATAATGGAATACAATTTTAAATTCATAATCAAATCTTTTTAGAAATAACCTTGATCCCAAAGTCATAGGTTAAAGTCTAATGCAGACTAGAATTCAAGAACTTTGAATCCTAAAACTCAAAACTTCACATCGTAAGAACTTATAGCTCATAACATCTAAGTGTACCTAAGTTGTTGTACCAGTCAGTTTTCCAATCCAAACACATAATGCAAGCGGAACGTGCATAATAGACGCTCAAGTAACATACTTATTATTATTTAAGACATAATAATTAATCACATTATCACCTTTAATCATTTACCGTCATATAATAAGTAAACATTTAGCCACATAATCATCTTTGATCATTCGTCATCGTGTATAGTTATATTAATTAAATAATTCATTTAACTATAATCATTTGTTTCATTTAACTATAATAATTTGTTCCTATCAACACCATGGCCGACCCAATACTAAATGAGGTCTAAACTGAAGTCCAAAGTGAGGCCTTTTATACTCTAATAGTAATTTTTTTTAAATTAATATATATTCATTCAAACTTTTATTTTTCCTGCTTTTTTAGATGCAAAATCATTTATTAAATTTTAATAATTAATCTCATTCAACATTTCTTTTTCAATTGATAATAAAAGCAATTCATTTATTCTTTGTTGAGACATTGTCGAACCTAAATAAGATTTTATTAATTTTAATTTTGAAATGCTTATTTATGCTAAAGCAACGGTAACATTTTTCTATAAATAATATTTAAGTATTTCGAAATGAATCAACTCTTTTTAAACAATTAAGTATATCAATTGGTGTGTCCTTTTCAACTTGTATGATTTCTCTTAAAATTTGAGGTTTTAAAAATAAGTCTCACCCATCAATATCCGAATTTTTATTATGTTTTAATGAACTTCAAGGTTAAGACAAAAAAATATTTTGATATATTTTAAATTGTTCAAATCTACTACGAAATGAAGTAATTGCTTGCTCGAGTTGATCTAATTGCTTGATTGAAAGTTTTTACAAATTGAGTTTTCTTCAAACAATAAATCATACCATATAGTCGTGCCTAACAAAAATTGAAAATTTTCAAGCTTATAAGTGGTCGAACATTCAACTTCACTTTTTATTTTAGGTTTGTCATTAACTTCGCCTAATTTCAATAAAACATCTCTTATATGTGAAGTTCGGAATCTTAAAGCTTTTACACTTTCAACACAACTTTCCCAATATGTTTAAGACAATGATTTAAGAGTTAGGATGTAGATAGGATATTGTAGAATTTTCCACCTTTTAGTAGAAGAAGAAAATATTGTATATAGACGTTGCAGCACTCCAAAATATTATGTAGCTTTACAACAACAATTTGTCATATCACAAAGTACCAAGTTTAGACTACCACAACCACATGGTGTATAAAATGATCTAGGATTAATGTCTAAAAATATTTTTTGAGGATCTTATATTTTCCTTTCATATTAGACTCATTATCATAACTTTGTCATCTTATGTTACTAATATCAAGTCCAATAGTATTTATTTCGTTTATAATAGCATCAAAAAGACCTTTTTCAATTGAATCATCTACAATTAAAAATTCTAAATAATATTCAACTACTCACATTGGGGTTGAAGGAAAATTCACACATCATAATACAATAGACATTTGTTATTGATGACTTACATCAGGAGTACAATCAAGTATGGTTGAAAAATATTTTGAGTTCACAACTTTTGTTAATTTTTTTTTTAATTTCATTTGCTACAAATCTATTAATTCATTTTGTATGCTATGACCAACATAATGACAATAAATTTCATTATTTTTTCTTTGATGAATATGTTCTTATAGGATCAAATTATACATTCATTTCAATTAGACTTAAAAACTTTCCATGATTTTATTGGTAAATCTTTTCACTTGTTCTACAAAAAGGTAAGTTTTTTTTTTTCTCCAAGAGTTTTAGCAAACGCAATAACTCTATATAATACATTTCTCTAATGTTCTCTTTCCATACCAATCATTTCTTAAACATGTTTGTCAATTGTTTTATTTTTTTTAATAATCTCATTTCTAAATCAATCCATGAACTCATATTAGCAATGTGCTCATTACTCATCACATGACTCTTCAACTTAGAACTAATATTTCTCCTTTCTCTACTACCTTCATTTGCTAATTTACGTGTATTACAAAGAGAATCAAATAACTTACAATAAAATCAAAATACTTTATCCAAATCTTGAGAATAAACCAAACATCTTCTTTCACGCTTTTTTCCATGAGGCAATTTTTAAGAGTAAAGTGATGAAGAAAAATGTCTTGCAAATTCATGCTTAGGAAAATCTATATCAGTAACTTCAATAAGACAATTTTCTACTAATAAATCTCTCAAAATTGTATCAATATTTATCCATTAATTAGGGTTTTAGATATTCTTCAGGGTTGATTCTTCTAATACTTCTTCTCTAACTTCATTTTGAGTTTGGGAATCAATACAATCTTGCTCACTTATCAATACATCTTCTCTATTTTCAATTACATTGGCAACTTGTTCACCAATCATTTCTTCTTTATTTTCATTTTGAGTGACAAAATCTTCTTCATTCCCTATTTTCATTTGCTTCTACATCATTAACTTCTTCATTTGGATGACAACCACTTGCAATTTATGATTTGCTTTTTTTGTTTGTTTTAACAAATTTATCTATAGCCACTTTTTATGATTCAATCACAACTTCAATTCTTTTTTTATTTTTTGAGTTTCAAGTAACTCGATTCTAATTTTTGAGTAGACATTATATTTTTCTAAATAAAAATAATGAAAGTGATTAAAAAAATCAAACTTTTGTTAGAATCAGGATGGTTTGAAAAACAATCCCTTATCTTGTTTTGATGATAACAAAATGTATTTTATGAGAACAATTTAATGCGCTAATGTTTTATTTAAGCGTGCAGAAAATAGAACATGAAATCAGGGAAATGATAAGAAGAAACAACCTGATCAGAGGAAACAAAGTGATCAGAGGAAGCAAACTGATTAGAGTAAACAAGTTGATCAGAGGAAACAAAGTAAAAGAACGAATTAGAGGAAATGAATTGATTAGAAGAAAAACATGCACCCTTTGCTGACTCTAAGGATCTGACTCTGAAAAAATAAATCTAAAGATCTGACTCTAACGATCTGCCTCTAAGGATCTAACTCAGAAGATCTGCCTCTAAAGATGTGACTTTGAAGTAAATGATGAACGTGCAAACACGAGAAAGAGGGGTTGAATTGTGTTTTCCAAAGTTGATAACTTTTTGCTAATTTGATGAAGGTTGGTTAGTTTTTATGAATTACTTAGATAAGAAGCAATCGAATTCATAGGAAGCAAGCAATGAAAGCATAAATAATTTGACACATATATTTATCTTGGTTCACCACTAACTTGGCTACATCCAGTCCCCTCATTCAAAAGACTTTAATCCACTAATTCAAATACCTTGAATTACAAAGCACGTGACCCTCCAAGCCCGTCTTTCCAAACAGCCTGACAACCCTAGACTTTTGAGGAACTAACCACATTGACCCTACAAGCCAGGTATTCTCCTAACAACTTGACAACCCCAGATTGAAGAAGGAACTAAACCACTATCGGGTTGGATACAAAAGATTGGAACTTTAAGTGTTTGCTTCTACAAAGCTGATAATAATAATAACTCTCACACTCTAAGAAAAAAACACTCAGAAAATAATTTTCATTCAAACAAGTGTTTCTCTCTTTGAACTCTAAGATGAATTTGGAATTTGAGCTTGAGTTCTTCTAGTCTCTTCTGATTTTCGATGATCTTCTTCTTCAGCCTTGAGTATCTATTTATAGTTAAAATTACGGCTTCAATTTACTCCTTGTCTAATTATGAATTATATCTTCATTCCTAGATTGGTCAACAATGATCTTATTCAAAAATAATTTTGAACAAGATACTTTTTGATAATATGTTCTTTAGCCAATTCTTTATTTTTGAGTCCAATTTGAGCAGTTCACTACTAGAAATTTCGCCTATAGTGACCGATTTAGAGACCGAATATTTTCAGTCACACTAGTGACCGAATTGGAGACCATAATTTTGAATTTTAAAATTAAATATTTTTGCGTCACTAAATCGGTCGCTAGTGGAATTTGGAGACTGAAATTACAACTGAATTTTAGCGACCAAAATTTCGGTCACTAAATTTTGCCTTTAGTGATCGATTTGGAGACTAAATTATTTCAGTCATTTTAAAGACTGAATCAGAGACCAAAATACAAAACTGTATAAAGAACCTGTTTTCGTCACTAAATCGGTCACACATAATATTTAGAGACTTAAGTTTTAGTGACTGAAAAAGCTGTCTCTATTATTTATATTTCCTTTTTAATTAAAATTGGCGGACAAAATGTCTATTTTTATTATGAGATAGCATTTTTTTTAATTGAAAAATGTTATATTTCCCTCTCACTCTTTTTCACTAAAATTAAATTCCCACTCTAAACAAACTTACCTCTGTCTCACTCTTAATTTGTTCTTTTCTCAACTAACCACAAACCCTAAACTCTCTATCTATTGCAGCAACCAGCAAAATCCGATCCGTCATCCCTGTGTCACGACGTCACCTTTTCATCACGGCGTCACTGTTTCATCACGGCGCCACCATATCATCACCGCATTATGCTTTCCTCACAAAATCCGTCGTTTCATCACTGCATTCTGCTTCCCTCACGCTTTTCTGGTTCAGTCTTTCCTATCCTTGGCGTTGAGTAAGTACCGGAATCACTCCTATAAAATAAGAAGGTTTAATGTGGTTGTTTGATTATTCACAAAGCTGATTATATTATTTTCTTTTGTTCTTCAAGAATATCTAACAAGTCAATTGTTTTGTTACTTTTCCCCTTTGATATTCCTTATCTTGTATAATGCTGAATTTTTTTTATTTATATGTTTTAGAGTTTTCATCCTCTATTTTCTTTGTTGTGCTTTTAACCTAGTTTTGAGATATGTGTTGATTTGCACTTTGAGTTCTTATCCCTTCAGATTACAATTTGATTAAAGTTTTATCCCCTTTTGAGTTCTTAATTTTGGAAACTGGAAAGCTAATGTATAATTTTGCACTTTAGTTGATAGTTATTAGTTGTTTTGTTTTACATAATTATTTTGTAAAGGAACTCTTTATACCTGAGTTTTAAATCTGTTATGCCATGTTTGTTCTTGTAAATTAGCCATTCTTACTGAGTGTATTGTGTTTCAATTTTGAAAAATTGTGGTACTCTTGCATTAGCATTACCTTGCAAAACTAGTTAGTCAATCATAGTGATCATTCTATTGCAGCAACCAAACGACTAGTTTAAATATTTTATAATTGTTATCAATTTGTGCTAGTTGAGCAAGTTTGTTATCCAATTTGGTTAGTTAGTTGGAAACTGGCTAGACATCCCAATGTATATAACTGAGCATAGGGACTTCAGTATAAATTTATTTTTAGTCACAATATGTTCTAAGCTATTCTTAACATTTATTTTTCAAGTAGAAATTTCATTTATGGCTTATGGTTCCATAGTCCTAGTCATTTGCTAAGTACTTCAATAGCACTTTTGATCTTTGTTTCATATAGTTGAGCATAGAGACATTAGTATATATTTGATGCAAATGAATATATAATTGGCTTTCCTTTTCATATTGCAAAAAAAAAAAAATTTCACTGTTGTTGGCTGATGATTTCATTATGTGTATTCTTCTTATGTTTGTTTTCTTCATTCTTGTCCATATTCCTGTCCCTTGTTGGTAGTAGTTGCAATATATCTTGTTTAAACCAGTCCTCGAGGTCTACTTATTTTGCTGTTGCAATATAACTTGTTTAAACCAGTCATATGAAATAGATTTATTTGACTCTGATTTTGTGGTCAAATTTCTCAAATTATTGCCTGTGGTCGGATATTTTGAAAATGTTAATACTTATTAATGATTTGTTATGTCTATCAAACAGTGAGATGTTAAACCATTTATTGAAAATTTGATGGACATTCATCCATTTAATTTGTTTGCTATTTGATCTAAAGTTTTTTACGGCTAAATTTGTTCAAGTTGATCTAACATATGACTAATATCTCTTCAAGTTGTAACTTATTTCTAATTTTTACGGCACCGTTTCCAGAAACTATTGTGTTATTTGATTGTTGAGGGTGAGAGTGAAAATGGGTTCGATTCCATGATGTGATTTCTCTGTTGGATGAACCAGTGTAGACGAATTTTTCAGAAAGGGTTAAAGAGGAAATGCAAGTGTGAAGTTTGAGAGTTGTGAGACATGTGAAGGTTGAATTATGAAATTGTTGTGAGGTTGAGTTGAGGGAAGGAACTGATGCGAGGCTTTAATGGGAAGAAAGAGTACGTGTGGTAAAACAACTGATGAGTAGCTTGAACTTTAAACCCATGCCATATACTAGAGATCAAATTCATGAAGATGGGATTGGTGATAACGATGATGAGATTGGTGATCATGATGCTGGTGATTTTGATGATGAGATTGGTGATAATGATGCTCGTGATCATGATGATGAAGAGTTAGATGGATAGTGATAAGTTAATCTAAAGAACTAATATGTTGCAATTTGTTATGACTAAATATATTATGTTTAAACTAAAATTTTATTTGTATTATTTTGAGTACTTAAAAATATTACTTAAATATATTATGTTCTTTGGTTATATACATTGAAATGATTAATGCTTTTAAATGATTTTGGTGTATGAATTTTTTAGATATTGAAAACAAATTAAAAAATTGTTTTTATTGTTCTTTTGAACATTAAAGTAATGTATTTAAAAAAAATGGTAATATTTAGAGAGGGAATTGGTGACCAAATATTTAATAAAAATAATAATTTATGTCACAAATTTTGTCTCTAAATCGGTCGCTAATGACATAGAAAATTAATTCAAAGTGGTTGCTAAATCAGTCTCAAAGTTTAGTCACTAATTCAGTCACAAAATTCGGTCACTAACTCGGTCACAAAATTCGGTCACTAACTTCGGTCACTAAATCGGTCACTAAATTCGGCCACTAAATCGGTCACTAAATTCGGTCACTAAATCAGTCCCAAAATTCGGTCGCTGAATCAGTCACAAAATTCGGTCGCTGATTTGGTCGCAACAGTTAGCGACTAGCAGTTTACCAACTGATTTAAATTGGTCACTAAATCGGTCGCTATTGAATTTAGTGACCGATTTTTGCCATTTAGTGACCAAAAAAGTGGTCTCTAAAAGCGCTTTTTCTAGTAGTGGTTCTTCTATGTTGATTATGTTCGTATTTTGTTTCGATTGAGTTTGTAAATTATTCAGGTTGATACTGTTCATATTTTGTTGTAGAAAAATCTTGATCAAATCTTGACCATATCTTCTTTTCAACTTGGTCAAATATTTTCTTCAATTTATAAATTTGAATCAAATCTTATTTTAGACTTTCTTCAATAATAAATTTGAATCAAATCTTATTTTAGACTTTCTTGAATTATAAATTTGAACCAAATCTTATTTTATATTTTCTTCAATTATAAATTTGAATCAAATCTTATTTTAGATTTTCTTCAATTATAAATATGAATCAAATCGTATTTTAGATTTTCTTCAATTTACACAAATCTTCTTTCGTACTCTGTGAAGTTAAATATATTGTTTTCATAAAATACTTTTGGTATCATCAAAACTCTAACTATAAAACCAACTTGGTTCCAACAAATGCAACATGTTTTGATAAGTTGTCTCTAACAAAGCAGCTAATGGCATCTGACTCTAATATACGTGACAAAGTTGCCTCTACCTCTACAAAGTTGGCTCTGCCAGTAATTCAAGACTAGTAGATGATTGGCTCAAACTCTGACCTTCATACTACATCATTTGACTCTTCTTATCAAGCTCTGCCTCCAATACAAGCAAACATCTAACTATGAGGAAAGTCAATGCCTTTGATACAAAAAAAGTCAATGCCATAGGAGAAAAGTCAACGACTTAGTTTTCACGATTAAAAAAGTCAACGTCTATGAAAAAGTCAACAACTCTGGAAAGGTCAATGACTCTGATTCTGGAGATTGCTAAGCTTTGAAGATATATACTTTGATATAATATGAAGATTCCAGAACAAACTCGATGAAGACTACATCGCCTCTATTCTGATAATGGAAGACTCAAATATGCCCAAGTAGTTACTTTTGTCTATTTTGAAGGAATTATAATGCCCAGTCGATTATTTTATTAATGGCACCATCTTGAATATCTCTACAACATAAACAATATGGTCTTAATTCCACGACACATATATGTGAATTCAAAGTGAAATCAAAATTGAATCAAAGCAACAATCAACAACGAATTTGTAAATTAAAAAGCTGCGATCAGAAGAATTTGAAAGATACAGGAAAGTCATTGAATTCAATCAAGCAAAATTAACTCTGAAGAACGTTGAAGTAATATGAGAGTTGTAATTGGCATCTATAAAAGATTTTCACCATTGAAGAACAAAATATAACAACACAACCAATCAGAACCAACAACAAATACAATTACTTAGAAATTATTTAGAGCACTACATTGTAATCTTATCTTGTATTGTGCTAAGTCTCTGAGATGCATTTTTACATCCTCCGTTGAGAGTAAACACATAACTTGTGAATAGGGGTGGTAATAGTCTACCGTCCATCAGGGGCCTAAGGTCTGACCTATTTATGGCATAGTCTGGCCTGACCTGTTTAATAAAAAGGTTAGGCTCAGGCGTTTTTTAAAGCCCTATTAATTTAAATAGATCAGACTCAGACTTATAAAAAAAAACCTATTAGGCTTGATAGTAGAGATGACAACAAAATCCGCACTCGTGGGTATCCTCCCGAACCCGCTTGATTTGGGTGGGGAAAACCAGCTTTAATTGGGTGCGGGTGCGGGTGTAGATTTTCACCGAAAATAAAATTCGGGGGCGGGGACGGGTTTGGGGATGGTGATATCCACCCCGCAAGTAATATTATTGCAATTTTTAAATTTTATATACATATACATATTGAATATACTTAATATTTTTTTAAATATTAAAAATTATAATATTATCTCTATCGAAAATATTTTTTAATTTTATTATTGTCTAATAATAATTATTTTATTATATTAATTATAATAGATAGGATTTTTAAATTTATAATTTTATATATATGAGTGGGTGCGGGGAAACCCGAGCCCTGTTGCAGGCGGGAACGGGGTCTAAATTTTACACCCGCTATAAAACGGAGGCGAGTGCAGATTTTCCCCGATTAGTTGGGTGGGGGATTGGAGGAGGTAAAATCCGTCCACGCCATGCCTACTTGATAGGTCGGCCTATATATATATATATATATATATATATATATATATATATATTATTAACATTGTTATTTTTTATTAATATTTATTAATATTAATATTTGTTATTTTAAATTTGCTAATTATGGAGTTCATTTTGTTTCTTTATTTTTTTGGAAGATTGTTGCATACTTGCTAGTTATAATTTTATTATATTTAGTTATATATAAATGCCTAGTTTAGCCTATTTAAAAAAATATATTATTTAAATAATTTAATGTGAAATAGACTTTCAGGTCAGACTAGACTTTTTAAAAAGGTCAGGTCAGGCCAGGCCGAAAAAAAGCCTATGATAGGCCGTAGGCCAGACTCAAGCCGAAAAAATTAATCGTAGGCCAAACTCGTGCCTTTCATAGCATGGCCTATTCTCACCCCTACTTGTGAAGTTAAGTGTTTGTAACTTAGTTTTGAATTATTGGATTAAATCCTTCTGGGTGAAGAGACCGGACGTTGTTATTGGATTGGTGGAGAACTATGATAAATCATTGTATTTTCCTTATTCCCTTTGTTTATTGCCTTTGATATTTAATTACTCTATTTTCACCAAGTGTTAGCCCACAATTTTTAAACCATAAAACACAATTCAAACCCATATTTCTTGTGTTTTTCCACCTACAACTTCTTGCTCGCAACACCATATTACATAGAATTGAGAAAAGAAGTGAAGAACAATGGTTGAAGAAGGGTGTATCATTCTACATTTTTTATAATAAATAATGAGGAAATTAGAAAGTGAGAATAGCAAATGTGGAATTGGGAAGCTAAAATACAACACTATTTTTTTTTGAAGAAAAATGAGTTAAGAGGAAAAGAGATTTAAGGAGAAGACAAAAAGTCCGAGTTTTTGTTTTTGGTCAAAAAATATTCCGAGTCAATGGTTTTCACTTGAGGCCTTTTTCACTTTGATAAAAAAAAACTAGAGGTCTAAAACCCAGCTTGGGTTGTCTTACCCTTTGGTCAGTTTTGATCAATAGATGTATGCAACTCATAGAATGTCATACATTCCTATCAACACATAGGTCAACTAACTTGAGTTAATATAAATAGAGAAGCCACTTTCTACTTAGTTAACATACCAGTCTTGTCATGATTGTCCGTACATACCTTTATGTATGGATGTTGCTACAGATAATCCTCCCAATCTCTCATCTATTTTTTCAATATCAACAAAAAAAAACCTCCAACATATCCCACTTATGATGCAAAAAGCACACATAGAACATATCAACAATCATCACCAATATCAATACCATTTTGAAAAGCACAACATATATATATATGTGTGTGTGTGTGAGACTTATATATCATCGCCGTCGATGTGGTCATCAATATAAAAAAAATATCATTCATACATATTATAAATACACCAATCATAATTTACCAAAATGATTATTAACGTCTATTAGCACTTAACATTATCTTATGCATACTTAATTAATTATTCTTCTTAATTAATTAATCACCGCTCACTATTAATATCTATCATCCTTTTTACTTGACATTCCCTAAATTGTCCATAATTAGTTAATCCCTATAATAAATTAACTAGCATTTAATATCACTAATCTTGATAAATTAATTACATTTAATTAATTAACTATGCATCGTTGCTTATAATTAATTAACTAGCATTACTAATCACTAATAACCACTATTAAGCATTGGTTTTTCATCCAATCGATTAATCATGTTTACCTAATCAACTATGACAAACTTTAACTACTTATAACATTTTGATGTTCCCAATTCATTAACTAAACTCCTTAATGGATTAATATTTAGACAATATATCAAAGTCTACTTAACTTCTAATCCCATTATTAATCTTAACTCATCGATTAACCATGAAGACACAGAAATTACTTGATATAACTAATTGTGAACACTGAAGAAATATTTTCACTCAAATTTTTTTTTTTGGAACTTAGACCTGTTGGCAATGTAGTCGGCAATTATTGTGACTCAATATAGGAAAAAAACCAATCAGTGTTTTAAATAAAACAAAATTTTAAATTTATTGATTGTTTCTACTATTTTGTTCGATGTTAATATTTTTAATACATGCAAAAAAATTACACGGTTCATAAATCAAATTAGTAATGTCATATCTTTCAACAACAAAAATTAGTAATGCCATATATATTCAATTTATATTTTTCTTATTATATTCAATACAATTTTTAAATGTTACTTTTAGTTAAAAATATATTTTATCTATTTATAGATAATTAAAAAAAAATGATCAAATCTTGAGTTTTATAATTAAGGATTGTAGTTAAATTGATGTAATTTAAAATAGTATATACTAAAATACCATTGATAAAAATTTAATTATGTATCATACAACACCTTTTACATGTTAAAATACTGAATGAGATCAACTACTATATTATAAATTTATATTATAAATTTAATTGTTGTTTTGGATTTCCTCTTTTATGAATTTCTAGATTTTGTTCTATTTTTTTAATAAGTCTAGATTTTGATTCCTTAATTTTTAATTACGTTATTTTAATTCCTTAATTTTATCAATTTATAAAATTGAACCTCGCGTAATAAAACACTGATGTAATAATTTTTAATAAGAGATAATACTTATTAATTTATTACACTAATGTCCAAATTAAATTTAAATGTATAAATAATAAAATAAAATATGTTAATATTTATTATTTTTGAGTTTCGGAAAAATGTTTAAAAATCATCATTTATGCCACCGAAGATATTACTGGGTTGAGTCGCGCACTAAGTCGCTCTCTTTAAGACATTTCGCGCCACTATCCAAATTGTGCAAGACAGACTATCAACCACGAAGTCCCCAAGATAAAATAGCTCAGATTAACTGTATCGGAGTTCCACTGCACCGTATAAAACCGTTCTAGAATTACACCCTCAATATGGCGGTTAAAGTCACTCTCAATATGATGATTAAAGTCACTCGCAATATGGTAATATGACCACTCATAAATCAAAAGGACTACGACACAAAAAACTGTTCATAGTGGTATTATGACCACAAAAAAAATTGACGAGACTATAGCATAAAAACCGCTCTAAAAGGATAGTGGTATTAGGACCACTCAAAACTCGACATAACTACGGCATAACAACTACTCTAGAAACCGATAGGACTACGAAGGGACTAAGGCATAACAACCGCTCTAAAATACGAAAGGACTACAACATAACAACCGCTCTAAAAAACGAAGGGAATACGACATAACAACCGCTCTAAACATCGAAGGGACTACGACATAACAACCGCTCTAAATATGGAAAGGACTACGACATAACGACCGCTCTAAAAATCGAAGGGATAGAAAGAAAGGGGAGAAGTGGCTCGAAAATCAGTCGAGCAGAATAGAAAAGAGAGAAAAGAGAAAGTTTGGTGTACTTTTCACAATAGTTTGAAACTCATTATATAGTGATGGATGCAAACTCACATATAATTTATAACCAATGTGAGACTTTAGTATTTATAGACTTGAAAACTACTCAATAAATGAGATTTGTCCAATGTGGGACTTCAAATTTTTTTAAATTTACATAAAATAACATACTATGTTCCAACATTCCCCCACTTGAATTTAAAAAAGTGTTTTTGAAGTAGCGTCAAACGCTTCTATAAGATTGCACATAAACAAAGGTGTCTCTTGACTTGAACCTTTGCATAGTAAGTAAGATGCAGATTCAACAAGAGTGACTCGTAGTCTTGAACTCTATCTCTAACATCAAACCCACACACAACCTTTTCATAGGTGTATTCTCAAAAGCCTGTGCATTAATGGCCCTACACTTCTATCCTAGTATAGTGAACGCTCTAGAAATTCTACCTCAAAATTCCATAGGAAGCGGCCACACTTCCAAATTCACATAGGTGAGTCTATCAAGAGTACACCTATAGCTAAGTACTCCACTCCACATAGAGTATAGATCTCATTACTAGTTTATATTACCCCATCCTATCATCGCTTTAGGAATCATGCTTCTCTAATTTATAATAGCATATTCATCTCATATCACTTAACTACTTGTTATTACATATTAAACCTAATTCTTGGGATCTCTAGTCTTTTAGGTCGGGTTACCATCATGAGTGACTCTATAGGCATTAGTCCCATCCTTTTGGATGTATTTATGACTTTCTCTCTAGTTAACCATTTCGTCAAAGGATCTGCTAAATTCTCATCAGTGCATACATGATCTACTATAACAACTCATTTAGAAAATAACTCTCTAACAGTGCTGTGCTTACGACGAATTTGTCGTCTCTTATTGTTGTAATAATGATTCTCAATCTTTGCAATAGCCGCAATACTATCACAGTGGATCAATACATCTGTCATAGGTTTTTCCCATAAAGGGATCTCAACTAGCAAACATCTCAATCAGCTCGCTTCTTCACTAGTAGTAGCTAGTGTTATCATTTCAGACTCGATAGTGGACTGAGTCAATATCGTCTTTTCTTCGATTTCCAAGATACAACACCATTAGCTATACTAAAATATAGCCATTGGTTGCTTTGGAGGCATATGATAAAATGTTCCAATCAGTAACACTGTATCCTTCAAACACAACAGGAAATCTTTGATAATATAATCCGAAACTCATGGCCCTTTTTAGGTATCTCATGACTCTTTCGATAGTGTGCCAATGCTCCATACTAGGTCTACTAGTAAACCTGTACAATTGTCCCACAACGTAGGCAATGTCGGGTCTAGTACAATCAGTGGCATTCTTGAGGCTGCCAGTGATACTGGCATAATCAGTTTGTCTAACACCTTCACCAGTGTTCTTGAAAAGTTTCATACTTAGATCATATGGTGCGCAAGCAGGTTTACAATCAAAGTATTTATATTTCTTTAGGATTGTTTCAACATAATGAGACTGATCCAAAGAAATATTATTTTCTGACCTAGTAATCTTGATTTCAAGGATTACATTCGCTTCTCCGAGGTCTTTCATATCAAAGTTGTTACACAATAATGATTTGACAATATTTACAACATGAATGTTTAAATCAAATATGAGTAAGTCGTCTACATAGAGACATATGATACTGAATACATTTGTCACTTTCATTCACTTTAAACTCATTCGATATAATCAAGTTATCAAACTTTTCTTGCCATTTCTTAGGAGCTTGTTTAAGACAATACAATGATTTATCTAACTTACAGACCTTGTCTTCTTGTCCTTGAATTACAAAACTTTCAGGTTGTTCCATATAGTTTTCTTCTTCCAGGTCACCATTTAAAAAAGCTGTTTTAACATTCATCTGGTGTATCACCAGGTTAGGAATAGTAGCAAGTGATATGAGTACCTTAATGGATGTTATTCTAGTGACTGGTGAAAAAGTGTCGAATAAATCTATATTTTCAATTTGTCTAAAACCTTTGGCTACAAGGTGTGCCTTGTATTTATCAATAGTTCCATCGGGTTTTAGTTTCTTTTTCAAGATCCATTTACAACCTATTGGTTTGCAACTAGGAGGCAAGTCTACTAAATATCAGATCCTGTTAGACTCTAGAGAATCCATTTCATCGTTTATTGCTTCTTGCAATAAATCTGCATCCAAAGATGACAAAGCTTCTTAAAGATTTGCATGATCATCTTCTAAAGTATAGGCCGCATATTCGGGTCCATAATTTTTAGGAACTCTAACTCTCTTACTTCTTCGAGTTTCTATTTCGCCTTATTTGCTGTTTCTAGTTACAAGAACGTGACTTGGTTTGCTGCCCCCACTATTTCTTCATTTGAAAGGGAATTTATTTTCATAGAAGTCAACCTCATTTGACTCTATGATCACTTTTGTATTTAGGTCATAAAACCTAAACGCTTTGTTCTTTACTGCATACCCAATGAATACACATTCATAGGCTCTACTGGCGAGTTTAATTCGCTTGGAATCGGGGATTCGGACATAAGCCAAACAACCCCAAGTTTGAAAATAAGACAAGTTCGGTTGTCTTTTCTTCTATATCTCATAAGGATATGTTTTGTTTTTAGATTTAGAAACTCTATTCAAAACATAGAAAATAAGCAATATATTTTTCGCACACCAATGAGATGCAACACAAGAGTTAAGCATACTAGCAACAACTAGTTCAATAAGAGTTCTATTCTTTTTATTTTATTTTATAATTTTACCATTCACATCAAGCAATTATGGTGCAGTTGTTCCATGTATAATTCTAGGCAATTTATAAAACTTATTAAACAAACTAGAATCATACTTGGAACCTCTTAAACTTTCTACTAAATTGATTTTCAGTTTCAGTTACAAAGATCCTTAACATGTCAAACGTTTCACTTTTATTTTTCATTTCTTGTTAACGTCCCATCAAGTTCACATAAATCTAAAGACTCAGGTTCTCTAAATACAGGTTTATGTGAACTCTTTGTTATTTTAGCTTGACTACAAAAATCACATTTTTCAAAATCATTTAAAGATAACTTTGGAATTAAACTTAAGTTACTTAAGTTTGAAATCAAATGTGTTCACATTACATAGTCTAGCATGTCAAAAATTAAAATCATACAACATGTAAGCAAGAGACATTTTATTGATTTGAATATTCAAACAGAATGAGACATATTAAATTTCAATATTTAATTTAAATATGCCTTGAGTGACTTACCTTAATAGATGATCTCATGAGTTATCTTCAGAATTTTACGGGAGTGAACCTCCATGGATCTGTCATCAGTCATCTGATACTCTGATACTAGAGGTAGCAGCTCACAACATACTTTTTATCCTCAACTTTCTCAGTATCATATTTTTTCTGCAACATTTCAAACATCTCTATCAGTATTGTTGGAATTGTAGTAGTCATACAGATCATCAACAAGTCCATTAAGAATATAATTCTTATAATTATTCTCCCACGAGTTAATTCTTCAGCTTTCTTATCCTTTTCTGTTTGCCTCAAACTGAAACAATTTATTGAAATCAGAGGCAATAGAACCAAATTCAGTAATCTCTTCAGTTGACATGACAGAAAGAAACGTCTTAAAATTGTTATTTTTGAGTTTCGGAAAACTATTTAAAAATCACAATTTATGCCACCAAAAATATTACTGGGTTGAGTCGCGGACTAGGTCGCTCTCTTTAAGATGTTTCGCGGCATTGTCCAAATTGTGCAAGGCAGACTATCAACCACGAAGTCACCAAGATAAAATAGCCCAAATTCACTGTATCAGAGTTCCACTGCGCCGTAGAAAACCGTTCTAAAATTACACCCTCAATAATACGGTTAAAGTCACTTTCAATATGGCGATTAAAGTCACTCGCAATTTGGTACTATGACCACTCATAAATCAAAAGAACCACGACACAAAAAACCGTTCATAGTGGTATTATGACCACACACAAAATCGACGAGACTACGACATAAAAACCGCTCTAAAAGGATAGTGGTATTGTGACCACAATCGAAGAGACAGAAAGAAATGGGAGAAGTGACTCGAAAATCAGTCGAGCAGAATAGAAAAGAGAAAAAAGAGAAAGTTGAGAAATGCATCTAACTTATATAGTGATCGAAACAAACTCATATATGATTTCTAACCAATGTGGAATTTTAGTATTTATAGACTTGAAAATTACTCAATAAAAGAGATTTGTCTAATGTGAGACTTCAACAATTTTTAAATTTACATAAAATAACATACTATGTTCCAACAATATTAATTTAAAATTTCAACCAATTACGTAGTAAACAGACTCTTATATTAATATAAATAAATTTACATTCAACTTATTTTTAAGCAAAATCAATTTATTTAAAATTATAATTTATTTAAATTATTTTTTATCGTATAAGAAGCAATTTTTATGTATCCTAACTACGAAGACATTTGGTTCTTGGAGGCTTAATTGATATTAGAGAAGTAATCCATTCAAATATTGAATACAACGACTTTGTTGCGGAACTAATTAGACTCTTCTATTTTGTGACCAAGTATAATCGCAATCATCCAATAGTGAATAATTTAGGAGGTGCATTGAACTATTAGAGCATTACCGCACCGTAAAATTTCTCGTCATCCTTATGCTGCGCACACCTCTACTACCACTGTAACCGTCATGGCAGCCGAACCCGAAACACATCCACCGCCACCGGAACCTCCAATCATATCCGCACCGGAAATCGAACCTGAAACGACGGCGCATCCGGAAACAGAGTCGCAAGCAGACACCAAGATCGCCGCTCCTCTCACCTTAGCTCCGAAGCGGCAGCGTCGTCCGAGCGTCCGTTTAGGCGAGATCGGCGACCAACGCGGCACGCGCCGCCATAAAGTGCCACCGTGGAGTTGGCAAGTCCCGAAGGAATCTTCCAGAAACTCGAAGGCCCGATCCGTAACCAATCTCACGAACGGCGACGAAAATTTCGCGATTCAACGAAGGGGAAAAGCAAAACGAGGATCTACGAAGAAACGGTTGAGGTCAGATTGGACTCCAAGAACGATCAACGAGAACGGAAGCGAAAGGTTTAGGGATTTCGATCACGATCACGATCACGATCAAAATCACGATGATGATCGAAATAGTCCTGCACACTCTATTGATGAGAATGAGAACAATTGTTGGCAAATTGATCGTAACAACGATAATAGGGTTAGGATTTCGGAAAACGAAGGTGTTGAATCGGAATCGAGGGAACGAAGGAAGAACGAGGGAGTGAGGTCATGGCTATTTGATTTAGGGTTGAGTAGGTATTCTCCAATGTTTGAGATTCATGAGGTGGATGATGAGTTACTTCCAATGTTAACATTGGAAGATCTCAAAGATATGGGTATCAGTGCTGTTGGTTCGAGAAGGAAAATGTACAATGCAATTCAGAAACTTCGGAAACGGTTATGATAAGATCCATCATCAATGTATGTATGTGTAATTTGTAGTAGTAGTAGTAAGCATGTTTTAAATAGCGGTCGTAGTAACAGTTGTAGTCGGAATCTTTGATTAGGTTTTAGAATCATGCAGCTTGGAAGTTCTAAGTTCTCAATTAAGTTCTAAGTTCTTGATTTTCTTTGTTTTGTGGCTTGAAAATGTGGATAGAAAAAAATGCACTTGTGAATAAGAGTTTTTTTGGTGTCTATCTATGGTGACTCATCAAAGGTAAATTATCCAAAGTTATCTCTACTTTTGCTATTCGCACTTGTGAAGCAATTTTTATGTATCCTAATTATGAAGACATTTTCTTTAGAAATGAAAGAATGATAAATTTGATGCGTAATATAATTAGTTTCTTCTTTGATGATAGGACCCTCTGCAGTATATTAGTTAATGGTCCCAATTGCCTCTCCCTTTTTCATCTAATCTGACTTATGGCTATTGAGCAGCTATTTCCTTGTCTCGTTGAAGTGGAAATTTCCTTGTCTGGTTGAAGTGGAAATGATTTACTTTTCTCATTGACGTGTAAATGTATGGTATTGGAATTGGAATGGTTGGGTTCTATAACGGAAGATATAATGATGAGCATAGGATTTCTGTATTCTAATTAACCTTTATGCCACTTGATCTATCTATATCACTATATTCTAACTTATAGTATACACTCTGTTTTTTTTATAAAGTTGTACTTATGTATATACTAATAAAATATCATATAGATTCTGTAGCTATGTTGAACACTCAAAGCGATTAATTAGAATATAAAAGCGACTAATTAGAATATAAGATCTATAAAGTTGCACTTATGGTATATACTAATATCTTATATGCTAATAAGGTATCATATAGACTATGTAGCTGATATTTCACAGTATTAATTAATTAGAGTTTGTTTTTATGTGGTTAATTTGATAATTACTAGTTCTATATATTTAGCATATATTTATTTGGTATATTTTCTTAATTTAATTTAAATATTTTTTCTCTTGTATGGTTTATGATGATTAATCATTTAGCTACTTGATTAATAATTTCGTATTTTAACTTTATACTACTGATAATAATTTTTTTTATTTCTATGAAATAATGATCATTCAATCAGAGTCAGTTGAAAAGGCTATCGTGATAGTTAATTTACACTAATAGTCTATAATTGTATATCGACTTTGTCTGTAGACTAAACTAATAGAAGAGAAACAACATAGTAAAAGAAGTAGAAAACACAAATACAACCATATTTGAACTAGTGATATTCTAATCTCTTTAAAATTAATGTTCTATATATATATAATTTCTTTTTGCCATTATTACAATATACATGCAAATAAAAATACTTATTGTTTTTTTTCCTGCTCATGATATTCAAACCTTGTTTATCATGCTTATTATTTTTTCTCCTTCAACTTAGAAACTTTAAACAAAAAAAAAATGAATAAGAATCAAAGTATCATTGAAAATTTAAGAAAAATCACAAGGAAAACAAACAAGAAGCAAACCAAAAAGAGGAAGATGTAGGCTTTAGTTGCTGGTAATGACGACCATCCCTCCGGTCGGCGCCGCGCGGTCAGCATTCGTACTGCAAGTCCTCTATGTATTTTCCTTTCTTTTCTTTCTTTTTCCAGCACCCACCTCTCTCTCTTTTTCTATTTTTTTTTTCCTGTCTAGAATTAGAGGTTGCTTTGATTTTATATTTTTTTCTTCTTTTTTTTTTTTTTTGTAGTTATACTAAAAAAAAGTTTGTAATCCAAACTCTAGTGTTTTATTTTCAAAATATTAAGTTTAATCAACTTCTAACAAATATCAAATCTTATAAAAATAATAATAAATCTTTTATTAAAGGTTAACTAGATGTTACAACTTTTTAATCTTTTAGCTGTTAGGATACAAGTTGTCCAACTTGATAGTTCTGATACTCGTTTTTATAAATAAATTAATATGAAATTAACTTATAAATTTGATTAATTAGATGCGACATCTTTTTATTCTTTGAGTTATTAAGACACAAGTTGTACAACTTGGTGGTTTTAAAACTCATTTTTTATAACCAAAAATAATAAAAATATTCTTAAACGGATTAACTAGATGAGACATCTTTTAAATCCTTGAACTTTTGAGACACAAGTTATACAACTTGATAGTCTTAAAACTCGCATTTTAAAATAATTATTCAAATTAAACAAACTTATTTTCTTTCATCAAAACAATTTTTTTTTTATCAACAAACAAAACAAACTTTCTTTAAAAACAAACACATCCACATTTTCTACCATAAAACTACGTAGTTTTGATTTCTCAATCACACTTGGAGATACGTAGGATCAAGATCGTACTCTTGTCAAATAGAATAATAAAAAGCTTTTTTTCTCTCTCTATTTTAAATACTCTTTTATTTCAGCATCACATTTATAAAAATTATATTTGAATTTAACTAATAAGGAGAAATAAATATTATAAACCTAACATAAATTTTTGCACAATTAATTATAGGCAACCGTTTTTTAACGGATGTCGAAAGGTGCTAATACCTTCCTTACGCATAACCGATTCTCAAACCTTAAATCTGGTTTCAATGACCATCTTTCTATTCTTAAGGGTTTCCCAACGTTTTCCTATTAAATTAAACTTTGGTTGCAACTCCATTGAATTCGAGCTAAACCTCGAAATTTTAGGCTGTGACAACTGGCAAATCTATTGGAGACTCTTAAAGAGTCAAACCTAATAAAATTAATTATTCTAAATGGTTAACTTTGTCTACATTTATTTCTCCTACATTTTTTTTATTATATGAATTTACAATAAATAGTTATATTCCTGTTATTTTATATTATGCCTTTACTTAAATTTATGTTCGAAGATCATTTATTATTTTGTATATATGTGTTTATTGCTTAGTAGCATTTTTTAGATTAGGCTTCCCTTCACATACCATATTGTCACTTTTGCACACACTTGCGAGTGTGACTCTATACCCGAGTTTGAGTAAAGCTTAAGGTTAGTCAGAGGTTGCGTAGTGTTAGCCTTCTGGATGCACATCCCTCTTGATTAGCATGAAAATCTCACTTAGAGTTTAGTCCCTTTCGAGGGTATTGTCGCTCCAAATAGTTTACCTATTGTTGTTGACAATATTCCAAAATAGGATCCTTGGCTCTAGGAACCACATTTAGAACCATATAGCCACCCGTTGAAGCGTCACTAAATAGAAAAGCCAATATACCCTTTTACCATAAGAATATCCATATAGGTAACCAAAAGAATACTCCGTACATTTACATTCATTTGAAACATTTTAGATATATATATATATATATATATATATATATATATATATATATATATATATATATTCACAACAAGAATTCTACATAGTTCATTCATATCTCATGGCAACATTTTCCTTGTTTTTATTATTTTTGTTCTGTAAGTGAAAATTAAAACACAATGGCATATTGCATTCATTTTCAGGTTTGTTGGGGAATCATAAGTACCTTAGTCATGTGACAAATTAAGTGGAAAAATGGAATCGGGAAAAAGAAAAACTTTACTTTTAAAATTTAAGTAGCATGATTTGAAAAGTTTAAAGAACATTGGCAACCAAATGAAAACCATACAATGTGATAGTTTTTTTTGATAAATATGGGAAGATCCTAAACCTTTTGGCAGTAAATGTGCAAATATGGGCTCTCACTGCATTAGCCTAGTACTATGGCCCTCTTTTAAGATGCTTTACCTTTCAAGACTTTCAGTTGACCCATACATTGGAATAATTCAAACGAACATTGAGTTATCCATTAGAGAAAGAAAATCCTTAATGATATATTGGACAACCCCCAAATTTGAACACAATTGCTGAAGTGTTAAAAATTGACATAAGAGAATTGTAAAGTATAAAAGACGAAAAATGAGCTATTCATGGTTTTTCAAAAAAGTATTCAGAGCAAAAGGCACAAGATTTAGCTGCTAAAAAATCATTATCTATGGGATTGTTTTATTTCCAAACCTTGATAATTTTGTAGATTTTATTGCCATCAATGTCTTCCTTGCTTTTAACAAAAATAAAGAAAATTCGGTTCTCGCAATCCTTACTGATGTATACTACTCTCTACATATGCGACATGAGAAGAAAGATTGAACGAATTTGTGTTGTTTTCTTGTGTTGTATATTTGGTTCATGTTTCACATGTTCAAGAAATGCTATCATGTTGAAGTTAAAAGTAACCGAAGGATACAATTTTGTGGTATTATAGAGAGCATCGAGTGGAAGAAGTAATATGTCAATGTGGAGATTTTTCAAATGTACCTCTCATGGGAACCAAAAGATGCATTCATTACAATTCGACTATAGCTCTAAGGCAACTTGACTACACTATGTTGAAGAAACCAATTGATGAGTCACTAAAAGCTTTGGTTTTGCACATTATGGGTATCGAAGATTCACATATGTTACGAAGGATAAGTCGAGCTTGGGAAAATATCATTAAAAAAGGCTGAGTACTCGGACGTAGAAGTTGTAGCATAGAGGAACCCTATTGACAATGGGTAAAGAAAAAAGTGCATGAAATCAAGTTGCCTTTCCACAATACACCTTCGAGTGATAAAGAAATACCTGAACCTACCCTCTTTACAAATGAGGAAATAGAAGAACTTAAAGCATCATTGTTGAAATCTGAAATGGAGAAAAAAGAGTTACAAGCAAAAT
Organism: Cicer chorassanicum; assembly: GCA_037974735.1. NCBI lineage: Eukaryota > Viridiplantae > Streptophyta > Magnoliopsida > Fabales > Fabaceae > Cicer > Cicer chorassanicum. Next base: position 40,205,093 of record JBBPBP010000003.1, on the reverse strand, counting down.
TAGAAAAAATCTCCCAAGAGAACAAGGATTTATGGTCAGAAAACATCTGTAAGACAAAATTTATTGAGAGGAATAACAAGAGGTTGAAAATTGAAAAAGGCGATACACTTGAAATACAAGACAATTTGAGAGGTGAAAATGAGGAGTTAGATATGTGAAAGCGATAGAGGAATGAAGCTATAGATGAGGCCTATATGTGGGAACAATTGAAACAAAGTATGCGTCCTCTGAAAGGAATGTAAAAAAGGAGTTTGAAGATTTAAAGAAACAACTTAAAGAGATAATAACTGAGTATGAGAGGCAATTCCAGGAAGAAACTGGGTAATTACTCTTAAAACATCAAGATGATCTAAGAACAAAGATGGAGACTTCAAGTGAATTGAAGAATTACATTGAATATCAAAAAAAAATCTATGATGATTTAAAGGATGAAATTGTGTATTGGGAGGATCGTTTTATGATATTTCTTAGTCAGTTGAAGAATCAAGAGATCTATAAAGAGCTGGAGGATGAAGACAAGCATTGGAAAAAACGTTTTTCAAAGTTGGCAATGTTCGCAAATCAAGCGATCATAAGAATTCTGAAGCATCTAGGGGAGATTTATGTAGTAATGCATCTGCTTAACACCGTGGTCAAAGTTTACAAGTTCATTGAATATTGAAAAATTTGGTAGAAGAGTTGGAGGAGAAGATGGGTTGTCCTATTAGAAGAGAAGACTGAATTGTCATAGTTGATATAGTTTTAAATTTAAATGCAATGTACTATTTTCTAATCAATGAAGGAATTTTATTTATCGATCCCTATATTTTCTTCCCTAATAATTCGTTTTTGTTAAGAATATTCATGTGAGGCTCATGATTCCCCAACATCCAACTATCATGTAAAAAAGAGATAAATAATGAAAATTCGGCATCAATTAATTCCTAAATGCTTGCCACACAAAGTGTATCATTGCCAAAGGATCTGGTCCAAGTATTGAAGCACTATGGTCAATAGCTCAACTCCTACTTTTAGGCCATACAAATTCCCTCCTAGTTATGTCCATGGTATCGACACTCGATACTACCGTTTTATTATTACTTGCAACGATTCAGTACACTTGCTGAAACGCTATCAACATTCCTATTGAAAGTTGTAACACCCCGGCCATTACTGTTACCGGCGAATGCTACCTCACGATCTTCTCGTCCCCCCTCACCACCAAGTGAAAATAATGAGTTTTTGCCTTCCGTGGGATTCAAGCCCGGTACCTAGGGGATAACTACCGCCTCATCTCATTCCCACTACCAATTGAGCCAACGTTACAAAAAAAAGGCGCCTTTTTTAGTAACACCCCGGCCATTACCGTTACCGGCGATGCTAGCGCACGACCTTTTCGCCCCCCCTCACCACTCAGTGGAAATGGCTGGGGTGTTACAAAAAAAGGCGCCTTTTTTTTGTAACACCCCGGCCATTACCGTTACCGGCGAATGCTACCTCACGATCTTCTCGTCCCCCCTCACCACCTAGTGGAAATAACGAGTTTTTGCCTTCCGTGGGATTCGAGCCCGGTACCTAGGGGATAACTACCGCCTCATCAAATTTTTCTAACATGGTCATTGTATGGGAAATATTATAGAGTGGAATGAGGAATGGAAAAATTGCATGTGGAATGAACAATGCAAATAAACCTCTAACATGGTTCACAAAAAAGGAAGTAAGTGGATGCTAATGTTGTTATAGTTAATCGAAAGGCCTCCTATCAACCACCTTTTATACAACCACCACATATCATGTTTCCTCAACCAAGCCACTGGAATCAAAATGCAAACTGAAATCAATGCAAACTAATTCCTGTAACATATAGTCAATTGTTGCCTCATTTACTCCAAAATTCAATATTGGTCTTAAGACCAATGAAACCCTTGGAGCCTCCCAAAATGGTACAATCCAAATGCGAGTACCATGCAAGAGCTATAAGGAATTCGATTGAAGATTTCCAAGCCGTAAAAGCTAAAATGCAATAATTAATCAGTGCAAAATGGAAGACCTTCAAAGAAGACAACCCTAATGTGTCAAATAACCCACTACCAAGCCATGTTAATTTTTTTGTCAATGTTATTGAAGAAAGTGAAGATCAATATCTTAATGAAAATATAGGAGATGTAAAAACCCCCATGGGAGTCTTTTTTTTTTAAATGTGCAAGATAAACTTGGTGGAAAGGGTTTGCAATGAGAGTGACATATGTAATTCTCACCCAAATGGTGAACACCCTGAAGAGTTCAAGAATTTTCTCCAAGAATTTATAGGCAATCACTTAATAGAGATAAGTTGTGCAAAGGATGAAAATCATGTATTTACCTTTGAGTCTCATATCGAGAGTAAAACAGTTTTCCCAAGACCTTTAGATCCGTTATAGCAAATAAGATATCAAGCCAACTCCAAATGGGCCAAAACCCATCACTATTCAAGTGCCAATTCCTTTTCCTTAAAAAATCAGAAATACAGTACCATGGAATTATGATGTCGCAGTTCACGTATCATGAAGAAAACAAGTCAAGTGGTAGCTCTAGGCCCAAAGAAACAAATGTCACTAATATCTGAAGAATTGTTGGGATGAATCGAAATGGCCGAGTCTATGTCCGTGAACAACTTAAAAAAGATGAAGGGTATGGAGAAATAGGAAAAGGAAAGGAAACTATAAATCATAATATGAAAGGACAAAAGGCTTGCAAAAAGGAAATGTTTGTTGAAGAAGCTAATGAATTTTTGAAATTTATCAAATAAAGTGAATATAAAATGGTGGATCAGCTTAATCAAACTCATTCCAAGATATTTGATCTTTGCCTATTATTGAAATTTGAAGCACATATGAAAGCGTTATTGAGTTTTAAATAAACTCATGTTACTCATGATATCATTGTTGACCAATTTGATGGAGTAGTTAGTAACATCACTGCTAGTAGGTGTTTCGATTTCACTGACGATAAATTACCAGCAGAGGGGCTAGTGCATAATAAAGCACTACACATCTATGTGAAGTGTCATGATCATTTCCTCGCATGGGTTCTAGTTGACATTGGTTCATCGTTGAATGTCATGGCAAAATCAACACTCTCAAAACTCTCTATTGATGGATTCTATATGAAACCTAGCTCTATGATAGAAAAAGCATTAGATGGATCAAAGAGAGAGGTCATTGACGAGATTAACCTGCCAATTCATTGAAGGTGCGAACACGAGAAGGAGGGTTGAATTGTGTTTGCACAAAGTTGATATCTTTATGATAATTTATAAATAATTAAAAAAATTAGTTTGGTTTTGGTGACTTAGAGTAAAAGTAATTGGATTCAGAAGCAGCAAACAACGAAAGCATAAATGATTTGACACATAGCTTTATCCTGGTTCACCATTAACTTGGCTACATCTAGTCCCCTCATTCAGAAGGCTTTAATCAACTAATTCAGCCTTGTATCTTGTTTAGATTGTCTATTTATAGTGAAAATTTGGGCTTCAATTTAATTTTGAATTGTATCTTGTTTAAATTGAGTTTGTAAACTCTTCAAATTGATTTTGTTCCTATTTTGTGTAGATTGACTTTGTAAATTCTTCAGAATGATTCTGTTCCTATTTTGTGTAGATTGACTTTGTAAATTCTTCAAATCTCCATTAAATGTTGATTAAATATTCTTCAAATCTTCATTAAATGTTGATCAAATATTCTTCAAATCTTCATTAAAATGTTGATCAAATATTCTTCAAATCTTCTTCAAATCTTCATTAAATGTAGATCAAATATTCTTCAAATCTTCTTCAAATCTTGACCATGTTTTCTTTTCAACTTGGTCAAAGATTTTCTTCAATTATAAATTTGAATCAAATCTTATTTTAGATTTTCATCAATTATAATTTTGAATCAAATCTTATTTAAGATTTTCTTCAAGTCTAAATTTGAATCAAATCTTATTTTAGATTTTCTTCAAAAACATGAATCTTCTTTCATTCTCTTTGAAGTCAAATATATTGTTCTCATAAAATACTTTTGTTAACATCAAAACTCTAAATGTTAAACCAACTTAGTTCCAACAATCTCCCCCTTTTTGATGATATAAAAACTTGTATTTTTGATAACAACTTTTCTTTATACTTCTTTGACTCCCCCTAACTTAGGGCTCCCCCTAAGTCTTAATATCATTTTCTCTCCACTTTATCAAATATCTTTCTCCCCCTTTTGTCATCAGACAAAAAGACTTGAATGTGAAACTCTGCCTCTTTTTTGAATAATATAAATATAACATAATATAAGAAAATATAATAACTAGTGTAAAACTAAAATACTTTGAAGCGATCACAACATCAGTCAGGTACAAAGGTAAGGTTTAGATTTTTCTTGATGAAGTCAAACCTATCTTCAAGTAGTGGTCTGGTGAATATGTGAGCCCATTGGTGTTCAGTGTCTACAAATTGAATGTTTAGTACCCCTTTTTGAACAAAGTCCCTAATGAAGTGGTATTTGATCTCTATGTGTTTACCTCTAGAATGTAAGATACGGTTTTTGGCTAGACAAATACAGAAGTGTTATCGCAATAGATGGGAATGTTGGATTCTAGGATGTTGTAGTCTTCAAGTTGATGTTTCATCCAATGTAGTTGAGAGCTTGCAGTCAACTGCTGAAATGTACTCAACCTATAATGTTGACATTGCAATGGTGTTTTGTCTCTTACTTGACCAAGATATTAAGTTGTCACCTAAAAATGTGCAGTTGCCACTGGTGCTCTTTCTCTGAAGTTTATCTTCAGCATAATCAGAATCACAGTATCCACTAAGTTTGTACTTAGGAGATTTCTTGTAGAACAAGGTAAGGTTGGTAGTGCCTTTTAGGTATCTAAGGATTCTTTTAACAACAGTTAAATGTGACTCCCTAGGGTCAACTTGAAATCTTGCACATACACATACACTAAGAAGCTCCTAAGTAGGGTGCATTGGTGTAGCCATAGGTTTGCAATTACTCATCTTAAACTTCCTAAGAAGCTCTTTTGTATATTTAGTTTGATGAATGTATATACCTTTTTGACTTTGCTGAATTTGTATCCCTAAGAAGAACTTAAGTTCTCCCATCATACTCAATTGAAATTCAAGTTGCATCAATTTAGAAAATTCTTGGCAAAGAGTGCCATTAGTAGATCCAAAAATAATGTTATGAACATAAATTTGAATAATAAGAATGTCATCTAAAGAGTGTATTTTCAGCTTGTCCTCTTTCTAAGTTATTTTTAAACAAAAAGTTACTAAGTCTATCATACCATGTACTAGGTGCTTGTTTTAGACCATATAAGGATTTCCTCAGTTTAAAAACATGATTTGGAAATTCAGAACTTTAAAAACCTAGGGGTTATTTAACATAAACTTCTCTACTTATATAATCATTTAGAAAATCACTTTTAACATCCATTTGAAATAATGTAATGTTATTATTTGCAGCAAAAGAAAGTAGAATACTAATAGCTTCTAACCTAGCTACTTAACAAATGTCTCAGTGTAATCAATTCCCTTTTGCTGACTATAGCCTTTTTGTGACAAGTCTGGCATTGTTTCTGACCACTTCACTGTTTTCTGAAAACCCACATGGTTCCAATAATGTTCTTCTTTGGTCTAGGTACTAGATCCCAAGCATCATTCCTCTTTAATTCTTGAGAACCTGCAAAATACTTATCTAGCTTTGATTTTTATGATCAAGCTTCTTGTTATCACAGTAAACATAATATCAGACAATAATTCAATTTAAAGAAAGATATCACCTATATGTTAACAATTTCAATTTCACTATGAAAACCCTTTTAGTTCTTCTTTTGTGGTTTTTAGATTCTGAGTTTGCATATTCTCTGATTAGAGAGTCTGGATGAAGGGATTTGAATTCCCATCCAGGTTTGTAGTCTTCATGAATTTGATTGGAGTGTTCAAAGAAGTCTCTTGATTCTGACTTTTAATCTGTCACTTCTGTGTCTGCTGATGTATCGGGTTTCTCTGACGGTAATTCTGATTCTTATGGTAGTTCCAGTTCTGTTGATATGTGTGATTTCTTTGCCAATTTTGAGTTTGTTGATACTCCATATATTTCTGATTCATCATATGGTTCTGGTTCTGATAAGTATTGTGTTGACCAGTCCTTCTTCCAACAGAGTTAATGGGCTTCTGTTTGATAGAGCTTGGAACATAGACCTTTTTGCCTTCATATATTGCAAGCATCCACTGACCAAGCACCATGACTGGTGTTTCAATTTGAATGCTTAGAACATCTGCAACATAAACAATTTTATATTTTGGTACCCAAATTTGGTTGGGTCCTGGTTTGTTAGATCTTAAAGATTTCTTGTCTTTCCATGTGGTTAACATAGGACAAGATATTTTAGTGTGACCTTTCTTATAGCAAATAGTACATAAATCATCAGAGCGAATAAACTTAGATTCAATTACTTTTTCTTGAAATCCTATTCCTTTTTTACCATTCTTACTAACCCCATAAATCATAGATGCATACTTGCTTCTTTCCATACCATTATCAATAAAATCTTGAAATACTTCTTCATGCTTATCTGAGTTACATGTGGTATTTTCAATTGATGTTGAACTATAATTACTTTTCAGAGTTAGATTTTCAGCCTTATGTTCAGCAATATCAATTTTCAGATTTGCACTTTCTGTTTTAAGTTCAATAATATCAGTTGTCAGAGTTACGTTATCTGTCTTAAGTTCAGTAATATCAGTTTTCAGATTTGCATTCTCTATTTTAAGTTCAGTAATATCAGTTTTCAGATTTGTATTTTCTGTTTTAAATTAAGTACTTTGATTCTTTAAAACATTAACATTTTCAATTAGATTTGTATTTTCTTTTTGAAGTGTTTTCAGTTTTAAAGACAATTTGTGATTAATATTTAAAAAATCATTTATAGCAGTAATTAAATCAGATAGAGTAAATTCAGAAAATACCTCAGTTTCTTCATCTGTTGATTCACTTCCAGAGTCAGAATCTGTGTTCGATCCAGAGGTAGAGTTGGTATGAGCCATCATAGCTAAATCTGCTTGTTCATCGTCAGAGGATTCCTAAGAATCATCCCATGTAGCCATCAAACTCTTCTTCTTGGGTCTGTAATCTTTCCTTTTTCCTTTCTCCATATTTGGACATTCTGACTTGATATGTCCAGGTTCATTGCATCCATGGCAGATGGTGCTTTTATCATCATTTCCTTTGTTGGATTGCTTGGACTATCTTTGGGGAAATTTCTTCTTTCTGTTGTGCCATATCTTCTGAACTTTTCTGCATATATACGCTAGTTCCTCTTCCTCTAAGTCTTCATTCTGATCATCTGAATCATCATCCTCTGATTTTGTTGTTGCCTTTAGAACCTTCTTCTGCTTAGATTTCAAGGCCAGAGTCTTGTTCTTTTTCTTGGGCTCATATTCTTCAAGCTCAATTTCATGTGATCTAAGAGAGCTGATTAATTCTTCCAGCTTTACAGTATTCAGATCCTTTGCTTCTTGAATGGCTGTGATCTTAGGTCTCCACTTACTTGTCAGACTCCTAAGAATTTTCTTCACATGATCAGCAGTAGTATAACTCTTCTCAAGTACCTTTAATCTTGAGACAAGGGTCTGGAATCTGGAAAACATTGTTTCAATATCTTCATCTTCTTCCATCTTGAACAACTTATATTTTTTGACTAGGAGGTTGGCCTTTGCTTCTTGATCTTGCTTGCTTCCTTCATAGGTTAGAATCAGACTATCATAAATACTTTTTGCTGTCTCTTTGTTGATGCACTTGTCAAACTCCTTGAAGGTGATTGCATTTATCATGAATATTCTGGACTTATGATGCATCTAGTACATCTTCTTCTGATCAACATTCATCTCCTTTCTTGGAATTTCAATACCATCAATATTCTTCGGAGCAATATAACCATCTTCCACCAAGTCCCAAAGTTCAGGATCTTGTGAAATATAGAAACTTCTCAGCCTGTCTGTACAATACTCAAAACGTTCTCCATCAAACAGAGGTGGTCTGTTGATATTTCCTCCAGTAGCTTCTTCACTGAATCCAGACATATTGAACCCTTGGATCTTTTCTCAAACACTGTAAAGTGCTCAGCCTTGAGACCGAGCTCTGATGCCAATTGAAGGTGCGAACACGAGAAGGGGGGGTTGAATTGTATTTGCACAAAATTAATAACTTTATGATAATTTATAAATAATTAAAAAATTAGTTTGGTTTTGGTGACTTACTTGGAGTAAAAGCAATTGGATTTAGAAGCAGCAAACAACGAAAGCATAAATGATTTGACACATAGCTTTATCATGGTTCACCATTAACTTGGCTACATCCAGTCCCCTCATTCAGAAGGCTTTAACCAACTAATTCAAATACCTTGAATTACAAAGCACCTGACCCTCCAAGCCAATCTTCCCAAACAGCCTGACAACCCTAGACTTTTGAGGAACTAACCACCTTGATCCTACAAGCCAAGTCTTCTCCTAACAAGCTGACAACCCCAGATTGAAGAAGGAACTAAACCACTATCGGGTTGGATACAAGAGATTGAAACTTGAGTAGTTGCTTCTAACAAAGCTGATAATAATAATAACTCTCACACTATAAGAAAAGAACACTCAAAAAATATTTCTAACATGAACAAGTGTTTCTCTATTTGAACTCTAAGATGAATTGAGAACTTTGAGCTTGAGTTACTCTTTTCTGTTTTTTGATGCTTTTCTCTTTCAGCCTTGAGTGTCTATTTATAGTGAAAATTTGGGCTTCAATTTAATTCTGAATTGTATCTTGTTTATATTTAGTTTGTAAATTCTTCAAAATGATTATGTTCCTATTTTGTGTAGATTGACTTTGTAAATTCTTCAAATCAAATATTCTTCAAATCTTCATTAAATGTTGATCAAATATTCTTCAAATCTTCATTAAAATGTTGATCAAATATTCTTCAAATCTTCAAAATGTAGATAAAATATTCTTCAAATATTCTTCAAATCTTCTTCAAATCTTGACCATGTTTTCTTTTCAACTTGGTCAAAGATTTTCTTCAATTATAAATTTGAATAAAATCTTATTTTAGATTTTCATCAATTATAATTTTGAATAAAATCTTATTTAAGATTTTCTTCAATTATAAATTTGAATCAAATCTTATTTTAGATTTTCTTCAAAAACATAAAACTTCTTTCATACTCTTTGAAGTCAAATATATTGTTCTCATAAAATACTTTTGTTAACATCAAAACTCTAAATGTTAAACCAAATTGGTTCCAACATAATCGGACCACATAACTTTAAAATAACTTTCCAAGTAATGAATATCAAACCAACATATAGTTGTCTTTTGGGGAGACCATGGATTCACGCTATTGGAGCAGTGACATCCACTTTGCATCAAAAGTTGAAATTTATAGTAGACAATAAGCTGATAGTAATCTTTGGTGAGGATAACATGCTAGTAAGCTATTTATCTTCTATTGGCTACACTGAAGCTACAGAGGAAGCTATAGAGACTTTTTTGTTTTTTTCCAGGAATTGGATGTTGCGAATGTTGTCTTCATTGGTGAAGGGTCTTGTATGAAGAAACCAAAATTTTCTACTACATCTTTAATGTGTGCAAAAGCCATGCTAGTAAAATGAGTTTTTGTAAAATTAAGGAAATTGTTGTAATTACCTGAGAAGAATGATAGATATGGGTTGAGATATATACCTACCAAGGTTGATAAGGATAGAGTCGCAAAAGACAAAAGGGAGAACAAGATGGATCGTCTAGAAAATCAAGCACCAAATACAGAGAAAATTTTCATTTGTGACATACGAGAAATCTTTTAGAGTGCATGAATGATATACGTTGACCAAGTGGTTGTCACTAAAGAATATCATGTTGACGAGGATGATTTCAATTTTGTGTACCCTTGTCCTCCAAACACAAGTCTCAAGAACTGGAAGATTATCGAGTTTCCCAAGGTTTTTGATTCATGCTCACAGTAATTATGTATTTTCAAATCCTTTTGATCTGCCCAAGGCTTTAGGATAACTTGTCATTAGGGCATACATGTATTTCAATTCATAATTTGTTATCAATAAATGCATTTTGAATTCTCCAAATATTATTCTCTCATTTGATTTCTTAAATCTTTATTAATTTTTTTCTCTCTCCTTATTTTTGTCATTAATTGAAATAATGCAGATCGGAAAATGGTTCCTTTGAAAGTAGCATTGTTAAGATTTACTCTTGTAATTTTGAATCCCCAATTAATCATGCTGATGAGGATTGGGAAGATGATTATGAGTCTCTCCATGAACTAACAAGAATAGTGGAACAAGAAACTCAGATGATTCAGCCCCATCAAGAACCCATTGAGGTGATCAATTTGGGAACTGAAAATGACAAAAAGGAAGTTAAAATTGGTGTCTCCATGAAAGAAAGTGAGCGAGAAAAGTTCGTTAAACTTTTTTTTTTTACTATGTGGACATCTTTACATGGTCATATTAGAGGCCTAACACGTCGCTTAAAATTAGAGAAGAGCTCAATAAGCAATTTGATGTAGGTTTCTTACTGGTGGCCAAGTATGCTCAATGGGTTGCTAATATCGTCCCGCTTCCAAAGAAAGATGGGAAGGTTCGAATGTGTGTTGATTATCGGGACTTGAATCGAGTCAGTCCTAAAGATGACTTCCAATTGTCTCATATCGATGTCTTGGTGGATAACACTGCTTAATATTCGTTATTCTCCTTTATGGATGGTTTCTCAAGATATAATCGAATCAAGATGGCTCTTAAGGATATGGAGAAAACCACGTTTATCACACAGTGGGGAACTTTTTGCTATAAAGTAATACCATTCGGATTGAAGAATGTTGGGGCAACTTACCAGAGGATGATGGTGACTTTGTTCCATGACATGATTCATAAGAAGATTGAGATTTACGAAGACGATATGATTGCAAAGTATATAACCGAAGAAGACCATGTAATTAACCTCTAGAAGCTATTCGCACGATTAAGGAAGTACAAACCTCGATTAAACCGATCTAAATGCACTTTTGGGGTATGATCAGACAAGTTATATGGACTTATTGTTAGCTATAAAGGGATAGAAGTAGATCCACAGAAAATACGAACAATACAAGAAATGACAGCTCCTCGCATAGAAAAAGAAGTTTGTGGATTAATAAGTAGATTAAATTACATTGCTAGGTTCATATCACATCTCACTGCAACACGCGAGAAAATTTTCAAATTGTTGCGTAAAAACCAAAAAGTTGAATGGAATGAAAATTTTCATATGACTTTTGAGAAGATTAAACATTACTTGTTAAAAACCTCCAATTTTGGTGCCTCGTGTTCTTGGAAAGCCGCTTATTATGTACTTAACAATACTTGATGAGTTGATGGGTTGTGTACTATGGCAACATGATGAATCTGACAAGAGTTATCCAATTCTTTCCACAAGGTCATAGTTAGTTTGACTGAGCTTATTGGCTGACAGACTAGTGATAGTTGGCTGCCTAGTGAACAAGCTGGCTAACAGGCACATTAGTGAAAAGTCGTTGATTGATAGACTAGTGAACAAACTAGATGAATGACTGTCTGGTGGATTGGTGCCCAAGCTGATTAACAAGTTGGTGATTCTGAGACTGATTGAAGTCAGAAAAGTAAAAGAACCTACCGGAATGTATCAATATTAATTAAACAAATATTCATTTTTAAATTTTATATATCCTAATAAGACAATTGTGATGGTATGTAATTACAGTGTAACATGATTAGAAAACTTTATAAAATGAGTCGTATAAAATATCAATATCAATTAAAAAGAACATGGATACAATATCAATTAGTTATCGATAAGATATTTATCAAAATATTGTTGGCTCCACTAATACAATTATGAACAAAATATAAATTTAACCTACTAACTGATAAATTTTACAATCCGAGAGAGAATACTTGAGTTATGTATGAGGAGAAAAACGACATTAGTGTGTGTAATATTTACTTGAATTCTGAGTTCATACGCCGCAAACAATTTTGCTGATTTGTAAAATTGATTGTAAATGTATTATTGGAGTAGGCATATTTTTAATATTGTTTAAAATTTTATTAATAATAGTAGATTCAGTTTCGTTTTCGCATCTATAAATCGTCATAAAAATCTCGTAGACATGAGTATGAAAATAACACTACAACATTTTGGTCATAATGCAACGTAATTTTTTTATAGTTAAAAAACGTTTTCATAATTTGCGTGCATGCACCCACAAACTCTATGTAAGGACACTCTCACTCTTATTTCCTTCTATTTTGGATTTCTGTTGCAATTACTCGCGTCGTATCTGAATTCTATACAGATTGCTGCTTCGTGTTGTGGTGCTATGTGATCTGCAACTTTCTCTCACTGTAGTAGAACGAATTTTTCATATAAATTTATATATTTTTTATTTTATTTTTCTGCTGTTTAAATTGTAGTTTTTGAATTTTAGATCTTGGATATATGGTTATTTACATTGACTCTTCATATAACTTGAGATACTCCACTATGTTAATTAGTGAGAAGAACCATCATAGTTAGAGGATTAGTATCCTTAATGTGCGTATGAAGTGTTTGCAAAATGTCCTAAGTAAGTATTAGTGCTTAGACTTGAGAGTTCATGACAAATTATTACTAGTTGTGTTATTATTCAAATGTTACCTTTGCATTTAATTGATAGTTTATTATTGAGATATATGAACTATGTTTTTGTGTGGCTATCAAATTGGAAATAAGGAAGTTGAGTGCTCCTTGGCGTGCATATGGTTTTAGAGTCTTTGGAACACTAAGGCTATTCACACTATTGAAATTGAATCACAATTTTTACACTACAAACTTTATTCACTTTGATCTTATGTATTTATATAATGAGAACTATGATGATTTAGTTGCTAACAAACTCAACAAGTGTCTCTAACTAACTAACAAAGACTTAATAAAGTGCATATTTGAATAACAAGATAACATTTTTCCTAAATTCAAATACTTGAGGGACACGACACCTAGTTTATTCCTAAGCTCTTCAAATCTGTATTGTTTCAGCTTTTGTTAGAATGTCTCTTGTTTCTATATCAATGGGAAAATGCACTAGTTCCAATTTTCCTTTGGTTACCATATCTATAAGGAAATTCAACCTTGTCTCAATGTATTTGTTGTGACCATGAGACACAATATTTTTGACTATGTTGATAGCTGATTTGTTTTCTACCATTGGTTGCAATGGCTTGATCACTTAAACTTGGAATTCAGACAGAAATGATTCCATCCAAATGGCTTGGCAGACTGCATAGACACTTGCTATGCACTATGCTTCAAAGGAGGACAAAGTTATGACAGGTTGCTTCTTGAAGCACCAAGAGATTGGTGGTTCTTAGAACTTGAAAAAATAGCCAGTTATGCTCCTTTTACCCACCCTATGGCCACACCAATCAGAATTAGAGTGGCCCTTTGGAACATCTTTCCTTTTGTCAACTTTGTTAGGAAATAGGACACTATAGTTCAATGTTCCCTGCACATATCTTAGAACCCTCTTGATTGTAGCCATATGTGGTTTTCATGGACAATCTACAAAGCTACTTATTGCTTCTATTGCATAGCAGCTGACTAGTCTTCTACTGCATAAGTATCTTAATAATCCCATAATCTATTTGAACAAGGTGATATTAATTGGTTTCTCATGAATGATCTTTCCAAGCTTTGCATTGACTTCCATGGGAGTGACTGCTGAGTTGCATATGTATTTATTTTGATGCATCACAATTCCCTCACTCGTGTTTGTAAATTGCAACCAAGGAAATAACACAGATCCCAAATTTGTTATTTTAAACTCAGTTTTCATCACCACCTTGAATTTCTCAATTTCACTTGGATTGTTTCCTGTAACAAGTAAATCATCAACATTGAGGCATATTAGAATCAAATAAGATCCTTGCTTTGAATTAAATCTCATATATACACCATGTTCTACTGTGCATTTATGGAATCCAATTTTTGTTAAGAATATATCAATTATTTTGTTACAAGCTCTAGGTACTTACTTCAACCCATAAGAGTGATTTCTTCAAGCTATACACTGTGTTTTCCTTTACCTCAACTTGAAATCATGGTGATTGGGAAACATCTCTTCATCAAGAGGTCCTTTTTTTACTTTTGTCTTGCAACTTTGTTCTTCTCTGATCAAGCACTTGATTGTAACAAATTGCACCAAAAGTTCTCAAATTCCACTATTTTCAAGTACTATTCCTTGAAGCCTTTTTGTTGGGCAATTGTTGAGGATTATACTAGCTTTCAAACTCAATAACTATCTCTAACTTAACAAACTTTATATTTGAATTACAAGATGACAATATCAAAATCTAGGTATCATTTGACCGATTGTGCAACTCTCAAAATTCTTTTAAAAGACTACAAAGTCTTCGAAGTCATAAAAAAGAGTGAGTATTTCACTCAAAATAACTTAAAGTTGGGTGTATAATAAGTATGTGAAAAAAACTGAGTCAAAAAAAGTATGTGAAAAAAATTAAAGAATACAAATGGAAAATGTATATATTTGAACCCGAAGAGCCGTAATAATTGAAATTAAAGATTTTTAAACTACAAAAAAAAAAAATAAGATAAAATAATCTCGCAATTCCTTAACTTAATTTCAAATAATAATTTAGTACTTTATTTAATTTTAAGTAATAATTTGATCATTTATGTCTTAAAATGTCAATAGTGTTACATATTTTTTTACAGAAATCCAGAAAATTTATCATCATCTTGAAACAAAATTAAAAAAATTAGTAATCATCTTTAACAAAATTTTTAGTGTCCACAACGACTACATAAGTTTTAAATTTGGTAAGAAGGACACTTGTAATTGTAAGGGAGGCAGATGTGTTAAGACTTATCTACTAAGCAAACTTACTAACTAAATAAACTTAGTAACCAAGTAAGATTGCTTAGTCAAGAAGCAAGTTTCTTAACCATAAAGGAAATTGTTTAGCCAAGAAGCAAGTTTCTTAACCATGAAGGAAATTGCTTAGCCATGAAGTAACTTGACCATTAAGAAACTTGCTCATGAAGCAAGTGATCTAAATCACCTATAAATAAAGGTGATGGATGAAAAGTGAAATTCATTCCACCCTGAAAAGTATCCAAACATTGAGAGAATTTCAAGAGAGCTAGAAAGATTTCTAGAAGTGACATTCTTGGGTGTAATTGGGTTTTGGGTAGTGAGAGACCGTGAGTGTTTTTAAACACTTTGTGTAAATTTCCCTTTTTCAATATAAGGGTCTGCAGCAGCCCGGAGACGTAGGCAGATTTAGCTGAACTCCGTTATCAATTTTGTGTGTTATTATTCTGCAATTTTACTTTCACTTTAATCTGACCACGAGAAATTTTGCATAGTTTCCTAACAATTGGTATCAGATCTCTAGTTCAGAGAATGATCCTAAGGAAGTCATATTTAATCGAGAGTAATGGCTGCAAACGAAGGAAAAGTGAAAATTGAAAAGTTCGACGGTGCAGACTTTGGTTTTTGGAAGATGCAAATTGAGGATTATTTGTATCAGAAAAACTTGTATCAACCTCTCACAGGAAAGATGATTGAAAACTTCTCGACAGGCAAGCTCTTGGTGTTATTCGATTAACGTTATCTCGTAATGTTGCATTTAACATTGCAATGGAAAAGACCACAACAAGTCTTATGTCGGCTCTTTCTAGCATGTATGAAAAGTCTTCAGCCTCAAATAAAGTTCATTTGATGAGAGGGTTGTTTACGTTACGGATGACAGAAGACGCAGTTGCGCCGCACCATCTCAATGAACTCAACATCGTCACAACCCAATTGAGTTCGGTTGGAATCGACTTTGATGATGAGGTACGAGCATTAATACTTCTGTCTTCCCTACCAGAGAGTTGGAATGCTACTATCGCGGCTGTGAGTAGCTCGTCAGAAAACAAAAGATTGAAATTTGATGATGTTCGTGATCGGTTTCTCAGTGAAGAGATCTGACGAAGAGAGTTAGGTGAATTGTCATCCTCTTCAGTATTACATACAGAGTCAAGAGGAAGAAATTCAACCAGAGGAAATGGACACAATAAACCAAAGGATAGGTGGTCCAAATCTAAAAATCATCGAAATTCTAATAACTCAAAATCTATCGAGTGTTGGAATTGTGGATAGACTCGGCACTACAAGAATGAGGCGAAAGTTGCTTCCACATCAGGAGAAACTGATGCACTAATATGCTCTTTGGAGAGCAAGGAAAAGTCTTGGGTATTAGACTCTGAAGCATCATTTCATGCTACTTCGCAGAAAAAATTCTTTGAGAATTATGTCCTTGGCAACCTTGGTAATGAACAATCTTGTGATGTTGTGGGCAAAGGTGCAGTGAAGATTAAGTTGAATGGGTCTGTATGGGGATTGAAAAATGTGAGATATATTCCCGACCTGACAAAGAACTTAATCTCAGTGGGCCAATTAGCCAATGACGGCTACACAACAGTTTTCCACGGTGATGATTGGAAGATTTCAAAAGGTGTAATGACGATTGCTCGCGGCAAAAAGAGTGGCACTCTTTACAACACAGTAGGAGCATGTCATTTGATTGCAATTGCAGCAAATGAAAATCCCTATCTATGGCATCAGAGACTAGGCTATATGAGTGAGAAAGGGATGAAGATTATGCACTTAAAAGGGAAACTTCCAAATCTTCAGTCAATAGAAATTGACATTTGTGAAGATTGTATACTTGGAAAGCAGAAAAGAGTCAGCTTTCATAGAAATGGAAGAACCACAAAGAAAGAGAAACTTGAGTTGGTCCACTCAGATGTTTGGGGTCCAACAACTGTCTCATTCATTGGTTGGAAACACTACTTCGTCACTTTCATTGATGATCACTCTAGAAAGGTATGGATATACTTTCTAAGACATAAGTCTGAAGTATTTGAGGCTTTCAAGAAGTGGAAAGCCATGGTAGAAAATGAGACAAGATTGAAGATCAAAAAGCTCAAAACTGACAATGGTGGTGAATATGAAGACACTTGATTCAAGAAGTTTTGCTATGAGCACGAGATTAGAATGGAGAGAACCGTGCCAAGTACGCCTCAACACAACGGTGTAGCTGAGCGTATGAATTGGATGTTGACTGAAAGAGCTAGAAGTTTGCGTATGCAGTTAGGCCTACCAAAGCAATTCTGGGTAGAAGCAGTCAATATAACAGCTTAGTAACCAAGTAAAATGGCTTAGCCAAGAAGCAAGTTTCTTAACCATGAAGGAAATTGCTTAGCCAAGAAGCAAGTTTCTTAACCATGAAGGAAGTTGCTTAGCCATGAAGTAACTTGGCCATTAAGAAACTTATTTGAAACTTTTTTCATGTTTTCCACGAAACTACCGAAAAACGTTTTTCAAGATTTCTGAAACACACTTCGTTACCGAAAAACTTAAAAAGAAGTTTCTTACAGCAAGAGTGGGAGCTTACACGGTATCCCAGAGGCCCATATGATCTCTTTGTCCTTACACGATACTGATATCATGTTTCTACGAGACTATGGCTTAGTCGAATATGTTAAATTAATTATTGTTTTTGGTGCATTAAAAATATTTAAATTAATTATTATGAAGTATAGGTATAATAGTGGGGTGCAGAGCAAAATTTTCAAGTTAAAAATATTGGAACAAAGTCCATGATCGTACTCATCTATATTTATTTTATAAGAAATGTATAAAAGAGAGTACAACGGTTACTCCATTCCTTACAATTTGATCTTTAGATGCACTTGAGACAAGTAAGAGGATCAATCCACCAATTATAAAAAAAAGTTAAATAAGTTCTTAGTCTTGATAAAATTTAAATATTTTGTTTTTAGTTCTTATAAAAAATTTCGTCAACTTTTAGCCCTTTAAAATTTTTTCGTTTTTCAAAACAACTATTGTGTATCTTCCTAATTTTTGAATGAATTTTTACATTAACACTAAGGGAATGTTTAAATACTTTCTTACAAAAATTTAGAATTTTGTTAACAAAAAGATAAATTAAATATGAAATTTTAAACTTTTGGCACTTAAAAATCATATTTAGTTTCTCACTTGTTAAAAAATTCTAATTTTTTTATAGAAAAATTCTTATAATTCCTAAATATTACTGTAATTACTGAGGTCAAAATTGAATATATAAATATATCAAACTCTTAATTTAGTCAACTTTTATTAGACACTATAATAATGTTCATGTAGATAAATTAAAAAAAAATATTAATCAAAATATTTATAATATCGATATACACTCATTTATTTAAAGTACCTTCCAAATTTGTCATTTTGTATAAATACCATATTTTTTATAAAAAAAAACTATTTATTGTTGTTTTTTTGTTTTAAAAACTAGATAATCAACACATAGTTGCGTTTGAAAATTTAAAAATCAAAACACAATCAATTTAGCCTCTAGATGTGGGTGTTAAAAAAATCACATCTATTTTTTTTTATTTTTTTTTATCTTTCATTAGTGTATTTATCCAAACTATGAAATGATTACCCTTTCAGCCCTTAATCTATATGAGTAATTAAAAAAAGGCAAAAATTTTATCTTATACCTCCACATTTGTACCTATACTTCCACAAATTTTTAAAAATGTTAAATATACCTTTGATTTTTTTACTATTTTATCAACTACCAAATAATTCAAGTTTTCCAGAAAACTTTTTTTATATAAGATTTCCGGTTTAGAAGGTTAAAAATGTGTCAACCGGCTTTTTTTTTTGTTTAAAGTTTTCAAATGTGTCTACCGCAAATCTTTTTCAAAGTTTTTCGAAGGTTAAAAAGTTGTGTATCAACTAACTCATATACTGGAAAACTAGTGAAAAAGTTTTCCGGAGTGTAACTTGTGTACCGGAAAACTTGAAAAAAAATTCTAAAAAAAATGAATTTTTTTTACTCACTTCTGTATTGACAAACTCAAATGGTGGAAGGGTGAAAATTTGGAACTTTTAATATTTATATGGGGACATTTATGTCTTTTTCTTTAGTTTGTGGGGATACAGAGATAATTTGGAGGGTCCATGGTATAATTTTCAAAAAAGACCCTCAAGTGTTATTGTGGACTTGCATATACTTTAGGTCTTCCTTATCTAGGAAAATTAGAGTTTTCTACTTGCCACCCTTCTATTATACCTCTCACTCTTTAATACACTTAAAAAAATTATTTTATCTTTTTTATTATATATAAAAATAGAATATTTCATAACAGGAAATTTTTGAAAAAGGAAATTTCAGAAATTTAAATATTTTCGAAATAGGAAATTCAAAAAAATAATGTCACTATTTTGAAACAAAATTTACATTTCAAAAATTTGAGTAAAATTCTAAATTTTCAAAACTTTCATCTTCAAAAGCTTCTAAATGCAAAATTACGTTTCGAAAATTTGTTTTTAGAAAATTTCAAAGTAATTCAAACTTTCAAATTTTTTTGATTAATTTGAAACATTAAAAACATAATTTCCTGTTTTTAAAATAATTTCGAAAGTTTCAAACAATACAAAATTTCCGAAATAGGAAATTCCAGAAATAAGAAAATTAATTAATATTTTAGAAATAGGA
>JBBPBP010000003.1:40137629-40181060 GCA_037974735.1 Cicer chorassanicum | reverse complement strand
TTCTCTTATATATAGAATCAGAGAGAGTAGTTTATAATTTTTTTTCTTTCAAATTTATAGCAATTTTTTATAGATTACTTAAAGTAGTATTTGAACATATAACTTTTAGCATTTTATTTTATTTTTTTCATTTTTACCCCTCGTTCTCTTAACTGAAAATTTTCAAATATTAAATGAAGGGCAAAGTTAGAATAGAAAAAATCACACAAAAACTTGTACTATTTATTTATTTTTTTCAATATACTATTTATTACATTTATAGGTATAGATGACATGAAAGAAATGATACGGTAATGCTACTACTATCATAATAGGTACTATCACAATGAATATATCATTAATTAAGTATATATTTATTAAGCAAATCATGAGGTTCACAACAAGAACGAGAAATACAAAAACAAGAACGTACAAAATATTCTTTTGAAAAAACAACCTACAAAATATTATATTATGCGATGGTGGATCCATGAAGCACGGCGAAGAATGGGCTATAATTAAGATGAAAGGTAGAAAAAATTATAATTTTGAATACTAAAATATACATGAAATTTGTATTAATTCCTCTTTCATTTCTTCTTCGAAGCGGCCTAATCATGATTTTATATTACTAAATTTTCATGGTCATGATGCACGTCTCTATCACGTTACACCACCCAAACCCTAAATGCATGCGAGCGTCAAACATTAGTACACGAAATAATAGCCCTTTTCATAGCTAATAGTTCTAACTTCTAATGCCAAAGAAACCAAAAAGATTAACTTAATTCATATTCTGCATTTAGGTTTTTATTTATTTATTATTGATGTATTGAAGTGTATTAACATCTCCTCCCTTTAAATCCCTAAAAATGGACGGATATGGAAATGAACTTTTTGGATGAGTTGCCTTTGTCTTCTTTATTTTCTTTTTAAAAATTGAACCAAACACATTTCATTAATTAAAATTATCTCTTCTCTCTCCTTCGATCCATCTACATTTATTAACATTTTTATTATTATTAATTATTATTTTTATTTTATTTTTAGTTTAGATAAAATTGTAAATAAACTTACACACAACGAAATCTTTGTTTCAAAAAAAGAAACATATTATCTAACATAACAATATCAACACTAGTTAGTTGAGTTAGGTCTTACATATTATTATTATTATTATTATTATTGAACTTACCTTTTATTTAAAGGAATATATATATATATAAAATTTTCAACCCATATATAGGCATAATACACGTATGTACATGTACTAGCTGATACACACACGTATAGTACTTTAAATTAGATTAAATTTTTGTCCTTATTTGAGACTTGGTACAATATGTACTGTGGTTGGTGGAAGATGCTACCTATGTATGATGGGGTTGTTTCTTTTGGTTCCATTTATTTGAAAGTGCAGCACTTGACAATTCTATGGAGCCTTTTAGAGAGAGAGAAGGGCCTACATATTATAATACATTTGCTTTGTGTGGATATATAGCAATCGAAAGCATGACAAGAGGGAGAAGGAGAAGGCATGCAGATAGGTATTGAGTGGTGAGAATGACATGTCCACGTGTGATTTTTAAAGCCCTAGAATATGATGTTTGAGTTAAAATTAACAACATATATCTTGCAATCTTTTTGTATGAATTAGAAGAGTAGTGCTTGTCAACTAAGTAGGCCAAGATAAAGATATATCCAAGTTGAACAATTTTTTTTTTTAATTATATTAATTAATTAAAGTCAATGCACTCGTTATAAATTACAAAAGCAAAAGGTAAAAAAAAGTGTTATACACACCTTCCACCATGAAAAACATCTTTTTGCTTTCTTGCATTCATCATTTCAAAGACTATATATTTTTGAGTAATGCTCAATGTCACGAGAACCTACATCACGACTACATCACGAATGGTTATAACTAATTATTTTATATTTATATGTACCATTTTTTTTTACCAAATATCTGAGTGAAATAATTTTAATTTTGCTTAAAACACATAACGAGTGTTTCGTGAAGGTTCACGAATAAATTATTCGTGACATATAGCATGGTTGTATATTTTCTTGTTATATTATTGCAAAAAAAATTGTTTCTCTTTTTGTAAACCCTCATGTAGCTTTCTAAACATATTTCTTATAGTTTTCTATCAAGACGTGTTTCATTTATATGAATTCTAGTACCCTTGTACTTCTTATATTATAAACTTCATTTTTTGGTCCAAAATAATTAAATTAATGAGGGTATACTTGAACCCGCTTACATCACTTAAAAATTACGAGCACACAAAACACATATTTTTAAACATTAATATATCAATTACACAAATTCGAAAAATTTGTTTTCATGTAATGTTGATCAGTAAAGTTTTTTATGTTCTTACTTAGAAATATATGAAAAAATTTGTCGTTAATTAGAATATGAAGTTGTTAAAAGAATGACTTATATGGTGGAATGAGGAAGATTTTGGGTGAGTACGTAGATCTCAATATTGAAATATTTGTTCAGAAGTTAAATGATCTTGATTCTTAAGTAAATACAGGAAATAGTGTAATCCATGTGGCAAATAGATTGCAACAAAAAAGTTATGGCATCTTAAGCAAAAAAGTTTAGACAAAAGTATATTAGGGAAGCTAAATGTACTTAAGGTTTTTTCATTCAAGCCTAAAAAGCAAAAGGAGGAAAGACCAAATGGTGGCGAAGGAGGGTGAATGGTTGGAAGCAGTTGAGAAAGTGAAGTCAAAATGTTAAGATGCATTTTAAACAAAGTCTTGTGGAGGAAAACTAGCTTGAAGAAACTATTACTTGATGGAATCTCTTATAATTTCTCTAAAAATATATTGATTTTTTTAATAGATTGTCTATAGAAAATTACGTCAAAATTGTTTGCTGGATGAATTTTAGATGGAATTGTTGTAATCAATGAAATAAAAGATCCCGTGAAATAAAGAAAAGACAAATGTTATTTTATAATGTGGATTTTAAGAATGCGTATGATTCAGTTTGTTAGGTGTATTTGGATTACGTGTCTTAGTTTAGATTTGGGAAATTCAGTTTGTTACGTTATTTGGAGTATATGTTTTAGTTTAGATTTGGGAAAAAATAGATAAGGTTGATAAATGCATGTGTGTTTTTTTAGCACAATGTCAATCCCAGTAAAATGAGAGTCTCGTTGAAGTTTCAACGTGGGAAAGATATCAGAAAGAGACACCACTTGCCCTCTTTCTTTTTTGATAGTTTTTGAAGGGATCTTAGCTACTAAGAATGGTGGAAATGTTGGATATATAAGAGAGGTGTCCCATAAACCTAATGCCTTAAAAGCTTTTAGGCGGAGATGTGATGTCAAGATCTCTTAGGGATCCTAAACATTTAGTCCATTGTTGTTGTCGTGCTTCCCCAGACTCCCCAACAAGTGGTATCAGAGTCATGGTTCGACTTGGTGGAAAAGCAAAGGTGGAAGATCCTAGTGTGGATCAAGTCTAGTGTTATGGGTGACTCACACTTGGGAGAGAGATTGTTGGAGTTCAAGTGTAAGTTGTTAGACTCACATCAACTTAGAATGAATAAAATGTTGGATATAAGAGTGGTGACCATATATTCATTACCTTAAGATTTTGGATATAGATGTAGTTGTAAAGTGTCTTATAGATCCTTAACGTTTAACTCAGTGTTGCTGTCATGTTCCCTTGCAATATATTGACAAATTTTTATAGGGAACCATGCATATCAATAGATTTTATGCACTTTGAAGACTATTATGAGGAGCTTTCAATTGGTTTCAAGATTTAAAGGTAAAGTTCTTCAAAAGAAAGTTGTACGGTTTATATTTAGGATATAACTTATTGAGGATAACATCAACTTTTTTTCTCTTATTGTGTAGACTTTTTCCCTCTTCATTGGGATTGCTAGTAGCTAGGTGGACATCGTAGATAGTTTCTACTTATTTTCTTTTACTAAATTTAATAGTTTGTACAACTATTGTATCATGCAATTGCTCTTGTAGGGGATTATTTTATGTTTTCATTCTACTCTAGTATTGTATATCCATGTTTTCTCAATCATGGGCCACATGCACTTACGTATACAAGTGGTTAGGTTAATTAATTAACATATTTCTACATGTAGAATATACAGGAACATTAATTTTAGGATGTTTAATTAGCTTCAAATCTAAAACCATAAGTCAACCATGTATGAGATTTGCCGTTTTTGGTTGTTAAAAGTTCCTTGTTGTTGAATGAGAGAAAATCTTATAAAATATTTATAAGTAGTAAATAATCTTCACTCTATAAATCGATTTTGTAAAAAATCTTAATACTCCTAACCAACTAGCCATATTCTTATTTTTTTGGACATTAATTTGTCTAATATAAAACCAAGTAGTCTTAGGTTGACTTCAGCATAGCATTCAAACAGCATCAAGGCACAAATAAACTGAAACATGCATGCAGCTATATTTGTGGAATTATTAGTTTTTTATTTATATTTTTAAATTTATTATTAATAAAGATGATATTAATTGATTATTTGACAAGTTTTTCTTAATACAACCCCCCTCACACACAACTGGATAGACTCATAATACTATTTTAGATTTTTATGTTGAACTTAATTTATTTTTATAAAACTGACTTGTAAAGTTTCGTGTGTTTTAAGCCTTAGGTTTATTAAATGTGAGATTTAAATTTTTTCCAACCATTACCATGGTTTTGGTCTAAAGGTGAACTTCGCTATTTTTAGTAAATTTTAATAAAATATTATATTTTCTCTCTATTTTTTATTATTATAATAAAATTCATTTTTTAGTAAAAATAATAAAAGTCTACCTTTGAACTATTTTGAGAGATCCATATTAGATACATTTTTTTTTTCCTTGAAAGTATTGAGTGTATTACACGTTCTATCTATAAAACAACTTTGATTAATTACTCTAAACATATATAAAAAACTTTAGTTGGTTCCTAATATAAAGTTTAAAATTACAATTTCTTAAATTAATTAATCATATTGTAACAAAAAAATTAATCAATCAAATATGCATATACTAAACATATATATATATATACCATGCATGCATGATTTATAAACCAAATAGCGTGTTTTTTCAAACGAATGATATATACATACATTATGATAACTATGCAGCTGTCTGTGATTTATTTAATATATTAATTAGGATGATAAAATATATTTTGTTGTCTTAATCTCATCTTAAAAGCATGAGTTGGAAGGGAAAGAATATCCTAATATGGGAATGAAAATCAAATCATAACGAGAAGGGTTGACCCAAAGGATAACTTGCATGAAAAAATAATGGAATGTCAATTGCATGTGTCCTGCAACCAATTTAACATGATATTTATTTAGATATTGTTTGGTAATGCAAACCATAACGTATAGTTGATAAAAAATTTAAATTAATTATCGGGTTTTTAATGAAAGCTACGATGCGTGTTTGATATATTTCACACTTTTTTGTTGTTGACGAGATACATTTCACACCTTCTTCCGTTAAGTTGGGGACAATAATAAAATAATAATAATATGACCATTATTGTATTTTGTCTTTACTCTATGCTAAAATCAATACTCTATTCAATATCCATTTTTTTTTTCCAAAAATTCTTCCGAATTGTTTTTATATAGAAGGGCACTTTTTTTAAATTGAACATAAATTTTCCTAGTCTTTTGTCGTTTTATGAATATTTTTTATTATATTTGAAAAGAGTCTAAAATTGATTATACATATAATTAATAATTTTACAAAAGTTACAACTAGTAGTTTTACCGAACCATAGAAGAAATTATTTGGTCGGAGAAATTTTTTACTTTTTATTTTATTTTTGAGGTTATTTATATTTAAGCAAAATGTCAAGACTTTCAAAACTGTCTATTGAACACCACCACCAATAATAAAAGGATAGTTATAATCTCAAAGGTGGCTTCTTCCCAAATGTTGTGTATAGGTTTTAGTCTTAGACATATTTAGCAATTGGTATTTGTTGGTTCTTTTCATTTGTAGCTTCTTATTGTTGTGTATATGTTTTAGTTTTTCTTTCTCTCTTGTATTTATGTTGGAGTATCCTTTATATTTTAGTTTTGGCAATGCTCTATCCTTTCCATTGTAGGAGCTTGCATATGGAGACTATTTGATGATAGATTATCAACAAGGCTTTGGTTTGCTGGGGTATTGCAGGTTAACCATTAGTATGAGTTGTGTTTTAAGTTGTCTTCAATATTTAAGGATTATAGTACCAATTATACTCCATTTAATAATTCTTTTTATCAAATTTTATTCTTTCATTTTTTCAGAAAAATATTAGACAACATTATAGGATTGTGCTGGTTAGATTCAAACTAAATTCTAACATTGTATATTAGAGTTCATCCTAGGAACAATAATTGAAAAGAGTTTATAAAAATTACATTAGGGGTTCAATATATGTTGGATACGAATTGTATGTGGTCTAATATTGTATGTAATTTTACAAATATTTTGTGGTCGTTAATTTAAGATCATACAATTTAAATTTCAAGCAAATTCTATTATAGTGAAAATTTTAAAGTATAAAATCAAAATTTGGATCTTCCAATGTTAATCTGATAATCTCAAATATATTGATTAAAAGATTGTATGCAATTTTAACTAGATACAATTGGAATCCCAATATTTGCTACTTTGTTTCTTGTAAGGATTCAAACCTTTATTTAGTAATTATGAAGCAACAAGAAGTAGTGGCGTTCGATGATGAAGTGTGTGTATGAAGTATTGCAAAGTAATTTCATTCATGGTGGACACACAATAATGGCACATATATGCACTAATGGATAATATCACTCAATGCATGTCCTCGTGCACACATATATTATAATTAAGTATCTAAAAGAAAAGTACACATAAATCACCAACTAATGCAAATACAACATTAGTTTGTTTTGTACTTCAAATCATTAAACCTTCGACCAAACCATGCACATATGCTAGATTACATTATGAATAACGGAAGTGTATTCTACAATGTGTAATATTTGTATGCCTAAGTTTCAAAAATTGATGAAAGGAAGAACATCTCTTGATTGGAACATATATAGCTATTTTCCTATTTCTTATATAATGTATAATTGGAAACAATGAACTCCAATATCAACAAGGGTTTAATTAAACTTTCTCATATGGTTCTTTGTTTTCATTACTCTTCTTGTGGCCTTTTTTTGGTGTTGTTGTATCCTTTGTACTCTTTTATTATAAATTTCATTAATTAGCTATTAAAAAAATATTACAAAATTAACAAGGGGCTTGTTTATGTGAAACCAACTTTTGGTTTATGATTTTAGATTTGGATTAGGCCTAATTTATTCTTATAAATTTGGTTAATTTGTAAGGTAAAAAATCATATCTTGATCTTTATAAGCTTAGTTTTAACTTTATCTCTTTATAATATAATACTTTCTTTTTTTTTTTCCTATAAGAAGAAATTTATTATATATGTCCTTAACTTAATTTTGAATAGTAACGGTACACCTAACTTGATCATACCTGAATTTCCACAACTCCACAAAACTTAAAACACAAAACATAAGTCCCTATTATAGAAGCCACATAATATATATGTGTTGAGTTAAATAGACAAACAGCTTGTAACATAATTAACACGACCCATTTACATGAGTTTGAAACTCAAATAAAACAAACATATGGAAGACTACGACTTCCAAGAAATGTACTTCCTACCAAACACATTATTATTGTTATTGTTGTTGTTTTTTCTAGTATTTTTTTTACTATTTCTCAAAAGGACATATCCATCACAATAGATAAATCTATTTTAGTTCCTATGTATCTTTCATGTTTCTAACACCCAATTTAGCTTCCCATTTTATTCTATTTTTTCATGAAAACACATTCCATTTCCTTTTCTTACATATTCCTATATTTGCAATCCACTTTATATATATGTCTTTATTTTCATCAATTCTTAAATGAATTCTTAATTAGATGCTAATTATGGAGAAATTAGAAATTAGTTGCATGACTAAAATAGCTAGCTAATTAAATACTTTATTAATACCATACCAAGCAATTAAGCACACATATTATATATAAATTAATTAACAACACATAATTAACAGTAATTATTTTAAAAATGATAATTAAAAAAAAAATTACCTCTGATTCGCTCTCCAATTTGAGCTTGCTAACCAAATACTTCAATAGCAACCGAACTGTCATCCTTCCATCCCTGAAATTGTAATTTTTTTTCAAAAGTCAAAAAATAAATCATCATGAGCTTTATATAATAAAATTAAAATAGTGAACGACATTGATTACACACTGACATGACTTCAAACAAACAAAAAATCCAAAAAAGAAAAAAAAAAACTTGATAATAATTTATAGAGAGAAAAAAAACTACTTACTTGATTCTAAGATAGTTCTTAGGTATTTGTGGCAAGAACGGTTCTTTCACTCTACATTATCACAAATTAAAAAAAAAAATCCAAGTGAATATAATTCATCACAAAAACCAATTAAATTGCACTAGCCTAGCTTATAAAAAAATGCATTTGCCTAGAATATTTGACAAGAAAACAAATTAATGAATAATCATATGATAAATATAAATATAAGTTTCATAAAATTAATATTAATTAGCTTACTGATTTTGTGAGGCTTGTAGCATAAACCATATTCCAGAATGAGGTCTACGAGGAGGATCAACAACTCGAAAAGCGACATGAGATGAGCTAGGTCCGGCCACATCGAATTGGTCGAACCCGGAAGAAGAAGATGAAGATGATGAAGGAAAGTGAAAGGGTGCATTTTGGTGAAAAGGATAATTATAAGGTCCTAAATTAGGCCTCAAAGAAGAACAAGATTGTGATGGAGAATAAGAGGGTATATATGATGTTGAAGAAGGCATAATTGCTATAGAATGAGGTAGTAATGGACCAAATGTCCATAGATTTTGATGTTGCTGTTGATGACCATATGTTGGACCACTTGGCATGGACATGGACATGGATGAGGATGAAGAAGATGATGTTGTTTGTTCAAAAAGCAAAGAAGAGCCAAAAGATGAGCAACCCCTTGTCGTTGGTTGCTCCAAATTGGGCCGTGAAGAAGCCCAGTTCTTTGGTAACAAATCAAGCTCCAACAGCCTTGAAGTGCTGGTTGGAGCTTGGTGATGATAATCACGGCCGTGATTTGTAGATGTTGTCATGTTTGTGTTACTCTGAGTAAAACCTATGCTTAATTGAAGCCAGTTATTGTTGTTGTTGTTATTGTTTGCTTCTGTTTCTTTTTCTTCTTCTTCTTTTGAGGTAGAAATATTTTCTACTTCGGGTTCGGGTTCAGGTTCAGGTTGAGATTCGGTGTGGTGGTTAGTGGTAGTGATGGTTTTGATTATTGATGATGATTCCTCCTCAGCCATATGCCTCACCACAAATTCAGATCTTAAATAATTATTGTAGTTGTAGCCTTCAACAAATGGAAATTGGTTCATAGCACTTGTTGAGTTGTTGTAGAAAACACAATCACCATTATTATTTTGTTTGTTGTTGGTTTGAGAAGGAACCATGGTCATATTGGAAAAACCATAAACTCAAAAAAGATGATGATGTGTGTGATCTCAAAACAAGCCATGGATGATGAAAAAAGAAGAAGAAGAAAAAAAGGGGTTTTGAATCTTGAGTTTATATTGTGAATTAAATGGATTTGACATCAATATCATCATGATCATGATCATCAACAAAGAGAAGACTTATTAATAGTAACATGGTAGCCACATAAATATCAACTAAATATATAGATTATAAAAAGGGTTGGCTTTGGTGTTTGAGAGCAACAAAGAGAACAGTATAATTCTTGCAAATCTCACTTTCTATTAATTCTCTTTGTTTGGAAGTTTGTGGGGTAAACTGTTTGCAGGAGCTATGAGAGAGAGAGAATAAAGAAACTAGGGATGGAGGTCACTCTGTCAGTTGAATAAATAATCATATCATATCATACTATATTTTATTTATGTACATAATACTATATACATATATTTCAATATCATTCTAAGAATTTATGTTACATTTATTATTTAACAATTTCTTAAACTTGAAACAATGAAATATTTTATTGGAAAATATATACTTACTCAAAGTTAATAGTGGCAAAGTTAACTTCTAAGTATTTTTTATTATAATTAAATTTTATGAAATAGTTTTGATAAATTAATTAACTAAATTTATATTTTTCGTTGAAGTACTACATTGAACAATAAAATTCTCCTACAAAAGTTTTAGTGCTATTATATTCTTAAATAAATAAATTAGTATGTATCTAAATCTTAATTATATTCAATTATAGTTTAATAATTGGGATAGGCTAATGTTAATTATGCTTTTTTTCTTAAAAGAATAAAACAAATGAGAAAAATTATAATCTGCCTTTAAGTTAGTGTGTATAATTTTATATATGGAGGGGGTAGACAAATTAAGGGAAGGGTCCTGCCAGCTCAAAGTTTAGGGTCATGTTCCGAGGAGAAAGTTTAGGGTCTCACCCTTTTTGTTTTTGTAATGTCTCTAAAAGCTCCTTTTTAGCCTAATGAATTTCTGGTCGGTTAAAACTTACCCAATTAACTACCATTGGTTTCCTCATAATATTTCATAACCAACATTAGTGTCATTTTTTTCATATAACTTTCTCTATTTATAAGCAAAAACTTTATTAGAGGAAAAACACATGGAGTATTGATATTAACTTTTTGGTTCTCAAACAAAATTAGTCTTAATGATTTATGATTTAGTGTTCCACCCAAAAATATATAGAGTCTTATTATTAATCGTTATAACTAAAATTTAAATTTAAAATTTTCCAAATTTTTCATCAGTCAATTTTCTATTAGATAGATTCATAAATATTTTGTGCCGACATCTTGTCAAAAAAATAACTTTTTTTTTCTAGGTTTATTTGGCTAATTAAATTTGGTCAAAAAAGGGTTTACTAGAATAAATTTTTAGAGAAAAATACTTTTTATTACGGAATTTTTTGTTGTTGTTCTTACATTTGACAATGTAATATAGTTATCCTTTGTTGTCATCTTGTAGTAGCATTTTGGCATGTTTGTTTTTGAACTTTTGTTGTTTAAATATTTAAAGTTATTCTAGTCGATGGACTTCTTCTGAACATTCAACTGCATGCTTTTTGAATAATGCAACTTTTCAAAATGTTGTTGTCAAAAAGTTTACTTTTACAGTGACTCTTATTACAAGTTTTGGAAGAAGTAACTCTAAAGGTATAGTTTTTAAAGAGTGGTATGGCAGCAATACCAAATTCCATTAGCCTATATACAACTATTATTTTATTTTCACGTTGCCCATCATTCTTTTTATTACAAAAGTTTTATACTTTATTTTAAAAATGTCGTTATTTAATAGGTTAATAATGATAAAATTGTAAATGAAATACACCATAACTTGGTATATTATTATAGTATTTTTTTTAAATGCAGTTATATATTAAACTGAATAAACAAATAAAATTGAAAATAAAAAATTTAAATGAAGGTAAAATTATAATGCAAATTTAAATGAAAATAAAATTTAATGTAATATTAATTATTTTTAAAATTGTATGTTTAATTTACATGCACAATTTTTAATTTTTTTAATAATATTTTTACATTAATAATAATAGTAAGTTGACCAAGAATTAATAAAGATAATTTAAAAAAGTATTATTACTTCCTCTTTTGGGTAAATTTTATTTTAATCTAGTGAAATTATCAAATAATTCAGTGATTGTAGTATAGAGTGAGTATTATCTTTTATACAAAGATATAGATTAAATATATGATGGGGAGATGATATTGTAATGAATCTGTGATGACTAGTGATCATGCAAAATGGTTTATACATAATTGTTGTTTAATGAAAAGGGTATCGAAATACTAAAAAGTTCAAATTAAAAAATGAAGAAGTAGAGAGATCAAACAAAGTGCAATTTTTTGAGTTGTTTGTTGTTTTGTGTGTGTTTTTTTGCTACACTAGGAATTGGAAGAAGGACATAGAGAAGAATATAACTAATTTAAGTGGGAGGGCATGATGACCTACCTGTCAAGAATATGTGACATAAAATTATAGAAAGACAAATAGGTACTACTATAATAAAGGACATTGAACATATAAGTTATTAAATTCATTATAAGAGGCAATTATAAAGAAATAATAAATAGAATGGAATATAGGACTTTTTTTATTTGGCATGCATGATGATGATGGTGTCTCTCACACACGACCCGATAATCGAAACACTGCGACGTGGGCTTATATTGTAAGACATTCGTTGCTTAAGCCATGTGCCTCCCACCCTCCTTGCATCTATTTGTACGGTATCTCTGTGTCTTTCTACTTTTTAATTTTTTGTTTTTTCCTTTTTCTTTTAATTTTTTCTAGGAAATGTATTATTTAAACGCATAAAAGTTGGATATTTTATTCGATATTTTATAAAATATAATTTATTTGTCCTATAATAAGTTTCGTTTAAGATTTTTATATATATATTAAAAAATGTAATGATTATGATAAAGAGAAGTAGTTTTACTGAATAATTTATTTTAATTATTAGTAAATTTTTTATTATTATCAATATCAAGTATAATAATGTTTCATATGTCAAATATAATAATGTTTTATAAGTTAAGTATATAGTAATTATTGGAAGATAATATAAGAAAAAATAATAAAAATTGTATTAAAAATTGTGAGTGATATTTATTTTGAGATGATTTTTTTTTACTAAAGTGACACTAATTATAAGAGGGAGGGAGTAACTCAAATGTATATGGTGTTGGAACCAAGTAAAAAATAAAATATAAAACTCAAAAATCGTGTATATATATATATATAGAGAGAGACAATGTTTTGACGTCAGATTTTGTGTCAAAGAAACATATGATTCTTTGGAAAAAAAAAAGGGTTTTTTCTTCTAATCAAAATTTCTCTTTGACAAGTGGTAATGTTATATATAATTTTTAACAATTGATAGTTATTGAGAAGGGGTTGGATAGCAACCAAGTTGCTTACACTAAGGGTTGAAAGATTTGATGGTGAAAGAAGTAAAGTTTAAACTCTAGTCAAGGACAAATAAATACTAACGTAAGTACACTACGCGAAAAAACGCTTTTTACAGCGCTTTTTTTAAGTCATTTACAGCGTTTTTTTTTTATAAAAAAAATGTTGTAGTTACCAGCGCTGTAAAAGGATATAACAGCGCTTGTTTTTTTTAAAAAAAAATCGTTGTAAAAAAGGTGGATATATTGCGCGCTTGTTATACGCCTTTTACAGCGCTTTTGTAAAAGCGCTGTAAAATCATATAACAATAGATGCAATATTATGACCCTTTTACAGCGCTTCGTCAAAAAAGCGCTGTAAAAGGTGCACTTATATAGATGCATTGTTATGCACCATTATGCACCTACTACAGCGCTTTTCCAAGAAGCGCTGTAGTAGGTGCACTCAATAGATGCATTATTATGCACTATTTTGCACCTTTTACACCGCTTTCTCAAAAAAAGTGTTGTAAAAGGTGCATAACAATGCACCTATTACAGCGTTTTTTTGAGAAAGCGCTGTAAAAGGTGTTTTTTTTTTTTAATTTTATTAAATAATATGCTGTAAATTTTAGAAGCGCTTTTTTTAAAAGCGCTGTCTTTTAATCCAGAATCAGTTCACAATTTTTATTCCAAAATCATTTTCATCTAGAATCATTTCACAATCAGTCAGTAGTACACAACAACAACAAAACAGCACTACAAAACATACAAGAATGAATACACAACAACAACAGATTCACTATGTTTTAAAATGCACAAATATGCACAAATATTCACACACAATCAGTTCATAATTACATATTCACAACAACACAGAACTACATATTCACACAACTACCTATTCATATAACTATCAGATATTATATTCACAAACAGCACACCATATCCCTTGCAGCTTGCCATTTCTCAGCAAATCAAATAATATTCATTTCAAGCACATACTGACACCAGTCTTCCTTTATCTCTGTTAGTTCTTTTTCAGAATACGTTGGACTGGAATTGTCAAAGTACTGATATAAAAATTGAACGTAAATAAGTTAGAATCAAATATAAACATAGTTTATATATGAAAATCAAATAATTAAAATATCGTACCGTTTCTGGGATTATAATTTGATTTTTATCAACAATCTCCTTCATGAATCGCAATACATAGTACCCACAGTCGATGTCGTTAGTTTGACGAGGGCACTATAAAATAAAACATATAAGTCAATAATTATTTAATTGTGTATTGATTGTAAGTGAAATTTAAAAGCATATATTTCAAACCTTTATTGGAATCCATGTGATGTTATTTGACTTTAGCTTCGACACTGTCGCACCTCTTTGAGCTCGAAAAACTTGTAAAGCACTATCGAATAAATAAATGTGATTATAAATAAATGTGATCTTAATATATATATATATATGCAAAAAATAAATGAATATTACTTACGTGTCGAACAAAGTCTTTATCTCGGGGCGATTGTTGTAATGGTCGTGCAAGGGATCTAGGTAGTATATAACTTCAGAGGTCGCATTGATTGCAATTAGCACCCAATGTGCCCTACAACAACAAAAATTTAGTTTACACAACTAATAAATTAAGATCTCATAAATTAAAAAAGATATAAATATAGAATATATAATTACGTACGCTGAATTATATGGTGCAAGGAATAACTTATCATTTTCTTTATTTCCTAATAGTATATCTAAAACGTATTTATTTACATTCGCTGGATCGTGTTTAAGCATCAAAATCTTATGCGGAGACAAGAATGAAAATCTATTCAACAATCTGCGTGCGCACATGAACTTCTCATACAAAAACCTTCAATAAAAATTTCAAATTAGATTAATTACCAATAAATTAAATTAATTACAAATAAATGCGATGAAAAGTAATTTTTACCTCATGTAAATGCTCATAACAGTAGCACTCAGCTCCTTATGGTCGAGAATTTCGTATATGTGCTCTTTTTCAAAATATTCTTCATACGCGTCTCTGAATAGATCTTTATCCATGCTTATTATTCGTGAATCGTCGTTGCCCATATTTTTTTTTTGCCTGTATGTCAAGAGACGACCCATATGGAGCAAGTCGTGGCTGACTTATTTTAGGAGCAGGAGCAGCAACTGATTTTACACGATCCAGTTTTTTAGCAGCAACAATTTTGGCCGCTTTATTACCCTCTAGCTTTTGCAGTTTGCCAGTTTTATTACCCTCCAATTTTTGAGGTTTGCCGGCTTTATTTTTGCCACGAACATCCAGTCGTGGTGCAGCAACTGGCTTGCTGGCTTGCTGTGCGGGTGGTTTATTAGATTCAATCTGAAAAAATGAGGTTAATCAAATTGTTAGTTTATTGAATCAGAAAAAATGACAAACCTTACAGAATAAGTTACAAACCTTTTCGGGAGATGTGACTGTTTCATTTCTGGGAATCTTCTTATCATTCCCTTTATTAGACTTTGTTTGAATCTAAATAAATGTGAAATTAAAGTTAACATTGGAAAAAATTCAGCAATTAAATATAATCAATTAAACATACATTTCAATTAATTAAACATACCTTGTCAAGGGAGACAAGATGTTTGGGCCATGCCACGTAGCTGCCAATTGTTTCGCTCATGTCAACGGTTGATCGGATTGGGTGTCTTGTAGCTATTATCGTTAAGATCATAAACAAAATATCAGTTAGATAATATAGTTTATAATATACCACATTAATTGAATAATAGTGATGTTTAATTACTTACAAGTTTTTGCTCTAGACGAGCATATCCCATACGAGATTTCTTGTATAGGTGGGGAATAATTTTTGCCCTCTCGCGATTTGCCTTACTAATATTCAAAATAAAAAAATAACAATCTAGTAAAAATTTAAAATACGCTATGAATATGAATAATAAAAAAACAAATGCTAATAAATTAATCACTTACAACAAATGCGGGGTCGGAACGTTTTGATACAAATGCGCTCCATTCCTCATTTGATATATAATGTTTATATATTTTTGGAGCTTCCGCATTTGTATTTCCTTCACGGTCTTTTAAATAACAATTAGAGAGGTGAGATCAAAAGCCCTGGTGTATTTTCCCGGCAACTCTGAGCACATAGCTCTTTCTCACCTCATCAAGAACAAAAGCTGACTACAAACCAAATAAATATGTAGTTTGAGTAAAATACTTCAAAGCAGTATATTGTAAAATTTATAAATAATAGGGTGGAGTAAAAAAATTACCTGTATATCAGCCCACAATACATCTTTGGCATCCTTCAATGCCTTATCTCTCCAATCATCTATTGTGATTGGTATATTTTGACGAACAACAGCTCCAATATAACTAACAAACATGGAACTGTTGGGGTCAATTGGTTGACCACTCTCATTCCATCCAACCTAATAAACTAATATA
The DNA here is from genome assembly GCA_037974735.1 of Cicer chorassanicum. Taxonomy (NCBI): domain Eukaryota; kingdom Viridiplantae; phylum Streptophyta; class Magnoliopsida; order Fabales; family Fabaceae; genus Cicer; species Cicer chorassanicum. Next base: position 40,164,574 of record JBBPBP010000003.1, on the reverse strand, counting down.
GTAAGTAACTCAATATATTAACAGCAAACAAGGTATAACAAACATGGAACTGTTGGGGTCAATTGGTTGACCACTCTCATTCCATCCAACCTAATAAACTAATATAGTAAGTAACTCAATATATTAATAGCAAACAAGGTATAATATATTAACAGCAAACAGCAGAAACAGAAAACAACAAAGTATACCTCAAATTTTTGCCCAGTACTTCTTGCTTTTATAACATTTTGCATTATTGTTGCACCACGTTTGACTTCATTTTCGTAAGTCTTAGTGTTGCCAACTTCTTCATTTTGACAATCTAACCCCTTGTTGGTATCCATTTATCTACAACATGCAGTTCAACATCAACATATATGCAGTTCAGTTCAGGTCAGCACATCAACATGCAGTTCAGTTCAGTCTAAGTACGTAGCAACAAAAAGTTAACATGCATTTTAGTGAAACAAAAAACTAATAAATACAATACCTGAAATTGTCCTTGTAAAATGCTTAGGGTTACGGGTTCACAGACGAACGACGCAGAAGACGATGAAAACGAGGACGAACGGTTACGAACGATGGTAGGGTTACGGGGTTCGCAGACGAAAACGAGGATGAAAACGGGATTACTTGAGGTTTATGATGTTTACGTACGATCGTAGGTCTAGGATGAGAGTAAGTAATGAGGAAGAAACAAGGAAAACTGAAACTCTCGTAGGGTTCGTAGGGTTCGCAAGGAGAAGGAGAACGCGTAGAGGAAACTGAAAAATTTACGTAATGAACATGAAACTGAAGAGGCTTACTATTATATATATGACCCTATTACAACGCTTTTTTGAACAAGCGCTGTAATAGGTCTCATCATTTTATTTTTAAAAGCCTATTACAGTGTTTTTTCATAAGCCTTTTAAAGCGCTTGTCAAAAAGCGCTGTAAAAGACCTCCTTATTTTTATTTTTTTAAAAGCCTTTTACAACGCTTCTACAGAAAGCGCTTTAAAATGCCTCATTGTTTTATTATATGCAAACGCTTTGTGACCCTTTTACAGCGCTGTAAAAGACCTTCCTATTTTATTTTTTAACCCTATTACAACGCTTTTTTAGAAAAGCGCTCTAATAGGGTTTTATATATGAAATGACTCTTTGTTTTATTATGTCCAATGGTTGTGTGAACCTTTTACAGCGCTTATTAGGAAAGCGCTGTAAAAGGGTTCCTTAACTCGTGAGCCCTTTTACAGCCCTGTAATAATTTATTTTCTTCCAAATTAGTTAAATTATTTTTACATAAGCCCTGTAATAATTTATTTTCTTCCAAAATAGTTAAATTATTTTTTCTTCCAAATTGTGTTTAACTGATCAGGTCAAGTTCAAATAGTTCAAGCTAAACTACCTGAACAGGTCAAGTTGAGTATACAATTACATACAGTATAAGCATAAAATTACAAATTAACAGTTCAAGCTAAATACCAAAATGCTCAATATATGGCAGATCAAACAATTAAATTACACATGAATCAGTTCAGATTACATGGATTATACTATTAAATACATTAAGATGTCCTTCTTCTTTTCTTGGTGGGATTCACATTTGTTTGTCCATTAATGATACGAAACGATGGATTAATCCAAATTCCCTCATCATGATCATCTCTAAGATATAAACCATCATCAGTTGAACCAATTTCATGTGGTTGTGATGTTGCAAAGAAAAGATCATCACCAACATCTTCATCATTATTGTTATCATCACTTATTTTATTGGTCGATAGGACAACGAATCATTTATCATCAGCAGGATCAGTGACATAAAACACTTGTTGAGCTTGCGACGCTAAAATAAAAGGCTCATCTTTGTATCCCACCCTATTAAAATCGACAAGCAAGAACCCTAACTCATCAATCCGAACACCATTATTATTATCGACCCACTTGCAACCAAATATGGGAACACGAAACATTTTGTAGTCTAGCTCCCATATGCGCTCGATAACCCCAAAATATGATAGATTTGCATATATTGGGTTCTTGTCTTTTGCACTTGAGATATGCATCGCTTCAGCTACGAGAGTGACTCCGCTATTTTGCATAGTTGTTTGATCATCTTGTTCTTTGGTATAAAATGTGTAGCCGTTAATTACATAATCGGTGTAAGAAAAGATATGTAAACTCGGACCATTTGCTAGCCACCTCAATCTCTGTGAAATTGATCTGGGGTCTACATCAAACTTTGACTTTATGTGATTTTTTAACCATGTTATGAAACTTCGATTGTGTTCTCGAGTTATCCAATTTTGATTCCTATTCATGTTCAAACTAGATAATTGATCCATGTGTATTGTAACATACGGCTGAACCTCATCATCATTGTGCAAAACATACAATTGTGCGTGCTCCCATTCTGTCCTTGATATAGTCATTATTCTCTTTCTAATTATCCTTTTTCCTGATAATCTTCCCGAATGACGAGACATGGGAAGCCCTATGGATTCAACATTTGACAGATATTCAGTACAAAATTCAGCAGCTTCTTCAACAATGTACCGTTCAGCAATACAACCTTCTGGTCGACTTCTACTTTTTACGTACCCTTTTAATATTTTCATATATCGTTCTATCGAGTACATCCATATCATATAAGCTGGCCCACAAAGTTGTGTCTCCTTAACAAGATGAACAGTAAGGTGAACCATTATATCAAAAAACGAGGGCGGGAAGTACATTTCAAGCTCACACAAAGTAACAACAATTTCCCTCTGCAATCTCGGTAATTTCTGAGGATCGATCACTTTACTACAAATTTCCCTGAAGAAGAAACCTAATTTAGTTATGGTTCGGCAAACTTTTTCAGGTAAAATTTGTAACGCCCTGGATTTTTTTATCCTAAGATTACTTAAAAATATTTGTTTTCTTATAAAAACGACAATTATTTTTTTTTCTTAGGAGTAGTTCATTATGTAATAAATTGAATGTGCGTCTAAAAAGACTTGATATATTTTTTTTTTAAGAATGTAATGCAATTTACTAAAATATTATTTATTTATTTATTTGCAAAGTTAATCTTTCAGTTATTAGATCGATATTCATTTACGCTCCAAAATAAAATAGATTCTCTTGAGGTGAAATTCAAAAGAAAATAGATTAACTGAAATTAATGACGATTCAATTATTTACTAGCGAATGGAAACTCACTTCCAAATTACTATTTAAAGTTAATGATGAAGAGTAAATGACTTTACAATGTAACACAAAAATTTATTAATACAAAACATTATTATTAAGTAAAAGTCCCATTTTCCCACGCGCTGCACCAAACAAACATCATTCATGCAACTCTTTGAGATCATTAGTACCTAAATGTTGGTGTAAAGGGTCAGTTCATCCCACAATAAAAATTAAACCAAATAATAAATTAAAAGCCATAAAATATAAATATAAAATCTTTTAGTAATAAAATATTTAAATAAATTGATTCTTTAATAATTCACCAAGATGTATTAAAAGTCATAAAATGCATCTAAATAAATCAAATAGCAACTCAATGCAGAGCAAATAATTAGATCAAAATAAAAATAATAAATTGTATGCAAGATATGCATGCTCCTAAATGTATATGATCCGGATATAACCAGCCACACAGGCGTCCACACAAAAGTCACCCATACCAATGGGAAAAATTAAACTAGCCACACAGGCGTCCACAAAGATGCATATGATATGTCATGAAATGATAATGATGCTCGAAATTTACAAATAACTAGCCACTTAGGCAACCACAAAGAAAAGGTCATAACACGAATAACCAGCCACTTAGGCAACCACAAAGAGAGAACTATTCAAACCATAAATCACCAGCCACTTAGGCAACCACAAAGATAATAATATTTAAAACACAAATAACCAGTCACAAAAATCAACTTAATCATGTTATCACAATTAAAAATTATAACCTTTCATCAATTCCCCAAAGACTCATATATTATTCATAAAAATCAAAACTTTAAAATGAATTAGCACAAAAATCAAAACTTTAAATTTAAAACATCCTAACAAACATATTACTCATGAGATCATAATACAAATCATAACTTGATAATTAAGTACACCTAGACAATACAAAAATCGCAACTTTACATCAAATATATGACAACAAGCATATTACTCATGTTATAATAATAAAAATCAAAATTTTATAATTAAGTTTATCAAGGCAAACATATTGCTCATAAAAACAAGATATTATAGTTAAATTCTTTAAGGCAAACATAAAATCAACATTTTTCTTTTAATACATCAAGACGTCATATCAATATCTTACAAATTATTAATTTAACATCTAGCCTAATCTTGCATGGGGAAAAACCCTTACCTTGAACGCTTTCCTTCCACGTAACACTATATAGCCCTCGAAAAATCTCATAAATATGAAGGAACGAAAGCTTAGAACTTTCACAAGAAAGAGAGAGAATATGTGGGTGGTTGTTTGAGTGACTTAGAAAATATTTGAGATAAACAAAATATAATGTTGGGAATGGCGTGTGAGGTATGGGTAATTAGGACTTCTTTCTGCTCTATTGCAAGTTTTATCGTATTTTATGAGGAAGAGGTGTATGAGACTAATATGGAGACGTGAAACAGAGTAGAGAAAGAGAATAATTCTTCTCATTGAGGTTAATTGCACACATCTATAAGGTATTCAATTGGAATAATATCATTCAATGACTAACCGTTATGAATTAATTGGCATTCATGTACTTATTTTTGCTTGTTACACATTTGAGTAGATGTATAGTAGAAAACACACGGTTCTATAACTAAATGCTATTAAAAATAAAATATAGCTATCAAGATTATTAGTGTGACTGATTAAATTTTGACCAAAATTGACTTGGTCATTGTTCATTCTAAAAAATGCTCCTACGAGTTTAAATTAATTACCAACAAAACCCCAACAATTAAGTAATTAATATAAATATATATTTCATCAAATAATTAAACATTAAAGGAACAATTATCTTATTATTTTCACATTAAATTAATTAAATATAATATATAAATAAAACTAAGGATTTTCACTAACTTTACTATCTCCTAGGTCGAATACTTATTCGGTCTAAAACAAAACTAATAAGATATAACTTCTATGAATTATAATTTAATTAAATAATTACTTATGTGTTCATCAACTAAAATAAATCACGCAAGAAAGGAATATCACTCACACATAACAAAATAAAACAAACATATCTAACACATTAATTTCATGATTATCGAAACTAATCAAATAAAAAAAAATAGTCAATTTAGGAAATAATCACATCATAAATCATCCCCATGTAATTATCACACAAAAACAATTAAATGTAAATAAATATTATAATTATTCAAGTAAAATTGGGGCTATAAAATTTAATTTAATTTATTTACACATAGAATAATTATTAATTAAATAATAAATCATGACAATTACTAAAAAGACACATATATAATATATATGAAAATATTGGGGTGTTACAAAATTGAACGTATACCTATTGGTAGCAAATGCTCCATTAGAATATGAGCATCATGGGTCTTCAAACCTTTTAACTTGAGGTCTTTCATACAAACTAAAGTTTTAATGTTTGAAGAGTATCCTTCTGGAACTTTAACTTCGTGTAGAAATTTATACAAAACAATTTTTTCCTTTCTAGATAGAGTATGAGCGGCTGGAGGTAGATATGTGCGATTTCCTTTCTTTACGGGACCCAATTCATTTCTTATTCCCATATCGACCAAGTCCAATCTTGCATTGATGCAATCCTTCGACTTTCCTGGTACATTGAGTAACGTACCAATAACACTGTCAAATACATTTTTCTCAATATGCATCACATCGAGAAAATGTCTTACATACAATGACTTCCAATATGGCAATTCAAAAAAAATTGACTTTTTCTTCCACCCAGTTTTGACCAGCTCTCCCGCAAAAGATTTGCCAAATTTATTGGTCAAACCTTGTACTTTCTCAAGTATTTGATATCCAGTCGATGCTACATGAGCTCTATCTTCCTCTGATTTTCCATTGAATGCATTTCTCCACCCACGATACTGATGACTATAAGGTAAAAATCTACGATGTCCAAGAAATACATTCTTCTTAAAATGTTTCAACCGCATCCAATTTGTACTCTCTTCACATATAGGACACGCACACTGACCTTTAATGCTATATCCTGATAAATTACCATATGCTGGAAAATCATTAATTGTGCCGAACAACATAACCCTCAAATTGAAACATTCTTTCTTATACCCGTCATAGACTTCTACACCTGTCTCCCGCATAATTTTTAAATCTTCAATTAAAGGAGCCAAGTATACGTCGATATCATTCCCCGGTTGTTTGGGTCCAGAAATTAACAGAGACAACATCATAAACTTACGCTTCATACATAACCATGGAGGTAGATTATAAATCAACAAAATCACAGGCCACGTGCTGTGTGAGATGCTTTGAAGACCATGTGGATTCATTCCATCAGTAGAAAGTGCAAGGCGTAGATTTCTCGACTCTATCCCGAATTCAGGATACTCGTGATCAATTTTTGCCCATTGCGGAGAATCCGCAGGGTGTCGAAACTTTCCATCTCTAATTCTTTCATCTGCATGCCATGTCAAGTGTTTTGAATCTTCTTCACTGCGATACATGCGCCTAAATCTTGGTATTATAGGAAAATACCACACGACTTTTGCTGGAGTAGATTCTTTCTTCTTATTTCGAGAGACATTACATTTCAGACACGCCTTTAGTAATTCATATTCATTTCGAAATAAAATGCAATCATTAGGACACGCGTGAATCCTTTCATAACTCATACCAATAGAGCACAAAATTCGTTTAGCCTCATAGGTTCTACTAGGAAGTTCATTATCATCTGGAAACATATCTTTTAAGAGGGTTAGTAATTCTGTGAAGCTTTTATCAGACCATCCATTACTCGCTTTTAAGTTGTACAACTCTAGTATCGTCGAAAGTCTTGTGAATTTAGTACAACCATTATATAATGGTTTCTCTGCATCACTCAACAAGCTCTCAAACATTTTAGGACAATCACGAAGATCTTCTTCAACTGCTTTTGCAATCTCCTCAACTCGGTCCGGCTCATATGTATCTGTGTCGAAATCAGTTGAAACATATGTATCTATGCGAGTATTATCATTGATTTTCTCACCATGTCTTATCCAACATGTATAGCTTTGATCAATTCCATACCAGACTAAATGTCCTTCCAATTCATCTGCTCTAATGCGTTTTCCAAAACAACATTTTAAACAAGGACAAACGACTCTATTTGGATCTTTTGCATTCATCACTACAAACTCAATAAACTCCTTCACTCCATTTTCATACTCTTTTGTCAATCGATTGGCAGACATCCATTTCTGGTCCATTTATATGAGCTATATATATAAATGCAGTTACACAATAAGCATGATTTCAAGTCTGATATATTATGACCTATATATATATTGATAATACACATATAAATAAAATTTATCAGAAACCCTATTATATCATGTAACAATTTATATCAGTAAGCATGATTTCAAGTCTGATATATTATGACCTATATCAGTCTGATATATTATAAATAAATTTATCAGTAACAAATTATTTCAAGTCTGATATATTATGACCTATATATATATATATATATATATATATATATATATATATCTAATATCATGTAACAATTTATCAGTTTGAATTAGTGACAACAACAAATAAATAAAATAAAGTACCTGAGACAACGTTGATGATCAATTTGTTTTAAAGGAGGAAGAAGCAAATTAATTTGTAGATGGGCGCACACGAGGGTTCGCAGGGGAGGGGAGATGAGAGTTCGTAGGGTTTGGACAACGTATTAAATTTGTTTTAAATTTGTTTTTATTTACTTAAAGTGAATGCTTTTTATTTGAAGTGAATGATTTTACAGCGCTTGTTAAAAAAGCGCTCTAATAGGTCCTATAAAAATGTGAAAGGGCAAGCCTATTACAGCGCTTGTATCAAAAGCGCTGTAATAGGTCATTTGACTATGACAAAGCGCAAGGCTTTTACAGCGCTTACACAAGAAGCGCTTTAAAAGCTATGTAACATAAGGTGGGAGCGCTACATTTTACAGCGCTTTTGTTTAAAGCGCTCACAAAGCGCTGTAAAAGGCTATGTGATAGCGCTTGATTTACAGCGTTTTCTGAAAAAACGCTGTAAAAGGCTATGTGGTAGCGCTTTCTGACCCTATATGACCCTACAACAGAGCTTGTTTTACAGTGCTTGTAAAAAAAGCGCTGTTGTAGCCTCCGTTATTTTTAAAAATTTATATTACAGCGCTTGTATTTAATAAGCGCTGTAAAAGACGCGCTATAAAATGTCATTTTTGGCGTAGTGGTAACATTCTAACATTTTCCTATCCAAAATAAATAAATAGTCATTGAGAAAGAAAAAAAAATAAAAAGGAGAAAGAAGACTATAAATTTCAATAGAATGTAAAGGTGTTTTGACAACACAATGCAATTTATTCTAATGGTGCAAATCCAAGGAAATACTTTACTTGGAAACCGATATTGGAAAAAAAATGATAAATAAACCATAAAGTTGGAAAGACAAACATTTCTTGGTGATATGATCACTCTGATCAACTTAGTTCTTATCATTCTTCATGATACCAAAAAGGTTACGAAGAGATAATTGAAATTGAAAGAAATTTCTTTTGGGGAGGATTTTATGATAGGAGGAAAGTTAGTTGAGATAGATAGAGTACAATACGTCAACTTAAGGAGGATAGACGGTTGAGAATAAAAAATGTTGATTTGTTTAACAATGCTTTGTTGTAGAAATAGCATTGACGATGTTTGGTAGACAAAAAGACACTATGGAATGAATTGTTGTTATATAGGTACAATACATCAACTTAAGGAGCAAAAGCTTCTTCACAATTCATACCATATTGTTGAGAGAATCCTTTATCAACAGAATGAGCTTTGTAGCGCTCAACTAACCAATCAAACATGGTTTTGATCTTATATACCCATGAGACCCAATAGCATATTTTCCACGTGGAAGAGGCATTACCTCCCTAGTATCTTTCTTGTGCAAAGCAAAAAGTTATTATATCATAGCCTATTGCTAAAGAGAGTCAATAATAGCTTCTTTATAGGAAAAAGGCTCAAAGAAACTTTAAATAAATGTTAGGAAATAATCAAAAGAAGTAGAGTAAGTGGAATAAAAAAAATCAAGCAATCGAATAGACTTACGGTCACTGACGGGATAACGAGGAAACGAAGGAGAAATAAGAGGAGGTGGAGCATCAATAGTTGTAGAAGGAATGTTTGTATTTGAAGTAGTAGTAGTACTAGTTTTGTATTCTCAAAATTACAATCGCTAGAAACATCACCATAAAAACCTATTATCGATTTGAGAATTAGAGGAAATAGAGTAAAATGGTGTGTGCTCGAGTGTGCTCGAGAAACACCACATGTGACAAACATAAAGTTTTTTATTATGAAGTTATAGCAATAATAACCCTTTTGACCATCCCCATAACAAATAAAATCACATTATAGAATGAGAAGAGAATTTACTATGTTCTACTTGTGGCCGATGGACAAACAAGTAAATGACATCTCATTGAATACTATTAATATTGCATCGCTTTTATATGAAGATTTAAACTAGATTTGAAAGAGTAATGTACCCTTAAAAGTATGTGTTTTTGGATGAAGGCATTAAAAATAGGTTATTTACAAGGGAAGCTCTACATAATAGATGTTATAACTGATACACATTTATTATGTTGTACTTTCCGCTTTGAACAATTGGAATTATTAAAATATATATTGTTCTCGTGCTAGAAATATAGGCAGGACTGGGACAATATCTATCAATGGCTAGGAGTTGAACCTGTCATGATTTTGGGTGTAGTGAACATTTTAGGTGCTTGGAGATTTAATGCAAGCTCACAAAGTGCATAATAGTAAGCACTTGATCTACTTAGAAACTTCTTGGATAATATGAAATCAAAGGAATCGCATATTGTTTAGGAGCTTTTCCATTAACATAGAACTGAAGTAGCAATGTCAATCACAAGAAATGAAGGGTTTGAATTGTGACCCTTTTAAAATTTTGATTATTGTGCTTAATTTAAATTAACTCAAGATGAATCTTGGTTGAAACAGATTAGAAGTAAATAAAACAAATTAGTTTATAATGAAGTGTGATTTGTGTGTGCAAATAATTAAAGATAAGAGATAGAAAGATCACTTACAAAAAGTATATTGGTTCACCCATTTTCTATAAGAAAGATAACAAATTAGTTTCACTATGTGCTTTAGAATCAGAATGTTCTCCTTCACACATTTTCTATTGATCACACCTTGATCAATTAAAATCTTCATCTTTCACCCTAGAAATGACTTTTACAATTACACTCAATCTAACATAAAAGATATACTTGAGTTACAAATGATGTGTATGATAAAAGTGTGTTTGCAAATAATTAAAGATAAGAGATAGAAAGATCACTCACAAAAAGTATATTGGTTCACCCAACTCGGGATAGTGTAGTCCTCACAACCGTAAGATTTTCACTATGTGCTTTAGAACCAGGATGTTATCCTTCACACCTTTTCTCTTGATCACACCTTGAACAATTACAATCTTCACTTTCACCCTAGAAAGGATTTTTACAAACACACTCAATATAATATAAAAGATATACTTGAGTTACAAATAATGTGTATGATAAAAGTGTTTGGGATATTGAAACTTATCAACACTTGTTTGAGATAAATAAAGGAAAACTCAGTAAATGATGATCCATAAATATAGTGAAGAGAGCTGGAGTTTGTTTGAAGAGTTTTTGACTTGTTATTACTTGAACAAGTGTTGGTAGATTTGTAAATTGAACTCTTGTTTTCATCGTCCAATTGATCTTCAATTTATAGATTATAAAAGACTTTGAATTTTCAGTTTAAACTGAATATAGACGTTGGACACACTTCCCAAGTGTCAGATCTATTTTAAAGCAATTAAACACATGTTTATATTGTTGTCCATAACGTTCTTGACAAACAAACAATGTTCTTTCTTTTGAGTCTGATGGAAAACTCGAATGAGTGAGTGAATGAGCTGTGAAATGTCAGTTGGTACGTTTTCAAATCAAAATTATGTAGAGCTTTCTGCAGAATAATGCAAGTACAATGTACTTGTGTCCTTGCTCAACTCATCAATTTGGAGATTGATCTGGTCATCAATGGAGGTTGTTTTCCTTATTTGGGCATTCAGCTCGAGTTATGAGTTTGACCAATGATTTGAGCAGTATTGATACTCTTTAAATTGTGGTTTGGATTGTGGAAAATGATCTCTTTTAATTATGTCTTTAAAAGAGAATAACCAGAATGTACTTTTGTAAAACCAGAACGTTTTTCATTTCTGTTTTGAATGTTGGACTGAGAGCTTTTGACAGCTATTTGGTGTCAGTTTTGTTTTTCTTTGTACGCAGGTTGTCTTTCTGCAGAGATGCAACATTAGTGTCTTATCCTTGATGTCCTATTTGTACGTGTTTCATAGACCATCAATCTAGAGGTACATCTTGTTATGGTTCTTGATGTTTTGATTTACTTCTTTTAATCTTTTGGGAAAAGTAGTCCAAAAATGATCTTGTGTGAATATAGCTGATACTTTCGCAAACTAGAGTGATGTTGCTTGAAGAAGGCTTGTACTTTTCGCAAACCAGAATGATATTGGTTTGACTAGACTTAAATGTTGTAAAAAAATCATAACGTTCTTGGTTTTTTCCAAACTATTTTTTTGTATGAACCAAAATGATCTTTCTTTTTCTAGAATGATCTTTTTTCTTCCATTATGATCATTTGATAAACCAGAATGATCTTTTAATAAACTAGAATGATCTTGTCATCAATCTAGAGATCAATCTGCATGTTTGTTTTTGCAAGTAGGCCTTTAAATCTTGACTTTTAATTGCTCGTTAAATATTGGGAAGACCATGTGCGAAATGCCAACTGATTTACTACATGTTGCTCTTCTAAAAATATTCCTTTTGTCAATTGTTCTTTAATTGAATAACCAAAACATTCTAGTGAATGTTTTTCCATCATTCTTTTGTTGAAGCAATATTTCCTACAATTTCTCTTGGTGTTGCTCATGTTGTGTCTTGTCCATCAAGTATCATTGAGACACTTTTGTATAAATGTGAATGTATTGAAAACTTTCTTCATGAAGATATTATCTTGAAGATGCAATAGTCATTCTCTTGAATGATTGATATGTGATATATTTCTTTTGAGATTCTTTCATTATTGAGTAGATACTTATGCACTTGTTGATGTGAATGGCTTCTTGCTTGTACACATATGCAATTCATGTTCCTTAATTAAAACTCAACTGCAATCATTAGTAGATCACCATTCATAAAACTTAATCATCTATTTCATAAGGTTTGTTGTCATTAAAACATACATAAAAAAGGTTTTTACCTCAACAAGAACATGTGGTTGAAGATATCAAAATAATATCTTGGTTTTGTTTTAAAAAGAGTACCCATGTATAACGTGAAATCATCAACAATGACAAAGCCATATCTCATTCCTCCTAAGCTTGTAGTTTTGATAGGACCAAAAAGATCAATGTGAATCAATTCAAGAGGTTTTTTAGTTGAAACAAAATATTTTGAATAAAAACTGCCCTTGACTTGTTTTCCTTTAGCACAAGCTTAACATACTTTATCTTTATCAAAACTTATTTTTGACAGACCTCTAACAAGATCTAGTTTGGATAATTTTAAAATTGTTTTCATGCGAACATGGCCAAGTCCTTTGTGCCATATCCACTTATCTTTGATGATGTACATAAAGCATAATTCAGTAGGTAATTCTTTAAGATATAACATATAAAGATTTTTCTTTCTTGATCCAGAGAAAAGAATTTTTCTAGAAGTTGCCTACTTGACTTCACATATGTTTGGTTTAAAGATAACCTCAAAACCATTGTCACACAATTGACTAATGCTTAAAAGATTATGTTTTAGACCTTCAACGTATTGAACGTTAGCAATTTTTGCAGAGTTTTCCTTACCTATAATATATTAACCTTTTATTTTTGCCTAATCATTATTCGCGAATGTTACAAATCTTACATCCTTTTTGACAAAGAAAATAAAACATTGTTTATCTCCTATCATATGTCTCGAACAACCATTGTCCAAGTATGATGGCTTTTTCTTGACATTTTGAAACCAACCTGCATTTGATGTTACTAGATTTTTAAGTACCCATTTGGTCTTCGGTCCTTGAGAGTTAGCTTTTTCTTTAATACTTGATTTAGCAGTATGCTTTAATACTTGAGTTAGCTTTTTCTTTAATACTTGAGAGTTAGTTTTGCTTAAAATAGCAGTTTGATTCAATGTGACCAATCTTTGAATAATAAGAACATTTTCTTATTGCTTTTGGAGTAGGATATGTCCTAATGCCAGAACGTTCTTCGAAATAACATGCATAATCAAGATGTGCAGTTTTATTGCAATTGAAACCATTTTTTTGCATTTGTCTTCTTTTCTTTCAGGTACAAAAAAAAATTCAAAGAGTTTTTGCTTTCGAGTTTTGACAAAATCGAGTCTAGCTTTATGAAATATTCCTACCTGAGATCCCATAATTCTTTGGAAGGTTTCAATGGATTTAATAAAATTTGACAAATCATTTTTAAGATATTCAATTTTTGTTTTGAGCAGAACTTTCTCCTTTTGAGTTGTAGAACGTTCTTGACTTTCAAATTCTTCAGATGTTTTAAAAAGAGATTCCTACAAACTTTGAATGATTTTTTTTAGTTCATAATTCATAGCTTAAATGTTTTAAAATGATCATAAATGATTACCTCGTCATTTTCTGATTTTTTTCATTAGACACATGTTGGCTTCTTCATTTTCTTATGTGTCTGATTCTTCATAATTATCCCAGGTGACCATCATGAATTTTTTCTTGAATGGAAATATTTTGTGTGCTATTTTGTTTAAAGGACATTAAGTTTTTGTAATGTCCTAGTTTATTGCACCCATAACATGTAATCTGACTCTTATCTATTTCTGTTTTAAAGTTTCCCCTTTTGTTTGGAATAATTCTTTTGATTTGATATCTTCTTCTCATCATTCTTTGATTTTTTCCTGTAAGATGAACTACTTCTTCATCAGCTTCTTCTTGACAAATTCCTTCTGAGTTTTCTCTTTCATCTGGTTGTGAAGAGTGCTCTGTTGAAGATCTTGGGAGGCTTTTAAGGCTATTATTTTGACTTTCTTTTTTTGGTTTGTCCTCTTGCAATAATACTTCATGTGCTTTTATGGTTCCAATGAGTTCTTCCATTTCAAGTATCTCAAGATTCTTAGCTTGGCTTATGGCAGTAACCATTGGTCTCCATATGATTGTGAGACATCTCATAATTTTTCTTACTCTATCTTGTACTGATTATCTCTTGCCAAGAGAATGCATTTCATTTACTCTGGTTGTAAATCAAATACATTTCATCAATGGTTTCTCCTTCATTCATTTGAAACAGTACAAATTTTCGTACGCCAATATCAATTCTTGTTTCATTGACATGACTTGTTCCTTCATGATGGGTTTGTAGTGTATCTAATACTATTTTAGTCGTATCACGTTCATAAACTCTTTCGTTTTCTTAGGAAGTTTAAGATGAGTGATTGCAAACCAATGGCTACACCAATGAACCCTACTTGTTCACTTGAAAAAGATGATTTAGGCGAAAAAGTTGACCAAAAAAACCTATAGAGGAATGATAGGATTCCTACTTTACCTTACCATTTCCAGACCTGGAATCATGTTTAGTGTATGTGTATGTGCAAGATTTCAAGCTGACCCTAGGGAATCACATTTAACTGCAGTTAAGAGAATCCTTAGATACCCAAAAGGTACTACCAACTTTACCTTGTTCTACAAGAAACCTTCTAAGTACAAACTAAGTGGATACTATGATTCTGATTATGTTGGAGATAAACTTTAAAGAAAGAGCACTAGTGGCAACTGCACCTTTTTAGGATACAACTTAATATCTTGGTCAAGTAAGAGACTAAACACCATTGCATTGTCAACAACAGAGGCTGAGTAAATTTAGCAAGTGGTTGTAGTTCTCAACTACTTTGGATTAAACATCAACTAGAAGACTACAAAATCCTAGAAACCAACATTCCCATCAATTGTGATAACAGTTCTGCCATTTGTCTAATAAAAAACCCTATCCTACATTCTAGAGCTAAACATTCTAGGGACTTTGTTCAAAAAGGGGTACTAAACATTCAGTTTGTAGACACTAAATACCAATGGGTTGACATATTCACCAAACCACTACCTGAAGATAGATTTGACTTCATCAAGAAAAACCTAAACCTTACCTTCATACGTGACTAATGTTGTGAAAACTTCAAAGTAGTTTAGTTTTACATTAGTTTTTATACTTTCTTGTAATATGTTATATTCATGTTGTTTAAAAAAAAAACAAAAAAAAGAGCAAGTTTCACTTTCAAGTATTTTTTTGCAATGACAAAAGGGGGATAAATATATTTGATAAAGTGAGGAGAAAATGATATTTAGACTTAGGGGGAGCCCTAAGTTAGGAGGAGTCAAAGAAATATAAAGAAAAGTTATCAAAAATACATGTTTTTTCATTATCAAAAAAGGGGAGATTGTTGGAACCAAGTTAATTTTATACTTAGAGTTTTGATGATAACAAAAGTATTTTATGAGAAAAATATATTTGACTTCAAAGAGTATGAAAGAAGATTCATGTTTTTGAAGAAAATCTAAAATAAGATTTGATTCATATTTATAATTGAAGAAAATCTTTGACCAAGTTGAAAAGAAGGTATGTTCAAGTTTTGATGAAGATTTGATCAAGATTTATCTACAACAAAATATGAACAAAATCAATCTGAAGAATTTACAAATGCAATATGAACAAAATACAATTCAGAACTAAATATGGACTAAATTAAAGCTAAAACATTAACTATAAATAGATACTCAAGGCTAAAGAAGAAAATCATCAATAAGTAGAAAAGACTAGAAGAACTCAAACTCAAATTCCAAAATCATTTTAGAGTTCAAAGAAAGAAACACTTGTTCGAATGAGAAATATTTTCTGAGTGTTCTTTTCTTATAGTGTGAGAAGCAAAGTGTGTTATTTTGTATCCAACCCGATAGTGGTTTAATTCCTTCTTCAATCTGGGGTTGTTAGGAGAAGACTTGGCTTGTAGGGTCAAGGTGATTAGTTCCTCAAAAGTCTAGGGTTGTTAGACTCCTCGGGAAGACTGGCTTGGAGGGTCAGCTGCTTTGTAATTCAAGGTATTTGAATTAGTGGATTAAAGCCTTCTGAATGAGGGGATTGGATGTAGCCAAGTTAGTGGTGAACCAAAATACATCTATGTGTCAAATTATTTATGTTTTCATTGCTTGCTACCTATGAATCTAATTGCTTCTTATCTATGTAATTCGTTAGAATCAAACTACCTTCATCAAAGTAGCAAAAAGTTATCAACTTTGGCAAACACAATTCAACACCTCCTTCTCGTGTTTGCACCTTCAAGGTGGTCTATTTGATGATCCTCCTTCAACGATATACTTAGCTTTTGACATTAATTCCTGAATCTTTTCCTCTAACACTTTTTGAGTATTAATTCTTAGAGGCAGGCTTTGATGTCAATTGAAGTAGCAATATCAATCACAAGGTAGAGAGTTTGAATTGTGATTCCCTTTTAAAAATTAATTTTATCTTTTAATTTTAAAACTAACTCAAGATCAATCTTGGTTATAAAACAAAAATGTTGAACGTTCTAGGCTAGTGAAAATAAATGAAACATATTATTTCTACGTGATAAGTGATTTTGAGTGAGAAATAATTAAGGATAAGGATAAGAGAATCACATAATGATGTATCCCGTTCTTGATTTCACACATACTTTTTGGATCACTCTTGATCAGTTACAGTTTTCATCTTTCAACCTTGAAAGAATTTTTTACAATTACCTTTCTGTCCATAAAGTATTTTTACACATTACCTTTTAATCACAAAAAGGATTTTTACAAATCACTCAAAATATCTTTAAGAATATAGTCTTGAGTTTCAAATGAAATTATGAAAGATGGTTGAAGATCACAATCTACTCAACACTGAATTGAAATTGATTTTCAGCAAAAACTCAGTAAAGAGATTTCTCAAATATGATTGTTTTAGTGATGAATTGATTGCACTTTAAAACTCTTGTTGTTGTCTTCACCTTGAGGTTCTTCTTATAGGTGTGATGAAGGTTGATTACAACTCATATAGTCGTTACTGATCTAGCTGTTTAGAGTGATGTTTTAATAGACATGAGTTCTATTTTATCCAGAACGTTTTTGCTTTGTTAACAGAATGTTCTTTGTTTGTGCTCTAATGAATATTGTGACTGGGATCTTTAGCAGCTGTTCTGTGTAAGTTTTCTGCTTTGTACGCAAGTTGAACTTTATGCAAAAGGTGTAGCATCATTATCCTTTTCATCCTTGATGTCCTAGTTGTACTTGTTCATAGGCCTTTAATTTGAAGATTGATCTTGTTATTGTTCTTGATGTTGTTTTTCTTCTTTTAACCTTTTGGTCTTGATCATGGTTCTGAGTTGCCTTGATATTTGTTTTACTTAAGATCTGTATTTTGGGAATGATTCTTTCATTTTTATCTTTAAAATGAATTATCCATAATGATCTTTGTTTGCATAGACTGCTGCTATTATGAACCAGAATGTTCTTTTATATACCACAATGATCTTGTATAAACCACAATGATCTTGTGTTGTTGTATAGTTGTATACAATTACCTATCTCCGAATAATACACTCAAAAGCACAAGTTAAATAGCAACACAATTAGAATCATGATTAGAAATTAATTAAGTTGTTTGTTTACCTTTAAAACATTAATTTGTAATTTTTCCTCAACAAATGTTTCTATTAACTTTGCACTAAAACAAAAAATGCCACAAATTTCCAAATAAAATGAAAATAAAAGAACAATGTAAAATTACATAAATTAAATAGAAAGGGAAAGAGAGAATAACATGATGATTTTGTTGGGTTCCTTTACTTCATCCACTCGTATAGAGTACATTATGTTCACATTCAACAAAATGAGAGCTTCTTTCTTTACTAATGATTGTAAACGATTACAAGATCCTTCAGTGGATGTTACAAAACCTTGTACACAAATCTTTCTTCCTAAGCGCTCTTCGACACAGAATCATGAAACAAGCCTCCAAATTATGAACACACACTTATCTTCAAGATGAAGATCACACTTCAACCTTACCAAGACAGACACCTAGAGAACCCTCTCTAGGAAACCGCTAAATATTACCTTCTTCAGTCCTTCGACCCACATTCTATCGATGATTCATATCTAGAATAGACACTCCAACAATCAATATACCTTCATTTTTGTTTAACGCTTCAAAACTCGATTGCACACCTGACTTGATCAAGAAAAAATCTCTAAACTATGATATGGTCTTGAATGCTTGAGTTTGAAGAATGGGTGAAAGTATTCTTGTGTTTAGAAATGTTTAGAAAACCTATGAGAAATAAACACTTTGAAACTCGTATTAGAGCCCTCAAACTGTCAAATTTCAAGATTGTAGACTTGATAATTCGATTCACACTCCCTGTGAGTCCATTTACACATATTTGCAATATTAGTTTTGAAGTTTGAAGTTGTTTGAATCGATTCACACAAGGGTAAATGGACTTAGAACTTCATGCCTTGCTAGTAAGTTAATTTGTATGACAGGTGAGTCAATTTACATCCTTGGGACTTCAAAAACTGAATTATTGATATTTTTAAATTGTTTCATAAGTGGGTAAGTCAATTCACAAAGTTAAAATTCACTTAGAAAATGTTTTTGAAGTGTTTTAAACCATCCCAATGCAATATGATCTTGCTAGAAAGTTTATGCATTCTAAAACAACATGTAATAACACTTATGCATGATTAAGACTGTAGTTGTCATGATTTCTTTCTTGATCAAGGAGTCTATGCAAGGGCTAGATAATAAGAATCAGCAAAGCACACACATACATCATTTAGACTAAGCAAGTTGATATCACTAAAACACAAAGTCTAAAAACTCACTTATGAGACACCTTACAATTATATTAACTATGTTACATCTTTTTATGCAATCTACAATAAATATTGTAATACAAATATAAACTAATTTTCTTTCCTAAGAGTAAATGATAAACCTATTTTTATAGGAATTTAATAGGGTATTTACCCTCTATTTTATCTTATTTTATAGTTTTGATTTCAACTTCTTCATTTATTTATCATATTTGCAAAATTGATCAAATGATAAAATAATTTCAATTGGTCAAATCTACTAAGTTTTAAGTGCAAAAATATCAAGTTTAATATTCTAACTTATGAGTGCAAGAATGAGGTTTGTTGCACACTTCAAGGAGATTGAATTTTAAGATAAGAAAATATTGCCCAAGAAGGGGGAAAGTTGTTGCATAAAATTAGGATGTTCTTGCTATCATAAAAAGGGAAAAATATTCAAAAACAAGGGCTACACACTATCATATGAGAAATCAGAAACTAAATCAGAGGCTCGAGAAAATTAGAGAGAAAAGGACGAACATTTTGGAAACTCAAGGAGATGGAGTAAAGTGTCTCCAATTTTGGAGTAAAAAAATGCATACTCTTTGAGGGTTTTATTTATTTTCCTTTAATTAACACTTATGTTATTTGCATTATTATCTATATGTCAATGAGTAACTAAGCTCTCTTATAGGGTCTTTGGTAAATATTGTGATTAAGATACCTTTTTACTATGTCTTATTTTTAAATTCTAGTTTTATTTTAGATTTTTGTTATTTATCTCAATTAAATTATTCCATTTTTTTATTTACATGTTTGGGATGGTCGACCTTTGCATGTCTTAATCAATCAATTGACCAGTGACCAGCTATAATTAATTGGTAGATCTATAGGATAATTGAGATAAGGATTCTTGAATGATGAAACATATATACTAATCTTTCAATCACTCAACTTCTTGGTTCTTTATGTTTTCTCTTAATTATATTTTTTGTACGATCAATCAAAAAAAAAAAATTAGAGAAAAGAATATTACATTGAATGATGAATCTTTGTTAATAGCTTTAAAGAGGGATTGATAATTAAGAAAATAAATAAGAACTCATATAAAAATAAGACTTGAGGTATTGATATTATAAGTGAAACCATGACTAGATTTACTTTTCATTAATTCAAAATTGTGTTGTTATTATATACTCTCGTTATAATTTTTATGCTATCCTTACATTTTCGTTATTGCAAATTTTCAACTACATGTAAATTATGCATGTAAAACAATACAAATTTTCAACTACTGCTACAAATTATTTTAATTTATGTGATTTAGTTAATTAAGTCCTTTGTTTAGGGAAGAAGGTAGTATTATAATAATGATTATACCAACTAAATTTTAGATAAATAATTCATTTGTAGCTATATAATAGCATAGTTAATATTTTTAACTGCAAGTTTCTCTAAGATAACGTATGTCAAAACAATGTTTTAATTAGATGATTTTGTGTGTCTTTGTTCATCTTTTAAATCTTAATATCTAGTAAAGTTCTTGAATCACAAAAAATATTTTATAACTTTATTTTATCATGCATAACTTTACTTGCATGTTAGAAACATGTTTATAAGTCATTTAATGAATTAAAAATATTTCAAAGTGATTTTCAACATCCCAAATCAACTTATATTGTTGTGAATCATTTTAATGTGTCTTTATTGGATGTTTGTATTAGATGAATTGATTCACCTCATACATGAATTCATTCATCAAACCTTCTAGAAGTGTGTAATCTATGCATGGATGTGTGAATCGTTTCATGTAGTTTAGAGATTGAGGATTTTCAAAATCCCAATTTGGCAGAATCAGTTCATGCAAGTGATATCGATTCATACCACCTGCATAATTCAGTTTTGACAGTTACAACTTTGTTATTTTTGTTGCATTATACTTTCATATCTAAACTACTTCTTTTTAAATACTAAGTTGTTTATTCTTGCTTGTAAGAACATTTTCATTCAAACTTCATAAAAATTTCATTCTAGATTTGTATCAAGATTAAAAACTTTTTTTTTCCTGATTCTAGTTCTTGAGTGTCTGAGTGAGTTTTCTTGAGAGATGAACAACAAAGGTAGGTTATTCTTTGTGGATATGATTGTTCTAGAAGTGAGTGATTTGGTATAATCGGTTGCACCTTTGAACGACTGAAAAAAATGATTCTTTTTAAAATATAAAGTTTCTATCTGGCAAACATCGAAGAAGTTTCTTTATCTTGAAGATAAGAGTTCAAATTTTGTTCTAAGAGGGAATATAAAGAAACACGGTTCTTGAGTGTTTAGGGAAGAAGGGATTGTTGTACAAGTTGTGCAATCAATTTTCGACGGATCTTGTAAACATTCGTATTATAATAATAAAGGAATAGACTCTAATTTATGTTGACTAAGGATTGAATGTACTGCAAATAGAGAGAATAATCAATAGAGAAACCAATATAATTACAAGCATGTTTGTTCATTTCCCTTAACTCTTTATTTAATATACATGTTTGTTCATATCGATATTATTTTGGAGTTTGGAGGCGATTTAAAACTGTTTTATTTTTTTGATATAAAAATGGACTTTTGGAAATTATGTTTATGAATCTATTCATGATATTGAATGTGTTTTAAAAATATGTTATTAGAAAAGATTCAATTATCATGAATGGTGGTTGAAATGAAATTTTTTATTGTTTAGGTTTTTCTCTACTATAGTTGCATTCACTAGGTGTTGTTTTGATAATTCTAACCATAAGTTGATTTAATTGAATCTTTTCAGTTCATTCAATCAACATCATCTTGTTTAAAGTCTTGAATCCAATTGTCATTGAATGCAATATTTCTTAGGTTTTCTAAGTGAATGTTCCAAAAAGATTAGATTAAAACATCGACAAACTTCCATTGTGTTTAAAACTCTGAAATCTTTAGGAATCTATTCAACCCCCTCCTATATATATATATATTTTACAATAGAGAAATTTCATTAAGCAACCAAATCAGTTGAAATAAAGAGTGAAATACATGAGGAACATTCTTCGATCCACATAAAATTAGGAGAAGTTAAAGCGAACTTAGTTAAGGTATGTACAAAAAACATTTGCACTTCTTTTGACATAGGAGATTGTGTAGTTATAAAACAAAGCTAATTGAGTACACCAATCAACAATAATTAGGCAAAAATAAGAATGATCATGATATGATCCCTTAAAAGCAACCAATTATCTTCCTATATGTTGATAGAGTGACATGTTGATATCCCCAAAAGATGGCCACACTTAAGAAAATCAAGGGATGTGTGAATGCTCCTCTAGGTATAACTAGGGAGGTGACCTATTCTGGCTTGAAGAAGATCGACCTAGGAAAATAGCGCGCTTGTAGGCATTTACTGAGCAAGGAATTGAGATAGGATAAGATGCACCATCCTTGCTTTTCTAAGAGGGTGAGGTTAAAAGCTCAAAAAGATCAAAAACCCATGCCTCTTTTACTATTTAGTTGACAACAAGTATCCCAGTTTACCTAGTGAATTTTCTTATTCCTTGCTTCATGTAGCCCCACCAAAATTGTTTGATCATGGACTCAATATGGTCACAAAGACTTTCTAGTAAAAGGAAGCAACTTGTGATATAAAATAGGTTGAGCCACTGATTTAATAAGGACTTCTTTTCCTGTTGTAGACAAGAATTTCTCCTTCCAACCTTTAAGCATCTTCCAAACACGGTCATGTACAAAGTCAAATACTTGTCTTGTAGAACGATCCATAAAGGACGGGAGACCAAAATATTTTGATGCAGTCTCAATAGCCTTAAATAGAATCCATCTTAGGAAGTCAGTTTGTTTGTCTAATTGCACATTTTGGCTAAAAGAGTTCTCAGATTTGTCCAAGTTGATTAATTAGCTAGAAGCAATTTAGTAAAGATGGAGGATATTCTCATACAATCGACTTTAGGTCGAGTGACACTGCAAAAAATAAGATTGTTGTCAGCAAAAAAAAGTGAGAGATTGCAAGAACGCCTCTTGCCATTTTTATACCATGAATGTCCCCATTATCACGAGCTTTTGAAATAAGATTTGAAAAAACCTCTGCACATAAAATGAAAAGATAAGGCGAAAAGGGATCGCCTTGCCGAAGTTCCCGTAAAAGGCTGAAAGACTAGCAAGATCCATCAAACATAATAAGGGAGGTTCGATGATTAGGGGAACCCATACTATGCAAAACTGCCTTAAAAAAACCCATTTGATCTAGTCATAAGCCTTAGACATATCTAGCTTAATACTAGCAAATCCTTTTTTTCTACGGTTTTTCCCCTTATATAATGAAAAGTATCAAAAGCACTTTGAGAAACATCTATAAGATTTGGTATAATTAATTTCAGACAATTCGCAATAGTTTTGGTCACAATATTAAAAACCCACATTACAAAGTGATTTTGGTCGGAATTTACTTGGCACATTTTCTTTTTTTAATTTTGGGGATGAGGCATAAGAACTTTGTGATTTATAGTGGTCGGATCACCACCCTGATTGAGAATAAGGAGCGCAATTTGAGAGATATGATCTCCAACAATGTGCCAAAATTTCTCGAAAAAGATACCAAGCATGCCATTAGGACATAGAGCAGCATTTGGTTTCATCAATTTTAGAGCCGAATAAACCTAATTTTTACTGAACTCCTGCTCAAGTATGGTTCTCATATCCTCATTGATGCGACCACGAACCACCCCATTTGCCTCCTCGATACGAGATGGACCAGATGTGGAGAAAATGTCCTAAAAGAAAAAAGTGAAAGCACGAGCAATATAATCCTTATTAATGAGTTTCTTGTGATGCCCATCGATTATGGATTCGATCCAGTTTCTCTTCTTCCTTTGAGAAGCCTTATCATAAAAGAATTTGGTGTTGCGGTCTCTGTGTTCAAGCCAAAGAGCTCTGGCCCATTGAGCCCACTATACCTCATCGCTCTCCATTAGGTCATCAAGGATAGCTTCAAGATCTTTTATTTTTTGTATAATGCCTTATTCATTAGATCTAGCATTAAGAGCAGCTAAGTCCTTTTAAGCTTTAAAAATTTTCCTTGGGACATCTCTAAAATGGGTTTCACCACAATTTTATAGATCATTAATGCAACCAAAAATTCTAGTAGTTAGACTTGCATGCTTGAGCAACCTTGCTCTCAAAGTCTTCATCCCAAAGCCAACATTGGTTAAATTTCATAGGTTTAATAAAAATGTGTTTTCATCTCTTTCTATCATGAAGGAAAAGTAAAATGGGCATGTGGTCAAACGTGTGATGGGCCATATTGTTGACTTCAACATCCATAAACATTTGTATCCAGATTGGTGTGGTAATGCATCTGCCAAGGCGTGCTATGATGTTGTTTCCTCCATCTTGTTGATTATTTCAGGTGAAGCGGTCACCAACATACCATATATCACAAAAATGAAACAAGTTTAAAGTGTCTTGAAATAATTGCATAAGGTTACTAGGCGAAGCGTTACCACCGTGTTTTTCTTCCAAGTTCAAGATTAATTTAAAATCTTCGAAAATGGCCCATATTTCAATTGAGTAAGATTCCACAAGATGTTTGATTAAATCCCAGGTACGGTTTTTATTATGAGTTTTAGGGAAACCATAAATTATCGTACATCTCCATAAAATATCACCATCCTGCAATGTATTATCGTACATTTCCATAAAATATTACCATCCTGCAATGTATTCGACTTGCTGAGAAAGACCCATCATTTTTGTGTGTGTGGAAGTATGAGGTCTTTTTAATAGAATCAATGTCAAGGGAAGTATGTGTCAATTTCCTTCTAAAGTCCAAGGTCAACTCATTTAACAATATTTACTTTGATTTTTGAAAATTTTGTTATATGTTGAACTAAATTTATCAAATGAAGTAACAAACATTTTAAAAAAATCATATAGAAAGTGTGTAGTTAATTTTATTAGAAAAAGAGCATTTGGTTTGACACTAGAACTGTTGAACATTTTAAAAAATCATATAGAAAGTGTGTATAAAATGTTATTAAGTGCAGTAACTATATATACATATATTAAGACCAAATTTATTTAAGATATATGTACTTTTTTTTTTTGCTTGTATTTTGTTATAGAAAGTGTACTATGATGGAAGGTAAAAAAAAAATAGTATATGGTTTAAGTTGATTCTGTAATTTAAAGACGATGTAAGAAGAAAGCTAATTTTCTAATTTTATATACATTTCGAAAGTACGTATATAAAATAAAATACTTTTTTTTCTTTTGATTTCGTTTTTATAGATAAATATATGATTTTTTTTGTTGCTAAATTAGTCTTTTGGTCTCGTATCTTTTTTTTTCAGATTTCATTTTAGTCTCTTAATTAATTTTTGTTTCGTTTTGATCCCTTAAATATTGTTATGTTAGCTACTTTGATCATTTACATTAACTTTATTGAAAAACGTTAAAACATAACTACATGTCACGTCGTTTTGGTGACTAGGTTGTTTGAGCCACCAACATCACCTCGTTCCCCACACACACCCAACAACACCACTTCGTTTGACGAACATTCCAACAACACCATTGTAAACCTCACATCTAACGTCCAGATCTTAACCCTCAAACCTCAATCATCTATATACACATATCATCCCCATCAAACAAACCATATTTTCATCTTAAACCCAACACCAAACCTGATTCTCATCCACTTCTACCCCCATTGTAAATGTCAAACATTAATTATTTCTTTATCTCTCTTTGTACCTTCAACAATAAACTACTTCCCTAAATCAAACCACATTCTCATCTTAAACCCAACACCACCAAACCCAAAAAAAACTTATAGAAAATTGATCTTAACTAGATAAAACACAAAACTTCCTCTCCTAAGTTCATCTTTATTTTTCAAACTCGATACATACCCAAATCTAAGAACCAAAACAAAGAAGAAAGGAAAAAGGTAGAGAACAATAACTGAAATTCATCTTTTTCTATTTTTATTTTTGGGTTTTTTTAGACATCAAAAATCAAGAAAAAAAAATATCTAGGAAAATCATTCACTAAATTAGAAGGAAACCTAGAAAAATCTTCAACACTGATTTTATTTTTTGTGAGTTGTTTTCTACTTTTCTAGTCTCAATTTTTTTTAGGGTTTTATTCTAAGATCCATTTTCTCTAATGTTGATATTGGATCTGGTTTTTGTTTTAGGGGTGGTGGTAGTAACTTTGGTGGTGTTGGTAAAGAGATGAAAAAGTTGAAGAATGACAAGTGTTTTTGTTCTCATATTTTTCACGTCAAACAAAATGTATGATAGGTGTGAATGGGTTTGAGATGAAGGTGGATGGATTTGGAAAGAAGAAGAATGAATTGTTTATCTTGGATGTAATTTTTTTAATTCAATCTCATTATTTACTTTTTAATCTGAGACAACTTGAATAAAAAAATGAGACAGCTTAGTCATCATATCAAATCACACAAAGCCATAATTTAACGTGTTTTAATAAAATTAATGAAAATAACTAAAGTGGTTAACATTATTATATTTAAGAGATCAAAACATAACAAAAATAAATCTAAGACTAAAAGAAAATCTAAAAAAAATTAAAAGACCAAAAAGGTAATTTAATTTTTTTTTCATCCTTAAAATATGTACTTTTGTACGAAGTTTTAATTTTTGAAATACATAAATGAGTAAAAAGTATTATCTTTATTATATAAAATATTCTTCAAATTACAAGAAATGTTAACTCGTGTATTGAAATCTTATAT
>JBBPBP010000003.1:40056011-40132526 GCA_037974735.1 Cicer chorassanicum | reverse complement strand
TATACCATATAATTCTAATTTTTATCAATAATTAATTATACAATTAATAATTCATACAATTGACTAAGTAAAATTATTTATACCATCAGTAAGTGTATTTTCAATTTACTCTGATCGTGACTATTTTAAAAGCCATATAATCTATTGTGTTGTATTGACTATTGATGTGTAAATTTCTTTTACACGGACATTATTAAAATTAAACTTTTTTAATTATGAAATTTAATTTATATATTTTTAATATAAAAATATTTTAAATCATCAATCAATTACAATAATTTAATCATTAATAATATCTAATTTTTGTCATAATTATTTTTAAAATTATACATATAATTAATTATAATATAACGATCGTTTAAAATATTCTATACTATCGATATTATATCAAAATTAAACGTTTAATGATTATTTTCAATTTATGTGTTATGGAAGACTGTAACCTCATTTTTTCTATAAAGAAATTGCGAAATGGAGAAAATAACGTACCCATGTGTCGTGCGCTTATAAAGGCAGCAACCAAATGAGAGGCGCGCGTGACCTCTGGTGACAGACACACACAGTGCATGGATTGGAATCAAAGGGACGATATATACTTTTATGTTTATGATGCTGATAGTGATATATTTCTACCCTAAAAGTTCCATTAAATAATAATAATAATAATAATTATTATTATTATTATAATAATAATAATAATAAATTTAATTAGTAGTAAAGATTCTACTCTAATCTCACAAGCAATTGGATTTGAATCTTTTAGAATTGTAGGTGGGCAATATATATACAAGAAGGGCCGACAAAATAAAAAAAATTATTCAATAAAAGAGTAAATATTATAGCGAATGTTAAAAGGACTATCTCTAATACTCTCTTATATAGAAACATTTATAAATACTCTTTTACTTTCTTAGAGTTGGGGGCATGACTTTTATTAGTCTCTGAGATCCACTTGACTAGCTAATATACATTTTGTTGATCATTTAATGTGTCTTGCGAGGTTATTTTAGTCTTTGAATAGCTCAAAATTAAAAAGTTATCTTTAAATATATATTTTTTAAGTCATTTTGATAATTGAATGTGTCATTCGCTTTCTTAATTATTTTGATATTTAAATATGTCTCTTGTTAGACAATTAATACATAAAATTACTACTAAATATATACTTGTCAATATTTTTACAATTTTAATATATTTATGGACTATTGTGAACTACTCACACGTTTAAGGACAAAATGATAAAATTACTTTTTTTTTTAATATGATTTTAACTTTCACTCATATAAAATAATTTTGTGCTTACAAAAAAATAATAATAATTTTGTTTTCTTAAAAAAAAACTCATAGATCCTTTTTTTTATTACCAAAAAACTCAGATCCTAATAAACCATAGATATTTAAGAAAATAATGCAAATTAAATTTTAATATAAAATATATAACGTGTGATGCACCGTGTTAATTATAAACAAAAAGGAAAGACGATGGATTGTCACTTTGTCACCTAAAATTCTTATTGTAATCATAAGGTATATTTTCATAAGCAGTACAAATCTTAATATATATCTTAAAGCGTGGACAAACAAAACAAAGTAAGACATAAGTAGTTAATTTAAAATATTATAATTAATCTCAACCAATCACAAGTTTATTGGCAAAAAAGTTGGCTCTGAAAACAACTTCGGATTAGGAGTTTGTCTTTTTGTGTTTTCTTTCTTTGCCTTTTCTCCACCTTTCTTTTTCCCATTTTCCATAATAACTTTCTTCAATCCGTCACTTTTTTTTTTGGATAAACCCATCTGTCACATTAATTGATTGAAATTAGCCTCTTTAAATATTTTTTTTCAACGCATTAATTGAATCAAACATAAGTTCCTACACCTAAGTGTTTAAAAAGAGTACTTTGAATATTTTCATTAAAAAAAACATAATAATATAATGTCTAGAGAAAAAAAAACATGATTAGATCCTCTACTACAGTTCTAGTATATAATAGTTATAAAAATCATTAAATTTAGATAATTTTTTAATTTTAATCTTCTTTACGCTGTTATACTATACAATAACTGAAGTGTCCAAGTACCCAAAAAACATGAGAGAAAAAAAAAAGGAAAATGTTATTCTATAAGAAAAAGAAAAAGGAAAATATGTACTAAGGTTGTGCGTATACGTAATCAATGCATGGAATGCTACTATATGAGTCCATGACTTTTAGTAATTGTAATAGATTCCATATATGTGATTTTGATTTAGCATGGTACTAAGGTAAGGGGACCAATACAATGATAACGTTTGCAAATGTATATGTTCCCATTAAAGAAAGTGGGTTAGCTACACCTATAGTGTCTTTTTCCCACTCTTATAGATGATCATGAGTGGTTGCTAAGGAAAAAACAATCTCTATCTCTCTCAATTCACTTTGTGCATATTTTATTTTATTTTATTTCATATATAATTAACTAAAAAAAATTAATCAACTTTAATATCGTCATCATGGCATCATCAATACCATCATCATCATAACCAATATTCATCCATGATCCATCTACATACAAGACAAAGTTTGATTGAGGCCCAATTTAATACAAACTATTAATTTGGCTAGCTAGCCTCTATCTTTTTATTTCTTCAACTTTTAACCTCTAGCTAGCATGTTGACCATTGACTATTGAGAAAAGGCATGAAAAGGTAAAGAGGGAATTAAGGTTTATATTTTGTTTGAATGTGTTACCAAAACCAAGTAGAGAGAGAAAGTTGTACTACTTAGTCAGTGTTGTGTTTGCATGTGCATGTGTGTTATAATGAGTGGTTATGTCAGTCCATGCATGTGAGAGTGTGGGGAATAACTGTAAGTTGAGGAAACCAAGAGGAAAAAAAAAAGAGAATATTATTGCATGGCTTATGGGGGTTAATATTTGTCAGATTCGTGTGCACGGTACTCCACTTTTGGGCTTAAAGATAGGAGTGCCATGTGATATTGTAATTTATAGGGTAGTACTTCTATTCCACTAACATTTGGTCAACAATTGTTCCAAATTAATTGATATGTGAAAATCTTACCATATAACATATGTATACTTATGGTTCCAAATAGGTAGTTTGGTTCACGAGTTAAACGACTTCAAAGAAGTTTTAAGATGGAAATTTAGAATTCAAACTTTAGAAATTAACTAAATCGTTAATTAATTAGTAAAAATATATAACAATGTAACGAAATAAAATTGGATAGTACGAATAATGTTTTTTTTAACGTTTATTTGTCTATATTGTTAGATATTTATGTAAATAAATATAGATAACTGTGATTGTTTAGAATTTAAAATTAAAAAACAAATGATATTATTGTATACAATATAACACTCTTATTTTTGCTTCAAATCAAGTTAACCAGGGATGATGTTGGAAGGGAAAATATACATGTATAGAGAGGGTTGCATTAGGGTTTTGAAACCAATGTTGTGTATGGCCGCCACCATGTTATCACCGATTATGTAACACCCCGGCCATTACCGTTACCGGCGGTGCTACCTCATGATCTTCTCGCCCCCCTAACTACCCAGTGGAAATAACGAGTTTTTGTCTTCCGTGGGATTCGAGCCCGGTACCTGGGAGATAAGTACCGCCTCCACACAATACCACACAGCAGCTCAATTGATAGTGGGAATGGAATGAGGCGGTACTTATCCTCTAGGTACCATGTTCGAATCCCACGGAATGCAAAAACTCTCGTTATTTCCACTGGGTGGATAGGGGGACGAGAAGATCGTGAGGTAGCATCGCCGGTAACGGTAATAGCCAGGATGTTACAGATCACTTTGGTGTTTTCTTTATAATATCGAATTTTTCAACGTGCTTTTTCGTCTCAATCGTCTTTTCAACGTATCTTTTGTGCAAGAACTATCGAACTCAGTTGATATTTGAACTAGTTAATTATCGAAGCCATCAATCCAACGAGCTCTTGTTTTCTTAAAGATAAAAAAGGAATAATATCAATGTGGTCTAGTTGGCTGTAAGAATAGTCTTTATGGAAGGCTTATGCTTCCAAAGGGGACAAAGCCGCAGACCATGGATGACTTGCATATTAAGTTATCCAAGCTTTGGAAGTCGATTGGAGAATGGAATATCAAACCTCTTGGGAGAGGTTTCTTTGAACTTTTCTTCAGATGGCATGAGGATTTTGAGTAATGTTTGGGCGGTAGGAACATGGAATCTAAACTATGGTTACATCTTTCTCAATGAGTGTCAGACTTTAATCCTAACTTGAAACGTCAAACTCATTTTCATAATTAGATTAGAACATTTGATCTCCCATAGGAATACTGACGTATGTGCATTCTCTTTGAGATTGGTTATAACTATTGGGTTCTTATTTTTGGAAATTGTAAGATCAATATTGCAGTTTCGAAGACAATGAGATTGAAGATTTCACCTTGGAAACAAAAAGTGAAAGTTTCAATCACTCTACTTAATGTGTAATTTACAATCTTTCTTTATTATTGGTCTTTGACAATGAGCTAAATATTCTAATGATTAGAATATAGATCATCCTTCTTGAATGTTTATAGTTGAATCTTTATTACTGTTTACGCAATTAAATTTGTTATTATTATTCATCGATTCTTATTCATAATGCTTTTCTGATGTTTAAGCATTATAGAATTGATCTTAGGTTCATTTGATTATTTGAAAATAGATAGTAAAAATTATAATTAGAATTATGCTCATATTTTAATATTTGTTTATGTCGATTATTAATGAATGTCATGAATATTCTTTACGGTATTTTAGATAAGATGTTAAATATGTTTAATATTTAATAGAATTATTGAGCAGCCTAATTCAGCACTCCTCTAAAAATAAAGAAATTTAAATTATAAAAACAATATAAATTACGACAATCTGCTATATCGTGGTATGATAAATTTAATATATATATATATATATATATATATATATATATGTATTATAAATTTAATAAATATAAATAATTATTAATCATGAATGTCTTAAATATTCTTTGCGGTATTTTATATAAGATGTTAAATATATTTAATACCTTATCCTATATTTATAAAAAAATATAAATATTGTACGCGATTGATGAATGCCATATATATTCTTTACGCAATTTTATGTTAGATGTTACATATGTAAATATTTAATAGTATTTTCACGACATCATAGCATATATTTTGAGTACATCATATCATTATATTTTATAAATATAAATAATTATACAATATTAATGAGTGTCATGAATATTTTTTTACAACATTTTAGATAAAATGTTAATTACGTTTAGTAGTTAATAGATTATTGAGCACCTAATTCACCATTTTTCTAAAAAGAAAGAAATTTAAATTATAAAAACTTGAAAGGTTGTGACAATATGCAACAATAATATATGTGTGTGTGAGTATTTATGTGGTGTGTGTCTATATATATATACTTCTTTTGAAATGAATTATAAACAAAAATAGTAGTTGAAAAATTGATGTTTATATTTCATTCTAGATTAGCATATATATATATATATATATATATATATATATATATAAACTACACTAAAACGCTTTTTTTATGCATTTAACAGTGCTTTAAAGCGCTATATTATGTAGCGCTGTTAAAGGATACGACAGCGTTTTTGAAAATATAAAAAGTGTTGTCGTAGGTAATATTTAATAGCGTTTTTTCTGAAAAGTATTGTCGTAGGTAGGATACAATAGCGTCTTTATAATGCTTTTTGGGAAAAACCGTTGTTATAGCAGTCATTTAATAGCGATTTTTTTCTAAAAAAGCGTTGTCGTATGTGATATTTTAAAGCTTTTTTTAGTGAAAAGCGTTGTCGAATGTGTTATAGAGCATTTATAGCGCTTTTATAAGAAAAGAGTTGTCGTAGGTGTTATTTAATAGAGCTGAAGAAACTACGGTTACTTAAGTCCACTACTAGAAAATTGTTTATTAGCGAAACTTTTCATCCTTAAAAATATACTTAAAAAAACACATCTAAATTCCAAAAAAAAAAAAAATTATACATTAAATTAAATATCAACTACATTGTTAACACAATTTTTTAATGCTTAACTGTTGTTTCTTCCTCTTAACAAATCGAAATTACAAAATAATTCTCTAATATACAACAAAGCCTGCAGTTCACAGTAAATATAATATCTTTTAGACTTGCATTCAGAATTGTTTAGAACATGGATCGAATTGCAAGGCTCTTATCCAAATGCCCCATGATATACTTTGTTGGTACAAAGACCATACATACCTGCATAAAGTTTAACAATTAATAAAACCAATATAAAAATAACTCATCAAATGAATACAATACATAAATACAAAAGCTCCATATTCATAGCACAAGACTTTGCAGCATAACCTCCAGAGGCAAAAGCAGATGATACCACCAGAGGCAGAAACAGAACCAGAGCCAAAACCAGAGGATACCATCGGAGGCAGAAACGGAACCAGAGGCAGAACCAGAAAACTTTTTATGATTGGCTGGACAAAATCGGAGTACTACAGTTGCCCCTACTTAATTATTTTTTACAAGAAAATATGAATGACAATGGGTTTCATATTAACATTGTAAAAGATAAGTAAATATAAAGACCTAAATTTTGTCCATCAAGGTAAATGTAAAAGTGGTAAAACGTTAATGTCAAAAGTATGTGAAAGGCAAATGTACATAAAATTTTAATGAGGAAATGATTCATATTTTTTTATTTTAATTTTTTTTAAACAATGAATGAATGAACGAAATTGGAAAAAAATTATCGTCTCCGTATTGATTATTGTAGATCCATAGACAAATTGATC
Organism: Cicer chorassanicum; assembly: GCA_037974735.1. Lineage (NCBI taxonomy): Eukaryota > Viridiplantae > Streptophyta > Magnoliopsida > Fabales > Fabaceae > Cicer > Cicer chorassanicum. Next base: position 40,125,703 of record JBBPBP010000003.1, on the reverse strand, counting down.
ATTGATCGTGTTCATATCGGTTACCGATGAATGTAAATGATCATCTTCGGATTGGTTACCGATGCGTAGATCAACAAGAATGAAAATTTAATCGTCTTTGGATTGGTTACCAATGCTTAGATCAGAAAAGTTTAAATTTGACCGTCTTTGGATCGGTTGCCGATGCGTAGATAAAAAAGATTGAAAATTTGATCGCCTTCGGATTAGTTACCGATGCGTAGATCGACAAAAGTTTAAATGATCGTCTTTGGATTGCTTACCGATGCTTGGATCGATAAGAGTGTAAATGATTGCTTTCGGATTAGTTACCGATATGTAGATCAACAAGAATGAAAATTTGATCATCTTCGGATTGGTTACCGATGCGTAGATCGACAAAGGTTTAAATATGACCGACTACAAATCGGTTACCGATGCGTAGATCAAAGAGAATGAAAATTTAATCGTCTTCGAATTAGTTACCGATGCGTAGATCGACAAAAGTGTAAATGATTGTCTTCGGATTGGTTACCGATGCGTGGATCAATAAGAGAGTAAATGATCGTCTTCAAATTAGTTATCGATGCGTAGATCGACAAGAATGAAAATTTGATCGTCTTCGGATTGGTTACCGATCCGTAGATTGACAAAAATATAGATGATCGTCTTCGGATTGGTTACCGATGCGTAGATCGACGGGAAGGTAAATGATCGTCTTTGGATTGATTATCGATGTGTAGATCGACAAAAATATAAATGATCATCTTCAGATTGGTTACCGATGCGTATATTCACAAACATGTAAATGGTCGTTACCTAGTAGGTAATGAGATTTGGATGCCGATAGATGTTGGAATTTTTGGTTTGCTGGTGAATCCTGGATTTTTTTAGTGGTGATGGATAGTGAAAATTTGGTTGAGGTGCCAATTATGATTGGACTTTTCATTTGAAGTGCCAATAAAAATTGGACTTCTTGCTTGCCAATGAAATATTGGACTTTGGGGTTATAAGTTCCTTGTAGATCTTAGGCGTTGGATGCTAAAGGGTACATGTTGTGGATGCCAATGAATATTTGGCTTTGGTGTATCAAAGCATTCTAAGCTACCAACGAACGATGGTCGTGGATTTCATTGGATATTGGGCTTAAAAAGCCAATGAAAATTGAGTTTAGGGGGACGCCAAAGAATATTGGACTTTGGGTTTCAGATGTCGATAAAAATCAGACATTTTTTTTATGTGTTTTTCAATGAAGATTGGACTTTGTGTTTTAGTTGCCGATGAAAATTGAACTATTGTTTTGCCAATGAAAATTGGATTTTTATTTGCCAATGAATATTGGGCTTTGGGATGCTAATGAACTTTCGACTTTGAGGTGTCCATGTTGGGCTTTGAAGTGCCAATTAAAATTAGACTTTGAGATGCCAATGAAGATTGAACTTAGTGTTTGAGATGCCAATGAAAATTAGACCTTTTTGTTTGCCAATAATATTGGGGTTTGGAGTGCCTATGGAGATTGGACTTTGAGGTGCCTATGATGGGATTTGAAGTGCCAATTAACATTGGACTCCGAAGTGCCAATGAAGATTGGGCTTAGTTTTTGAGCTGCCAATGAAAATTGGACTTCCAGAGATTTTATAGGATCTTCAAGATGTCACAACTCATGTCTTAGAAATATGGAACTAGTTTTTTGTTGCCACAACTAAATTTATCCATAAATTTTTTTTTTGATAACCAAGTAGAATGTACATTCAGTAAATGACCACAACTCAAACAAAGTATTACTCATAACCAAGCAAGATGTACATCTTGAAGGTTACTCCAATATGATCAAATCTTATTTTAATCGCCGAGTAGATTGTCTATTGATCGGTTTGTGCAAAATTTTAGGGGATTAAGTGGTATTTGGGAAATAATTTGTGTATCATTCGAGCGTTGTGCTTGACGAGAGCATACAACATGCCATATAATTAGAAGATTGTGAGATCTTTAAACATGAGCACGATGCAAGGTGCATGAATTGCGTGAAGTTATGCATAAATGCATGAGGTGAGATGCATGATATGATACTAGAATGATGCTTACATGATTAATGCAAGGTGCATGGATATGCATTCTATGATTGTATCTACTGATGCAAAAACTCAAGATGCACACCTGATCTTTAGTTTTTTGTTTATCATCGTTGTTCATTTTTTAGAACAAGAGGATGCAATGACCTTGTTTGGTGAGAAAGGTTTTTTTTGTGTAAGAAATGAATTTCTTGACTTGATCACTTCCTTGAAATTTTCAATATGTAAAATAACCTTTGAACTTAAACTCAAACAAAATCAAGTTTACCATGTTTATGTTTATCATTATTTTCATTCAACTGTTGCAATTTTGTGTATCTTAATAATTATATTCTCCAACAATAGTTGAGTGATTGAGGACTTATTGGGAAAAATATGACCAATTATAGTTTTTGACTACAGTTGTCGAATAATTTTCACCACCTTAGTCTTTTATTGAAATAACACCTAAAAAATTAACTCTTTTTGGTCAAAGATGTTAACTGAAGATTGCAAAAGAATTCATAGATCATGTCAACGAACTTACATTATCTTTCTTTGAAACATTGTTTTAATGACAATGTATTTAAGATAGAAAGGCTTGGTTAGGATCGTACCTCAAAAGGAGGACGAAATATTTGGTGGTAGATGAAGATACATGAATTTTGAAAACCCAATAATTGCTTCAATCTCTGAAGGATGGCATTGCTCTAATTTAGACTTAATAAACAATTATTATAGTCTAAAGAAAATAGGATTACCTAACTATTCTCCACGAGCTAAGCAAGAAGGAACATAAAAGTGCCCCATCATGGAAAGATTATGAGAGGATGTTGAGATAAAATGAGTGATTGGAAAAACAACATCAAAATTACTTTTGTAGGAATACAAAATGAAATATGGGGGAGGTTCCCCATTTATGCAGTATATGGATGATGAAAAAACTCAGATGATATGGAGAATCAAAGAGAAAATGCCCTTATTTTGGAATATACAAAATATTGTGTATATTATTAGAAAAAAATGGTGAAAGGACTGCCCTAAGTTGTAATTTTGGAAGGCACAATGTTTGAATGGGACAACGATGGTGTTGCCCCAGCTTTAGAGTATCAAGTTGAAAGATTTTTCTCGTATTACGGGAGTTTTAACGAGTGTGGAGAGAATGAGTTGAATGAATGAGCAATTGTTTTATATAATATATGAATATGAATAAAGGGCAAGATTATTATCTATGTTGAATATTGAGTGCCTTAATTTTGGTCCATCATTTGAAAGATTTCCCTCATTGAAAAGTATTATAATTATCATCTGTTTATGTACAAAGAATTTGATCTCGTTGATGATCTCCACACTTTTGTCAAAGTGTTCTCTTTCTTTGAAAGAATCTTGAGTGTGCAAGTCCTTAAGGATTATTTTAGCATATTGCAAACGAGATTTGTAATTTTGTCCCAAAATTAAAAAATTCAAATAATGAACAATCAATCATTTATCATAATGAACCTTTTAGACATGTAATCTGGTGAATGACTAACAGGTTATGAAGGATAACAAATGATGTAGCAAACTCAAATAATTATTCCAAGGCCAATTAAGACAATGATTTTTTAGATCGAAGACTTAACTCATGGGGTATCAATCCAAAATTTGTATTACACTTACTTTCATGTTTTTTTTTCTTTGATAAACTATTTTAGTTCTTTCTCTTTTTTTTTTTTTGAAATCAAATAAACTCCTATTATAGAAGTGATCTTTGTCTTGGATATTTGAAAAGGAAAAAAAAATTTGATCAAAAGGGGGAAGCAAGGGATTGGTTTTTTTGTTTCTGTTTTTGGATGTTGGAAAACAAATCGTAAGATTCATTTCAAATCATGATTGTTTATTTTCAAAAAATAAAATAAAATAATTTCTGGACAAAGCTTGACAGATCTATTCAATTGCTTTTTTTTTTTTGCCATAACTTTTGCTTAGGATGCCACTACAAGTTTTCAATCCTAACATACATTTCCTTTATTCAATTTTTTTTTAAAAGGACTTGCACCAATTTGGAACTTTCAAAGTGTTACTTTGTGATATTTGATTATTGGAATTCAATTAGGTGTCCCTTTCAAATTCAATTTGTGAGACCGATTTTTCGAAAAGATTGAGGCAAGATCGAAAAGGAAAGAACAAAGAAGGAATGTGTACAAACAAGGACATTAATGGGGTTATGAAAGAGTAGAAACACATGGCATGCATGTTCATTAAAATGAATGGCTCAAAGAAATGTAACATAGTTTTTGACTTGAAATTTTTTAATTATGTCAATCACATAAGTTAGCAAATTTGACCATTATATTTAGATGTTTTTTTGTCAACAAAAGACTATGAGGTGTGTTCTCAAGAGTCTGAATTGATTTTTAGTTCATTTATGATTTGGCAAATCTTATTTTTCAAAGAACAGTGACCCATTCAATATTTTTTTGCAAATAAGCATCATTTCAAGAACACACACCACTTATGAAAAAAAACTTTACATGAATGCAACATTATTTCTAATTTTTATTTTATTTTTTGCTCCTTATTATTGAGAAAAAAAAAGACTTGCGTGAATGAAAATATGATGATGTAAGACTGTGATGCAAATGTGTAGCAATGTTTCATAAGTATGAGACTAATTGTATAAATATTTAACTTTTTATTTAGATGATTAACATTATTTCAAATTCAAATGCAAATGAAAATAATATGTTAACATGCTAAATGAACAAAAAGGGAAGTGAACAAATACAAACTCCATTTCTTTTTATACATGTGCAAATGCAACGTGAAATGTAGATTTAGCCACCAAAAGGATGGACCATTGAGTTTTCTTCAATTTTTAATAAGCAGTGCATGCTAATTTTTTTTGAATTTTGGCTATTTACAATGAGTTTTTCATGTATTATTAGGATTGTTAGAATTATATGATGGTGTAATGACATATGCAATGCGAACTTTATGCTAATGTCACTTAGAGCTACATGTGAGACTAATTTTGAGTGCATTATGTGAAATGATCAATTCGTTCAATATGAAATTAAAAATTAGGCACTTTTGCACATGTGAAGATGATTTCTTTATTTTTTTTTTTCTATTTTTTATTTTTTTAACTTGAAATGTGATGCATTGATGAAAATGACAAGGAATTTTATGGACAATTTGTCAGTAAATTTGTATTTCACAAAAAAATTCGAAGAATTGATTTGGCCCACAATAATTTTTTGAAATTTTTGTACGTGCATAAGAATGTCATAATAGTACATTGACACAATAAATTTTTCTCTTTTTATTTTTTATTTTTAAGGAATGTGAAAAAAAAAATTGATAAGGGAAGATATATACATAATGTGAAGAAAAAAATGAGAGTTGAAGAAAAATGAGGTTTTTATTTCGTCCCTCTAGGAAGATAAAATTGAAATCCTATAAAGATGAATGTTTTTGTTTTACAAAAAAATACTAGTTTTTTCAACAAAGGGTAATGTTGATTTGAATCTGGAAAAGGAAAATGCTCCTATTGTGACCTACATAGGTTTTGCTTACATTTAAAAGATTCGTGAGCTTTCTTAGTTAGTGACCCTCTCCCAAGGTGTCTCGATGATTTTGAAATGGTTCCTAGAGTCATGGATTCCATTTTGGAGTATTGTCAACAACAATAGGTAAACTATTAGAAGTGATAATAATTCTCAAAAGAAATGAAACTCTAGGTGAAGTCTTCATGCTAACAAAAAAGGATGTACATCCAAAAAGCTAACACTACACAACTTCAGACAAATCTTATGTTTTACTCAAACCATGAATTAGGGTCTCATTTAAGTGTGTGTAAGTGAATGTGTAGTGTGCGAAGAGAATCACAACCCAAGATTGGAGAAATCTTAAAGTATATAAGATTCTTAATTCGTCAACATTTTCCTAGGTGGGCTCTATAGTCCTAAAAGTCATTGGTCTCTAGAGTCAGGTACTCGTATTGAAACATCACTACAAATAGGAAGTACATCCAAAATGTAGGTATTTCTAATGGAATCACACTCTAGACGAGGTCTTTGAAATAACCAAATAGGATGTACATCCAAAATGATTATCACTCAACTTCTAACAAAACTCGAGCTTCACTCAAGCCCGGGTATAGGGTTTCACTCATAAGTGTGTGTGTAAGTGAATGTGTAGTGTGTGAAGACAATCACAATCCAATAAATGGAACCACAGGATACCACTAGAGGTAGAAACAGAACCAGAGGAAAAACCAGAGGATACCACCAGAGGCATAAACGGAATTAGAGGTAGAACTAGAGGATAACACCAGAGGCAGAAATGAAATCAGAGGCAGAAACGAAATCAGATGTAGAACCAGAGAATAACACCAGAAGCATAAATAGAATCAGATGCAGAACCAGAGGATAACACCAGAGGCAGAAACAAAATTAGAGGCAGAACCAAAGGACACCACTAGAGGTAGAAACAGAACTAGAGGTATAACCGAAGGCAGAACTATAGGATACCACCAGAGGCAGAAATTGAATTAGAGGTAGAACTAGAGGATAACACCAGAGACAAACGGAATCAGAGGTAGAACCAGAGGCAGAACCAGAGGATACAACCAGAGGCAGAAATGGAACTAGAGGCAAAACCAGAGGATAACACTAGAGGCAGAACCAGAGGATACCACCAGAGGCACAAACGGAACTAGAGGCAGAACCATAAAACTTTTTATGGTTGGTTGGACAAGTTTGGGGTACTATACAAACAAAGAATACTTGGGCCAATAAAAAATGGATAGAGTTCAGAAAGAATGATATAACAATTTCTTTGATAACTACATATTATCTACTATATCCATTTATGCTCATGAAACAAAAAAACAACAACAAGGATCTAAATGTGCACTATCAATCAACCCTAAAACAAAACATTTCAATCAGCAATATAATCTACATTAATTGATTTAACAAGAACAAAATAGATTTGAAATAAGAAAGTGGGAATAGAGTTCGGGTTTTTGAAAAATTTAGGGCTTTACTAATTTAAACACAATCTAACCATGTAAGAAGCAAGAAACTCACCTAAGATGAAGAAAAAGGAACATGACGGTGGAATGGTGCTCCATCAGCAATGATGCTAGGTTAGGTCGTATACCAACAATGACATAAAAGATAAAAATGAATCAGTTTAGGAGAATAAACCACAAGGAGGATATCAGATTTGAATTGAAAACGAAAAGAAAGGGAAGACGGTGACCGAAAAACTCACCCACGGTGGAGATGGAGGTTCGCTGCGAGAAATAAGAACCCAATGCTTGTTTTCCTTATGAAAGGTCATCGTAGCCCGGAAAAGACGATAGAAGGTAGTGGTCCAAAATTCCAACTTCTCCAATGTAAAAATAAATCGATGGATTTTGTAGAGGAGATGAAAATGAGGATATTGGTGGCCACGATTGGATGGGACTGAAAAGAGTAGGGGGAGGTGATTTAGTTTCATACTTGTGACATAAACATTCAGAGTCACATATCTAAGGAAAGACTTGAAAGGTTAGTAAAAAATGAGATTCTATAAAATCTAAATTTTACTAATCCTGGGTTATGTGTGGATTTAATTAATGGAAAGTATATCAAACATAACAAGAAAGGTGTCACACGAAGCAACAAACTTCTTGAAATTATACACACTGATATATATGAACCTTTTGACATTTCGTCCCTTAGTGGAGAAAAATATTTTATCTCCTTTATTGATGACTTTTCACATTATGGATATGTCTATTTGCTTAAAGAAAAGTCTCAAGAAATTAATGCTTTTGAGATTTATATTAATGGAGTCAAAAGACAATTAGAAAAGAAAGTGAAAGTCATAAGATCTGGTAGAGAAGGTGAATTTTATGAAAAAAAATATTGTGTAATGGGACAATGTGCAAGGCCATTTACAAAACTTCTTGAAAGACACGACATTCAGGCACAATACATAATGTCATACACAACACAACAAAATGGTGTGACAAAAAGACGTAATTGAACACTAAAGGATATGGTTAGGAGTATGATGAGTGACTCCTCATTGTCCAAATTAGTGTGGATGTTTGCATTAGAAACTACTATGTATTTATTAAATATAACTCCTAGCAAACCAGTTCCTAAAACTCATTTTGAATTGTGGACAAAAAAGAAATTGAGTTTAACTCACTTGCACGTTTCGGGTTGTCCCGCAAAAAAAGAGTATATAATCCAAATGAAAAGAAATTAGATTCTCAAAGTAAGTGGTTACTTTATTGGTTATCTAGAGAAGTCTAAAGAGTATATCTTTTATTGTTCTAACCATAGTCAAAGAATTGTAGAAACTATCAATGCAAAATTCTTTGAAAATGGAAACCTTAGGGGGAGTAAGAAACGACACAATGTTGACATAAAGGAATTTTAGGTAAACATTACTTTGCCTATAAGTGTTCCTTCGTCAACAATTGTTCTGAATGTTGTTCCAAATGTTGTTGTTGAAAATTCTAACAACAATGAACGAAATTTGAATGATAATACACCTAATGAAGAGGCTAACTCACAAATGTCTGAACAAAATGAGTTTCACGAGGTTCCTTTAAAAATATCTCAAAGAGAAAGACAGTCAGTTATTCCTAACTATTATGAGACTTATTTACAAGAGTCAAACATTGGAATAAATGAATACCCAATTTCATTTTCACAAGCCATAGACATTGTTGAGTTAGAGAAATGGATTGATGTCATGAAAGATGAGTTAAAATCCATGCAAGAAAATAAAGTTTGGGAAATTGTTGAATTTCCAAAAGGTGTTAAACGAGTTGGTTGTAGTCTTTAAGACCAAGTGTGACTCAAATGGAAATATTGAACGATATAAAGTCTAATTTGTTGCTAAAAGATATACTCAAAAGGATGATGTTGATTATAAACAAACATTTTCTACAGTCTCAAAGGACTCATTGCGTATTATCATGGCACTTGTGGCTCATTATGACTTGGAGTTACACCAGATAGATATCAAAACAGCCATTCTGAATGGTAGTCTTGAAGAATAAGTTTATATGAACCAACCTAAAGGTTTTCCAAATGAAGGAAAGGGACATGGTGTGTAAACTTAATAAAACAATATTTGGACTTAAACAAGTCTCAAGCCAATGGTATATTAAGTTCAATGATACGATTACCTCTTTCTATTTGAAGAAAATCTAGTTAATAGATGCATATATTGAAATCAGTAGGAGTAAGTTTATGTTTTTGGTCCTATATGTTAATGATATCTTGCTTGCAACTAATAGTTTAAGCATGTTGAATGAAACTAAGAATTTTTAAATGAAGGGGTGAGGCGTCCTATGTAATAGGAATTGAAATATTTCGTGATAGATCCCAAGGATTGTTGGGATTGTCTCAAACGAAATATATCAATAAAATGAGAAATTTAACATGGAGAATTGTTCTACTTGAATTGTACCAATTCAAAAAGGGGACAAATTTAGTCTTATGCAATGTCCAAAGAATGACATGGAGCGAAAACAATTGGAATTAGTTTCATATGGTTCTGTATAGGTAGTCTAATGTATGTGCAAGCCTGCACAAGGCAAAATATTAGATTTGCGGTTGGAATGTTAGGCAAGTATCAAAGTAATCCTGGAATTGATCATTGAAAAGTTGCAAAGAAAGTTTTGAGGTATCTACTAAGAACTAAGGAGTATGTGCTCATGTATAGAAGATCCAATCAATTAAAAGTAATTCGATATACATAATCAAATTCTGGTGGACATGTTGACACAAAGAAGTCCACTTACGGCTACTTATTCCTCCTTAGAGAATAAGCCATATCATAGAAAAGTGCTAAGCAATATGTTTTTGATTCAAGGTTTAGAGTAGTTGACCTTATTGCTAAGCCGCTGCAAATATATTGTAATAATTATGCAGCAGTATTTTTTTCAAAGAATTATAAATACTCAAAGGTTCCAAAACACATGGAGTTGAAGTATTTCTATGTCAAGGAAGAAGTTCATAAGCAAAGAGTATCCATAGAGCACATTAGAACATACCTTATAATTGGTGACCCAAAAGGCATTTAAGTAACATGTACAAAGAAGGGGTCTTGGTTGTTGTATTGAATAATGTATTTGATGATGTTGATACTTTGAGCTCTTTATGATTATGTATTTATGTTTCTAGTTATTGTACACGTACTTTTAATTATGAGTTATGACATGAATGTAATAGAAAAATACTTATGGGGCCATAATGATATTTTATGTGGTGTTTAAGTATTTGTGTCGTAGAGCACTAGTGTTTGTGATATATGGAAGGAAATTTGTTTTGGAAAATAATAATACATGATCGTCAAAACTCACACTTAGTGTTTTATTATATACTAAGTTGATTATGTATTCACTAGATGAAATTTGATACAAGAATTTTATGTATCATAATACTTATGTATGAGTTTTTTAAAATTTTAGGAAAAGTGGAGAATGTAAGAATTTTTATGGGTTCATAAACTCCCAATTAAAATTGGCCTAAAATAAATTATAGTAATCAACAATTTTAAGAGTTAGCAATTGGAAAGACAATTGTTATAGTAACCATTAAATATTAAGATCTAACAATTGGAAAGACAACGATTTTAGTAATCACTAAATATTAAAGGAATCAATATCATTCATTGATATTGATTTTTGATGAGCGTCTTAAATTAAATGACACTACCTATAAATTGATATTTTCGCAATCCAAAAAGACGTTCATTTTCTGTTTACGTATATAGAATAATTTCATTCTTACATGTGTCTTAGAAAAATGGTAAAAGGAGAGAAACCATTTTATTCTATCAACTTGTTGCGAAGTACTATGGCTTTCTCTTCAAATCCATGTATGTGAAAATCATAAACCTCAATATCTTTAAGTTGTTGAATGTTTGCTCTAAAAGTTTATTATGACACTTAAGTTTTACAATAATACATAAACAAAATTTGTTAGGAAATTATATTTTCTTATTATCTGTTATTGTTTGCCTCTAATGTAACATCTCAAAAATGATAAGTTTAATTATAGGTTTAATTACAATTTTGCCCTTTATTTTCTCAATTATGCGATTTTGGTCCTCTTAATTTAAAACGAGTGATTTTGACCCCTCACATTTACCCTTTGTCTGATTTTGCAGTCCACACTTGTTTTTCTCAATTTTTTTTGGTGATGTGACATGATATAGTAAACTTTTTAATGACTCGATGTGTTCTTTCTTTTCTTTTATGTATTATATTATCCTTTCATTTTGTTCGTGGTGTTTAGAGGCTTTAAAAAAATCTGTTTTTATATAAAACTTCTTGATAAATTTTGTTTTTGCTATAATTCATAATATTGAATCATATATGAAAAATTTTGTTTGAATGAATTCGATTATCATGAATGATGTTGAAAAGTGATTTTTCATTGTACAGTTAGTGGCATTTAGTGTGTATTATTTCTTTTAGGGAAATTGATTGGTTGAATTACAACTTGAACCTAAATTCTAGCTTTGGATCAATTAATTAATTTTTTGTTTGCATAAATCTCAATTCAATTTTGTTGAAATTGTCACTGCATATTAATCCATGTTGAATAGTTAACTCACCGTTTTTACAAAATACATGTTTTTGCGCAAAAACTATTTAAAGTATAGGACTCTATTCTACCAATCCTTCTAAATTCTTAGTACCGTCTCTATAACAAATGGAATAGATTAAATTTCTTTGAAGAGTTATACTAATTGTCACTTGTCACGCCTAATTACGTGAATTTAACTATTGAGAGAATAACAAAAAAAAATTATATTTATATAAGAGAATAAGGTATGAATAATAATAATAATAAATTATCCAAAAATGAAATCTTTAAAATAACTAAGCCCGAAACGAAATGCGATGTACACACTATGTCTACTTATTCTTGATCTACTAACTTAATCTAAAGAAATTACTAATTCTCAAAGGAGATAATACTTCTCAACTCCTGACGTTCTCAATTTCTGAAAACAACACTTTAATGAGATATTAAATCTAAGTAAATAATGCACACAATTTTAGAAATAAGAATTGTTCTCAGTCGGCGCGATAACCGAAAAAATCGATCATGGCACCCGTGTTCTTCTAAAACTATTCTTTTGAAATATAAATAGTATAAATAATTTATAGAATAAACAGTTATTTTCAAAAATATATAAACTCATCCACTTAAAATCAACAACAACTCACATCTATAATAATAAGATAAATCAAATACACACATTTATTCTACAGAAAATAAATAAATCAATTCAATGTCATCCCATTGTTATATTGAGATGTACTACTTCCGCAAAGTGAATATCATCTCATCATGTGGAGCACCAGCTTATCTAGTGTGGGGTATAAGACCCCTCTATGTGGAGTTTAAAACTCATATCATGTAAGGGTATAAAACTCATCTATATGGAGTACATAACTCGTAAATAACTATAGGGTACAAGACTCATCCATATGGATCATAAGCTCATCTCAAACACATACGATAAAAGTAATTCGTTTTTAACAATCATCTTCATAAAATCATAATTAAAATATAATATTTTATTTAAATACATAATAACAACAATCATTTAAATACACATAATATAAAATGATCTTTCAAAGAATGCATATTCTAATAATCATAAAAAACGAAAATTCAACAAACAAAATAGTAAATAAATCAATTTCATAATCTAAGATTGTATTTCATAAAATCCTAGAGTTAAGTTTTCGATCAAATATATGTTTATAAAAATTACTATTCAAAATTCTAACTCTTTTCTCATCCCAAATTCTCAAAATTAATGAACCATAGAAGGGTTATAGAGTGTGATTATTCACTTGTTGAGTCAAAGGTGAATTAAAATTGATCGATACTCTTTTGATTAATTCACTAGTTGTTGCCCTAATGTGTAATATTCTCGTTCTCTATCTTTCCACGTGGGAATTATGGTGTAGCCTATTTTCATTTGAGAGTATACTTAAGTGTAACTTCAGTGTTGTAACATTATAGTTGTATATAATATCACGCCAACAAATATCCATTTTTAAAGGACACTTGGTTTGGTTGAGTTCGTGATACTTAATAATAAGTAGATAGCGTAATCATAGGCAATTTTTTTTAATAAAGTAGTAATAGGATTAGGATATTACTTTTTCTTCCCTCTAGAAAGAAATTCAATCCCTAGAATTTACGTCAAACTAAATAAAACTAAAACAACACCGCTGGTGCAACACAAAGAAGCTTATGTACCTACATCAACGAGATTTGGATACTAACGTATGGTTACTTCCTTTAGTTCCAAAGTAGCCTCCTTTAGGGTTAACCATTCCTAAACCACCTTTACCAACATGATCACTTTATTCCTTAGAGTTTTGGTACTCTTGACAATGATCTAAATAGGTCTAGGATTAAAGATTAAATTATATTTCAATTGGACTAACTGAAGAGCTATCACATGTGAACTACTCGACACATGCTCGGAGTTGAGAAACATGAAATACGTCATGAAGGTTAGATAAATGTGGAGGAAGAGCTAATTGGTAAGTAACAGTCCTACACTTTTTAAAACTTAAAAAGGACCCACGAAATGAGGGTTTAACTTTTTGACTTTCATTGATCTTCCCACCCTAGTGTTAAGAGTGACTCTCAAGAATACATGTGCCCCTTCTTGAAATTCCCACGGCTTTCTTCTCTTGCCAGCGTAACTCTTTTGCCTACTCTGTGATGTATGCATCCTTTCCCTAATCAATTGAATTCTACTAGTGGTCTCTTACACTAAATTAGATCCTAACAAAGACTTCTCCTTAACTACACACCAACATTAGGGAGACCAACTCTTTTTTTCCATAAAGACCCTCGTGTGGGTCTCTATTTGATACTATAGAAGTGGGCATACCGTGTAAATTTACTATCTTCTTAATGTAGAGGTCAACTAGTCTATCCAATCTATAGGTTGCTTTAATTGGTAAGAAATGGGCTGATTTGATCAATCAGCCAACTATCACCCAAATGGTATCAAAACCCAAAACATCTTAGGCAAACCCATCACAAAATCTATAAATATCCTTTCCCATTTCCACTTAGGAATTTATAAAGGTTGCAATAATCCTGAAGGTTTTTGGTGATCAATCTTAACCTTTTGCGCATTAGACACTTAAACACAAAGCTAGCTACATCCTTTTCATTTCTGACCACCATTATTTTCTTCTCAAATCCTGATACATCTTAGTTATTCATGGGTGGATCGTGAAATTACTCTTATAAGCTTCCTCTAAAATCTTATCCCTAAGACTCTTATCTTTAGGAACAATGATCTTGTCCTTAAACAACACTAAACCATCAGGAGATAAGGTATATAAACCTCCTTGTCCACAAGAGGCTGCAATTCTTTATCTAAGAGTTGTTCTATTTTTAGTAGTTATCTCAAGTTGCTATTGATTTCTAACCTATTCAGATTCAAGCTTAAAGCATTAAAGGACACATCAAAATTCATATCTCTAAACTCCTCTAATAGACTTGTCTCTTATACCATCATACAAGCCTCATATGTAGGGATTTTCTACTTAAAGCATCAACCAATACATTAGTTTGCCCAAGTTGATATTTCAACTCAAAATCATAGTCCTTAAGAAACTCCATCCACCTTCTTTGCCTTATATTTCATTCCTTTTGATCAAACAAATACTTAATGCTATTATGATCACTAAAAACCTCAAATTTCGCTCCATACAAGTAATACCTCCAAATCTTAAGAGCAAAAACTACACCTCCTAATTCAAGATCATGGGTTGGATAACTTTCCCCATGCGACCTAAGTGGTCTAGATGCATAAGCTACCACATTTCCTTCTTGCATTAAAACACGTCATAAACCATTTTTAGAGGCATCCCAATAAACCCTTAAAATTCATGGAAGGGTCCAGTATAACTAAAACATGTGCTAAAACTAATCTTGCCTTATGCTCTTGAAATTATCCTAACATTCTTGGTCTCACGCAAATGGTTTTCCTTTTCTAGTTAACTTGGTGAGAGGTAAGTCTAGGCTAGAAAATCCCTCTATAAATTTCCTATAGTAACTCGCCAATTATAGAAAACTCCTTACTTCAGTCACTGATTTTGGTTGCGACCAACTTTAGTATTGCATCTACCTTACTATAGTTAATTGTTACTCCTTTACTAGAGATGATATGTCCTAAAAACTTCACCTCCTCAAGCCAGAACTCACATTTCTCAAGTTTTGCATATAATTTATTATCTCTCAAAATATGCAATACTATTTTCAAGTGTTTCTCATACTCATCTAAGCTTCTAGAGTAGATTAGAATATCATCTATGAACCCCATAATAAACTTATCTAAGAAGGGTCTAAAAATTTGATTCATATAATCCATAAAAGTAGTAAGGGCATTGGTAACTCCAAAAGGCATCACTACATACTCGTAGTGTCCATATCTTCACTTTTGACCATAATTTGATGGTACCAAGACTTCAAGTTTATCATAGAAAATACTTAAGCTACCCTCAAATGATCTAAAAGATCATTTATCCGAAGAGATATTTAGTCTTAATGCTAACTTGATTCAACTTTCTAAAGTCTACATAACCTCATACTCCCATCTTTCTTCTTCACTAAAAGTACTGGAGCTCCCCAAGGTGACATACTAGACCTAATGAATCATTTTCCTAATAAATATTCAAACTGTTTTTTAGATTCATCCAACTCTAGTGTTGATATCCTATAAGGTGTTATTGATACTGGTCAACTCTATGGCATTAAATAAATGGAAAACTATAATTATTTGTCTTGGTGTAAGCTAGAGACATTTTTAGGAAACTTAAAAACTACAAGCATTATCAATGTTAAATTATCCTCAACCTCTACCTTTGAAGAAAATAATAGCATCAATCATTGACCTAGCTCAACTAAATACGTAAGACAAGCTAAAGCAGACACGAAACATTCAAACAAAGATGAATCGATTGTCATAAGTTAGGATTTTCCCCACTCTTGCAACATCTAGCGAAATATTCTATCGTTCCACATTTGAGACAAGTACTTCGTGTCGTTGGACACGATTGATTTCCATGATTGAATCCACACTATTCGCATTCCTTACTCTTACTACTTGAAATTTGTCTTTGCTTGTCCTTTGAAATTGTGGACACAAGGTGTAGATTCTTCATAAATTTATTGTCCTTGTTATGGATTTCTTTCCACCAGAGTTAAACTTTTCTTTCAATTTCTCAGTTTCCAGCGCTTGCATCTTCTGCTTAGCCACCCTAGACTTGTTTACCAAGGTGGGGTAGTCACGGATCTCTATAATTCCAATAAAACTTTGTAGCTTAGGCTTCAAACTTGTGGATTGTCCCTACGATAGAGAGATAATATCTTGAAAGAGCTTCAAATTTGGAGACATACTCTATAACTGACTTATCTCCTTGTCGAAGATGAAGAAACGTAATTTCCTTCGGTATGCGATCATTGTAGGGAAAGTACTTTTCTAGAAATACCTCCTTAAACCTATCCCAAGTAATAGGAACTCCTTGTGTCAGTAGACCTTCTCTAGCACAATTCCACCAATGCTCAACATCAGACTCTAACATTCAAACGAAAAGGTCCACTTTCTGAGTGTTAGCACAACACATGACTCTAAAGATTTTCTCTAACTTCAGCAACCACCTTTGTGCCTTAACTGGATCAAAACTGCCTCAAAAATATGGTGGATTGTTCTTTCAAAATTTAGAAAGTCCAATATATTTAGAGTCTACGACTGTTACCAATTTGACATTAGGTCATCTCAAATGATGGATAGTCTTCGTATGTTCCCCATGGCTACAACTATCAAGTTGAGAGCCTCAACAAGTGCATCATTCGTCCAACATTTGTTATCCGTTATAAATATGCACACTACCAATTAAACACTGAGTTGAACAGGCTCAATGTCTAACATGTGTGAATGATGGTGTAGTCTATTTTTATTTTAGAGTATAGTTAGGTGTAACTTTAATGCTATATTATTATTGTTGTATATAATATCACGTCAACGAATTTCAATTTTTCAAAGACACTCGGTTTAGTTGAGTTCGTAATACTTAATAATAACTAAATAGTATAATAATAGGTAACTTTTTTTAATAGAGTAATAATAGGATGTTACATTAATCTCTTTCAATAACATCATATCATTATAAACATTTTTCAAAATCAATCATTTAATTAAAAGTTACTCCCATAAACATCATATCTACAAATTTTAATGTTAGTCTATAATTATTTTCTATGTGAACAAGATGTTTTAAGATATGTCTATATATATATATATATAAAATGTGTAGACATGAGCATCATGTAATTTCACTGTGAGGCTCTTGGAAAGGCAGTTAATAAGTTCTAAAAGATATGATTGCTATCTAGTTTAATGATCCTACTTTATATGTAACTTTTGAAAGTGAGAAAAGAGACATAGCTATAAATGTCCTCCACTCTAAGAATGCGAATATTAGACATGACCATGCATGCATTTGTTGCATTGCATACTCAATTGATTAATTAATGGAGAAATGACATAGCCTCCTGATCAGTCATATGAAAGCAAAGATTCTTCATCTTTAATAGAAAGACTGTTATTTCCCTATCGAGTGCGCACCTTAGCTTCTAAGCTCACCAAATAAAAGGTGGAATTCAAGGCACCTCTTCATTAAAGATCACTTACTATATATATAAATGAAAAATTACACTCATCACCCTTAAAAAATTTAAAATATCACTAACACTCCCTTTAATTTTAAAATAACAAACACCGTTAACACTGTTTATTTCTCCGTTAACATTTAAATATGGCAACGTTGTTATTTATTTTTTCTAATATATTATATTTTTAATATATGACCAATAAATTACAAGTAGTTTTACTTTGCTTTTTCATTTTTTAGAACAGCATAGCATCAAATCTGAATATTGTGCATTTTTTGTTCCAAATCAATGGTTGTTTGCTGCTATAAATTGAATGTTCTGCGGATATAAATATTGTAAGCTATAATTATTGTTATTTGTTAGAGGTGCAGCGATTCAATGTATTTTGGCAAATGAACACACCCTGTGTTAGGTGTATCTTAGTTATTCTTTTCCATTTGAGTGATACGTTTGGTTACTTATTTAAAAATGTTAAAATGAAATAGGTTTTTAAGTATGTTAACGGGTCATACTAAGCTTCTATCAAGGTCAGACTTAAAAAGAAAACCTACGTCAGGACACAGGCCAAACTTAGGCCTTGAATTTTTTAACAGGCCTAACAAAGTCTAGCTCGGTCCAACCTATTCTCACCCTAGCTATCACCTAAAACACAACCTCATTAAAAATTGTTATTAACTACATGGATTTATAACTAAACAAAATAAAAGAAATGGTTAAATAAGTTTTTAGTTCCAATAAAATTTTGAATTTTTGTGGAAAATCTTTTTAAAGTGTTGTTAATATGTCTAAAAAAAATCACTTAAAAATATATGCTGATGTTCCAGCAAAGACTAAATCTACTTACATTATAATTTTGTAAAAACTTGTATTTTTTTATTTATATGACTAAAAATAAAATTTCAAAATTTAATAGAAATTAAAAACTTATTTAACTGTAATAAAATCAATATAAACACACTGAATATAGAGATGATAAGAATGATGGAACAATTGAAACTCGCCAACTATTAGAAAAATAGATGAGAGATTAGTTGTATTTGGATAGAACTGAGTTGAGGTTATTATAAAATATAATAAATTTTATTAAAGCTAAAGTTTTATCATTGTGTTAGCAACTCATAGACAAATATGATAAATATTTTGTTTAAAAATTGTTAAATTTTAAAGTACCTCAATAATATATTTAATCATTTTTATTTTAAAATTTATAAAGATTATCTTTTAATAAAAAAAATTAATTAAACGTTGAATTCTTTAAAATATGTATCTGAGAGAAAAATGTTGAATTGTTTCATAATTTTAGTATATATATAGAGTATGTGCAAAATTTGAAAATAGTTTTAACTTAGTTTTTTTATCAATTTTGAATGGACAATTATGATATGAAAGATTTCAAGAAAAATTTATAAAAAGTTGATATAAAAAATCTAATGTATTTTTTCTGATACGTAGAAAAAAATCCTAAACTCTAAATCTTAAAATAAGAAATATTATTATAAACTCATACATATATAATTATGGAGTTTCACATTCAAATCTAAAATAAAATGTGTAGTTTTATAATATTAATTTTTCTCAATTAACTTAAAATTTAAGGACTAAAATTTTAAATTATAGCTCAAATGACTAAACAAGTGATTCAGAAGTCATAATATTTATTGGAAAGTACCTATAAAGCAAATAATTATATTAACTATTTAGCCTTTACTTTTTTATCTAAATTTTTCTTTGACAAAAAAGCTGTAAAATATGGTACAATGACATGAGTACAATATTCTGTGCCACTCTCTTTTTTCTCTCAAGTGTGCAAGAGCCAAACAGTGCCAATTAAAACACAAACATATATTTTTTTATTTTTAAATCCTGTGATAGGGACTAGTCTGTGAAACAAAGATAGCTATGTTTTTTCAATCTCATTTATTTTTTGGGTCGTGGAATGTGGGCTGTTTCATTACTCATTTCCAGGGTGAAAAGGGGGGCAACTTTCTATAAATTCTTTCTTTTGTCTTACCACTTTGCATTGCATGTCCCCTTTGAAATGCAAGTAAAGCCTCTTTTCATCACTACAAGAATATTCTTCAATTTTTTTTTTCAATTCTCTTTATCCGTTGGGTTTTTTTTAATTTATTTATTAGATAATATAACTCTTCAATATTTTTAATATACTATAGGGTAGGCGCCCCTTAATAAGGAGAGACCAACACCAAAGTACAATGTCTATATGTCTAATTAATTTATTTATAGTGCCAAGTGCTAAAACTATTACATTTTTATATCAAATCTAAATTATATTACAAGACTAATTTATAAAGTAATAAGTGTTTTTCTTATTCTTAATTCTTAGTTCAACTGTCGAAATATTGATATTGTTAGGTTGGACGTTTTGACTTCTCATATTTGAACTTGGAACTTTGCAGTTGTATGTGAGTTTATGGTGATTTTTATCATCTCTTCTACAAATAAAAAATAAGTGTCTTTCTTTATAAACTCTTTTTAAGTTATATCTTTATTTATTTTCAATGTGTAACTTAGATTTTGTCAATACGTCGCCTCACGTCGATATTGAGTTTGGTGCGTGGATATAAATGGTAGATAACTCATGTAGAACGAAAAACACAATAAATAGAGGGTTTGAATTATGTTTTATTTTAAAAACCATTTAAAAAAAAGACTAAACCAAAGTAATGAAAAAAAAAAGCAGATAAACAGAAAAACATAGTAACACAACCAATTTATCACGGTTCACCACCAACACGGCAGCTATGTCCAATCCCTTCAACCTGAAGGATTTTTAATCCACTGATTTACCACATAATTATACTTCCATTGAACACCTACTAGTCAAACTCAAGGTCGGCTATCAACTTGTACAACCAGAACATTGACACATAACTCCTAATTAAGGAGGGCCCCAATTATTTATGGTATACCCTAATTTTTGAAAATTTGCATTGATATCTTAATATTGTATGTTGAACACTCTAACATTTTATAGTTGCACCTTATGCCTAGAATAAATATTCAGTTTGCGACAGGGGCTGCAGCCTACTAGGAGCCACCACCCACCACCAAATGTTAAAATCTTGAATTTTGATGTTAGGGTTTTGTGATTTTAGGGGCCCAATTTTTAGATTCGAACCGGGCATCCAAAAATATTGAGACGGCTCTGGTCAAACTAATTGTGTTTGAGTCTTCTCAACTTTCTAGCTTAAAGCAGTCAAGCTATTGAGGGATGCAGCCACTACTACGCTAGGTTACAAAAGAATAGGTGTAGGTTTTCTGAAAATAATATCTCACAAGAGGGTGTACACAAAGTTGTACTCTCAGAAATATTTCTCAGCACTAGGTAAAACAAAAGTTAAGAGTAAGAGTGTTGAAACGGTTTTATTTTGCTTATTGCAGTGCGGTTACTTTTCAAGTATGGATTTCACGTTCTTTTATAGAGATCTTTAGAGTTTCTGGTCGTTGTCCAAATTGCAAGAAATCAGCATGTGTCATGTAGTTTCATATCAAATCTTCTGAGATTGATTCGCCATTAAAAACTTGTTAAAATGGGTTCTTGTAATTGATTATGCGTATCTTGGTACGAAGACAGAAGGAGCAGAGGATACGAAGAGCACAACATGTCTCATAGACCTTCAGAAAAATAACTAATTCAGTGTGTTTATCAGAGGAAGCGCGAAAACATTGTCTTCTTCAGAGTATTGACTATCATCAGAGTGTTGACTTTCATCCGAGCATATATTATTAACCAGAGTTAGAAGATCAGATACTTAATGCGATTATTAAAGGCAAGCAATCAAATGCTTGTCAAGTTTATCAGAGACAGATAATCAAATGCTTGTCAAGTTTATCAAAGGCATACGATCAGATGCTTGTTGTAGTCATCAGATGCAGACGAATCAGAGTACTGCTTGTATTTGACAAAATTATTAGATTCTCGTTTCAGAGTGCATTCACTAGACTTAACATAAGGAATTAGAAGTGGTGTCTTAGTGTTGCTTCACTTGATCTGGGAACTGCACATTTAATCAGAACACTAATGGTTTAAATTGTTCCCAAAAAATGATTGTTATCATCAAAATAAGTAAGGTTCATAGTTCTTCAAACCAACTTGGTTCTAACAACTCAAATTGATATGCTCAAATTACAAATTAGATTTTTTATATTAAACTTAATTTATCGTTGCAAAACTAACTTGTATGGTGAAGGATATCATTGTACTATTTATAAACTCACTTCAGTTTAAGTTCTTTCAAATACATTTTCTCACGTCCAACACTATTAGATTTGGTGAATAGATATAAATTATAGGTGGCCTGAATTGATATGCTTTGATACTATATTAGATTTTTATGTTGAATTGAACTCATATTTATAAAACTGACTTATAAGATAATTAGTGTCTCCCTTAATAAATTATTTTTAAATCGTGTCTATTTTCAAAGTGAGACTTAAGTTTTTCTCAATAAAAAAAAACAAATATAAATTGAATAGACACTAATATCAATTTTTTTCACTCACTGGTTTCGTATCTCAATTGTGGGGATGAGTAATAGCAAGAGATTCTACTTACAAGGAACAATGTTGATTATTACTATAGTTTCCAACAATTTTCAAGTATTGATTCATCATGTACCATATAATCCCCTTTCTCATTCTAGAGAAGTCATTGGTGCATTTCTTCAAAGTTGTATGCTTTGTGATGATTGAACTTTATATTTTTACCCAAAAATTCAATTTGCATTGTCAACTAAATCATGTCCACTAGGTTAATACTCTCACTTCATCTAAAATATTTAACTATGAATTGTTTCATCACTAGAGATTGAATTTTGGTAGCATCTAAATTTTTCATTTGAAATAGAGTAACTTTCAATTAAGCTCTAAACTTCACTCACAAAATCCTGTATTGAGCTCCTTAAAAATATAATAAAAAAACATTAAGGTTCGTGGACCAGCCCTAGCCCACACGGGTCTAGGGATTTTTGGCCTTGTAAGGTTTCTTTGAGTGGGCTTATTGGAGTCTGGCCCATGTGAGCTTGGGTCAGATGGTATAGATTTACATTAATTAATCAGTGATTTTTTCTCTCTCTTAATATTCTCATGAAGTCTCAAAAATAAATTTATATTGATCAATTCAAACATGTAAAACCACATACCTACAATCTCATATCATAGCTTTTTTAAGAACAACCATGTGTTTATATAAAAATAAAAAAAAATAAAAATAAAATGTACAAGCATGTTATGATTTTTAATTTGTTAATATATTCTAAGTTATGTAACTTTTTTATAAAGGTCAATTTTTTTTTGCCAGTAAATAAAATAATAAATAAATTTACATAAAATTACAAGGTATTTGATTCAAATCCGAAACATAATATTCAACTTAACAATATCAACAAGTGTTATTTAAATTATATATTTTACGTATCGTCGCAGTCGATGTTATTATAAAAAAAAATTGTATAAATTGTTAATACATTTAACTAATTCTAGGAAGTGGGTGGAATATATACAACATGGTATTTATAAATATAAGGATACTGCCACAACTCTGTAGTTGTAAACTAGCAAGAATCGTTCTGTATATTCATGCCTGAACTGCAGGTCACGCTTGCTGCTGTTTAGATCAAAGTACAAATTAACAATTTAACATATAGTAGAAATTTAGAATATTCACAAATAATAATGCACTGCGTTCTTAATTTGCATGTCACCGAACCCCAAATATTCCTTCATTCTTATGTACTTTTTAATGTTTCTTTTTTCATTATATATTTTTTTTCTCCATTTTTTCGCACTCGCCATCATTACCTCAACTTCATCATTCCCAACTATTGAAAAAAGTTGTTGTTTATATTATTATATGATTTCCCAATTTCTTTAGCTTGGTTTGCTGACTCGGAGATGACTTTATTTTCTTCATTTTTTATTAACAAATATTCACTTAATCCTGACACATATATAGTACTTGCTAATTAATTAATTAAGTTTAGTAGATAAATAATAGATATATCAATTATCAAAAATTCATAAAAGTAACTTTATTAACCACAAATAATTTGTAAGATATGAACCATAGTTCTAGTGTTCAAATAGTTGAAAATTGCAGTTCATCGTATTTAAGATTGTAGTTAATGAAATTTTGTTGGTGTTTAATGAATTTAGACGTATGATATATTTATTAATTATATAATAAATGTAATTAATTATTTATTTAAACTATGTTAACTTCAAGAAATTATTGTTAAAGTTCTCTAAAATTAGTCGTACAAAATCATGTTTCCTATTAAGTAGGGAAATAAATTATCTCTAGTCAGACTTCTATCTAGTACCATCTCCACTATCAATTATATTATTCAAAAAAAAATTAAAGGAAAGAGTTTTTCAAAAATTAAAAAATTATATTTTCTTATTTATTTATATATTTCACAATTTAGCTTATTTAACGATAAGATATACAATATGTATAGTTTATAACTTATACATTTTTTATTTTGGTTAACCTATAATTTTAATTTCAAAAACAGTTTAAATTGTAATCCAAATTATACAAAAAAATATAGTAAAATATTCTCACTTCTCACATCATCTCTTCGTTTCTTTTCCCTCTATTTTTTTTTTTGAAATGATTTGTGTTCTCTCTATTAGACCCTTTTGTAAACATAATTTCAAAAGTGTAATGGTTACTGTGTAATTAAATTTTTTTAAAGTGACAACTACCTCCCAAATATTTTTTGACGAAATTACCTCCCAAAATTGAATTCTGGAAAATGAATATTTTTAAAAAATAATAAAAATAATGCTGTCAAAAAAAAATAAAAAAGATGGAGGTGCAAACAGCAATCTCCAGCTGAAAAAGGAAAATTAGAGTTGGACACAACAGACTCAAAATGTATTGGGCCTGCTTGCAATTTTCCGATTTGAACTATACTGAGCTTGTTACATTTGGACTGAAATTAAGATTGAGAAAATTAGTTTTTGTACCCCCAATTAGTGTTGTACCCCCCAAAATGTTTAAAACTCAATATTGCCCACACAAATCACCATTCAGTAAAAGGTAAAAAAAAAATACTCTCAAATCTCACCCCCACATCCAAAATTTCCGGCACGCATTTTGTTCTTCAGAAAATCCAGTAGTCAAAATATAACTACCGGAAATTTCAAAACTCTGAAATTTCTGGTAGTTCACTTCCTTCACCGGAAATTTCCCCAGCAAATTTTCGGTACGTTATTTGTACTACCGGAAATTTGTGAGTTGTGAAATTTCCGGTAGTTGTATTTCCCAAAAATTTCAAAAATCCGGTACTTATTATTTTTTTTTGATGATTTTTTATTTTTGTTGAAATAGGTATGGAAAAAAAGACAACCAGTGTGTATAGATTTGACTGAAGCATTCACAACCGATCAAATTTTTGAATCACGGGAAGCTGTCATATCATGGGCAAGAGAGGTTGGCCGTCAAAATCGAGTAGCTGTTATCATAACTCGATCTGACGTAGAGACCGGAAAGAGATGAAGGAAATCTAAATTAATTCTTGGTTGTGATAGAGGTGGAAAATATCAGTCAAATAAAAGTAACTCAGGTACTTCAACAAAAAGGTGTGGTTGTTCATTTAAACTTCGATCGAGACCATTGAAAAATGCTGAGGGATGGATTATTAGTTTAGTGTGTGAACTTCACAAGCATGAGTTAGTGGCTACTTTTGAGAATAATGCATTTGTGGGGCGCTTAAAAGATGAAGATAAGAATCATGTTGACGAGCTGACAAAGTATCACGTTGCACCGAGGCATATCTTGTCATCTTTGAGAGATCGAGATAAGAAGAATGTGACTAACATCTCTCAAATTTATAACCGACAAAGCACATACAGGAAGAATTTGAAAGGACCTAGAACTGATATGCAACATCTATTGAAGTTACTTGAAGCTGAGAAGTATGTATGTTGGACTAGGACTCATGGAGACTCCAACGTTGTGAGGGACATGTTTTGGACGCACCCAAATTCCATAACTTTGTTGAACATGTTCCATCTTGTATTGATCATGGATAACACCTACAAAACCAACAAGTATAGGTTACCATTGTTTGAAATTGTTGGTGTAACTTCAACTGGGTTGACATTCAATGTTGCATTTGCTTATATGGATAGTGAGTGTCAAGAAAACTTATGTTCGGCATTGGAGAAGTTAAAAGAGTTGTTTCTTGCAAACACCCCATTTCCTCAGGTGATCGTGACTAATAGAGAACTTGCTTTAATGAATGCAATTGAAGTTGTATTTCCATCTTCAAAAAATTTACTTTGTCAACTTCATATTAACAAAAATGTTGGAGCCAAATGCAAGCAGTATATATTAAAGAAAGATATGCATGAACTCATTCTTGAGTTGTGGAAGTAAATTGTTTATTGTTCTGAAGAGAAGGAGTGTGAGGAACTCTTGCAAATGTTTGAGCAAGCATGTGTCGATAATATTATTTTATTTGACTACGTCAAAGACACATGGTTGATTCCTCACAAGGAAAGATTTGTTCAAGCATGGACCAATCGAGTATTGCATCTAGGAAATACTACAACTAATAGGTACGTCATTAAAACTTTAATTTTTTTTTTATATTTATACTTATATATGATTAAACATGCATGATAGAATTTTTATTGAATTTTGTTTATATATGATTAATTTTGTTTATATATGAATAAACATGCATGATATAATTTTGTTTTATTTTTATACTTATATATGATTAAATAATATCAAATTTTGTTTATGTTTGAATATTAGGGCTGAGTCTGCTCATTGGTCATTGGAGAAATTTTTGGAACATAGTAAAGGAGACTTCTGTAAGGCCTGGAATGGTATGAATGACATGTTGAAGTTCCAAATTATTAAGATAAAAGGTTCATTTGAGACAAGTAAGGGTCGCAAAGAGCATATACACAACAATTCTTTCTATGAGAATTTGAATTGGGTTGTATCCAAGAAAGCTTTAGCTGATATTGTTCATGAGTACCAGAGAGTCAGCTATGTCGGTAACGACAAAGCTGCATGTTGTTGTACACTTAGAAAGACTCATGAATTACCTTGTGCATGTGAGTTGGCACGATACAAGTTGGAAGGTGTTCCAATCCTATTGGAGTCTGTTCATATACAATGGAGGAAATTAACAATGAACAGTGATCAAGAGGAAGAACAGTTGGAAAATGATTCAGAGTTGGACATTACATCAGAGTTGAATGCTATTTGGAAAACATGGAAAACACTTAATGTTGCTGGAAGAAAGGCATTGAAGAGCAAGTTGCATGAAATTGCATATCCAGAAACTACATCAATGTGTTCACCACCAGATAAGATCAAAACAAAAGGTGGTGTGAAGAAGAAAGAGAGGCAATAAGCCGAATGGATTTGACGTATATCGCGACCCTTCATTTTTTGAGCATGTTGATGCATCCCAACAAGTCTCCCAGCAAGTATCCAAAGAAGCATCCCAACAAGCATCCAAACAAGTCTCCCAGCAAGCATCCAAACAAGTCTCTCAGCAAGCATGTATGACGAGTCGAGTTAGAAAATATTTGGACGAGTTTCCTCCTCTAATTCATCCATATATTGAAGACATAGTCAATGTTAAAGCAGATGGAAATTGTGGATATCGTGTGTAACAGCCCGATTTTTTTTTTTAAAACAAATTCAAATTCATAATAAAGAGAGAAATACCTTCGGATAAAATATTTAAGTCGTATCACAACGACAAAAGTCAACAATAATTACAAACAGCGGAAACGGTTTTGAAATGAAAATCGAAAATATTTAAAACAGAAAAATACACCGGGCTATGAGACCTCTCCAACGTAGCTCATACCCCTGGGGTATTCTCGGCAGACATCTGTACAAAAGCACTGCCCCAAGAATTTTAACTTCCCCACGTCACATCAAAAAGTGGTACAAGGACCCATCAAAATAAAAGTCAAGCTGACAATATATGGTATAGGTACAATCTTCCAAAATGAAATAAATACAACCACAACCGATAGACATCTAGCCTATATACAGCCATCTAATCTGATCATGCTACAAAAAACTATAACTCAAGTGATCTCCACGCGCCCCGTAGAAATCCTTCTGACACAGCAGTGGTCAGGTAAGTCTAACTCTGTTCCCATCTCCAGAGTACTAACTGGTAGGACGATCCTGATTCTCATCTGATGGCAAGGCCCAGATTTCCACAATAATTGTAAAGGTCACCAACCGAAATTAACAAATATCACATAGCATTTAAATTTTAAATGCACAAAATAACCTTTCAACTTAGCATACATCTAGAAAGAATTTTCATATGCCAAACATGCATAATCAAAGTTGAAAAATGGAATTTTTAACAAACTGCACTGTCGTATTCGAATACAACATCCTTGTATCCGAATACAATTGTGAAAATGGTAAAATTTCAGTCGAAAACATTTCGCAATCATTCAACACTTACCACACAAAATCAATCAATCACACTCATCAATTACAACACAATACAAACAACAACCGAGTATGTATATACAACCATCACAGTATATCAAACATGACTCGCATGCCAATCACCCTAATGTAATGCGTATATGCCAATGCACATGATTCTGGAATTTCAAACCAAAACCCTCATCGAAGGGCGTAAATCATAATTGTACAGCCTCTCACAGACCAGTACTAATTATCAAGGTGCAATCTCTCACGGATCAGCACAATTTACTATCGTACAGCCTCTCACAAACCAGTACAATTTTCTATGCATGCAATCGCTCACAGATCAGCACGACTTACAAGAGTGCAATCTCTCACAGATCAGCACGACGTGAAAATCCCCGCAAGGATAAGATGAACCAACTATTCACATGGAATCATCTCGTGACCCATCACGGTTACCAAGTACTATGAAATGCATGAGCATACTCTGACTCTTTTCACCACAACCATTAAGTAAATGCAGCTATTAAAAAATTCCCCTTTTTTAATACTCATTTAACTCTAATGAATTTTCAATCTTTTCACAGAGCATACTCAGACATATTAATTCATAATCCAACAAATTCACATCAAATTCAATCTACAAACCACATTAAATACAACAATCCAAATTCCACAAATCTACACCAAATCACTACAAATTACTCATTTTCAAAACTCGTCATATTTCAACCACAATACACCCATTAATTTCCATAATTGCAAACATGCATTTACACCAAATTTATTTCCTCAAATCACTCCTCAAACACATCAAAACAATTTCACATAAAACACCTTAAATTCATTTTTTGCAAATCCACACATCAAACACGACAAATTCAATCAATTCGAATTCCAAAATTTCACACCAAATTTAATCGTGAATCATCCGTGTTCACAATTCCACATTTCAAACACATTAAATTCAACTTCCACAATTTCACCCATAAACACATTAAATTCATTTTCCTCCAATCTACACATAAGATACATCTCAAAATTCATAATATTAATTATGAACACATCAACCACAACAACATTAATATCTCAGAGTTCTCCCCACCGCTAACTCGGTGCCAACAACCTCGATTCCTTTTCGAGACTCAAGGAGCTACCTACATAAACATAAATATTTGTAACAATTTGTTCACAACTAAAGTTTATCCAACCACAACAAAATTCTAAAATTATATCTTTTTCACACCCCAAACTTTTACAACTAAATAGTCTACATTATTTAGTTAAAATTAAATAAAACAAATATTGTCCAAATCACACGTACGCACACTTGACTATTAAAGCACACAAATTTTGAGTTAATAAAGTACTCTAAACTTTTTCTTTTTAAAATTTCAACTTTAGTTCAAACTCATTTATTTGAAAATAACTCATTTCGTAACTCAAACACGTCAAAATCAATTTTTTTTTTGTTAACCATTACTTACAATATCGACCACATTAATCACATTAATTCAATCTCAGCAAATCGCACACAATTCACATCAAACTACATCTCAACCGCGTCAATTTTAAATTCCGCTAACTCACGCATAAACGAATTAAATTCATTTTCACCATTTTACATATCAAATACACCAAATTTCTTTTCCATAAAATCACATATAATGTCCTATATGTAAACTAAAAGTTTGGAAGGAGCCCTTACCTTAACGATAGCTTAAACAACCGATTACGGTACCGCGATAAATTCCGGTAAAATATTTTGTTCGCACGTCACTTCGAAAACTAGCTCACTAGTACCGCAGCGTGGAGGTGAGCAACTTTCCCTTCTGTCACTTCTTGAGATGTAGCTTAGATCTAGAAGAAAATAGAGGTTTTATATTTGTGGATTTTGGATTATTTTTTTTGAAACTGAAGGAAGAAGAAGAACCAGTAACGCACGCAACTTTCTCTCTGTTTTGTTTTCTTGCCCTTCCTCTCACTTGCTAATATTATATCTATATATATAAACTTACCTATAATATATATACTAAGATTTTAGCACGGTGTATATATATAACTTATACTAATATATATTATTACTTACAATCATAATATATATATATATATATATATATATATATATATATATTATAATTAAACCAAATCAATAAATATCTAAATATTCTTATACACACCTCAACTATTTTGATAAAAATATTTATTCTCATTGCAACTAAATTGACAAGTAAAATTTTTAGCAATTAGAGATATTTTTAACAAAATAGTCCAGTAATAAATTTTCCGCAACGTAATTAAATTATTTCTCGCCAACTAATTTTAAACGGGTCTCATAAAAATATCATTGGCAATTAACACACAACATACCATTAAAATTGACTAAAAAGCCTCATAACTCAACACACAAAAAATATACTAAAATTGCATAAATTAGAATTTAAAACTAAGGGTCTTACATTCTACGCCCCTAAAATTAGTTTCGTCCTCGAAACTACGCGTTGATAAACAACTCCGGGTGTTGTTCCCTCATCTTGCTCTCCAATTCCCAAGTCGCATCTCCAGTAGTTGGGTTCCAAATCACTTTGACCAACAAAACATCCTTGTTCCTTAGTCGCTTAATCTTCCTGTCATCAACTCTCACAGGTAGTACTTTGAATGACAAATTCTCCTTTAGTTGTATTGTGTCTGGTTCAATCACATGTGACGGATCTGTTAGGTATTTCCTTAATTGTGACACATGAATCACGTCGTGAATATTGGACCGTATTGGAGGCAAACCAATCCAACAAGCTACCGGTCCAATTCGTGCCGAGATCTGATATGGTCCAATAAACTTAGGGGTCAATTTCTTCGATTTCAAGGCTCTACCAACTCCAGTCGTAGGCGTGACTCTCAGAAACACATGGTCACCCTGCTCGAATTCTAGAAGTCTGCGACGCTTGTATGCATAACTCTTCTGACGATCTTGTGAAATCTTCATTTTCTCCTTTATTTTCTTTACCTTATCTATAGTCTGTTGCACCATCTCAGGTCCTACAATCATACTCTCACCGTCCTTATACCAACACAAAGGCGTTTGATACTTGTGCCCATATAAAGCCTCATATGATGCCATTCCAATACTTGCGTGAAAACTATTGTTGTAGGTAAACTCAACCAACGGTAGTACATCATCCCAACTTCCTCTATCATCTAGTACACAAGCTCTTAGAAGATCTTCCAATGTGTAAATATTCTTACACACACCTCAACTATTTTGATAAAAATATTTATTCTCATTGCAACTCAATTGACAAATAAATTTTTTAGCAATTAGAGATATTTTTAACAAAATAGTCCAGTAATAAATTTTCCGCAATGTAATTAAATTATTTCTCGCCAACTAATTTTAAACGGGTCTCATAAAAATATCATTGGCAATTAACACACAACATACCATTAAAATTGGCTAAAAAGCCTCATAACTCAACACAAAAAATATACTAAAATTGCATAAATTAGAATTTAAAACTAAGCATCCAAAGAAGCATCCCAACAAGCATCCAAACAAGTCTCCCAGCAAGCATCCAAAGAAGCATCCCAACAAGCATCCAAACAAGTCTCCCAGCAAGCATCCAAACAAGTCTCTCAACAAGCATGTATGACGAGTCGAGTTAGAAAATATTTGGACGAGTTTCCTCCTCTAATTCATCCATATATTGAAGACAAAGTTAATGTTAAAGCAGATGGAAATTGTGGATATCGTGCTATTGCTGCTTTACTTGGCCATAGTGAAGAATCTTGGAGCGTTGTGCGTTGACAGTTGTATACAGAGATGAAGTCCAAACCTGATTTATATCTTGCGTTATTCAAGGAACATTTGCAAGAAGTAACTGACTCTTTACTTGTAACTGATTTGGCAAACCAACCCAAGGAGAAGTGGATGACCATTCCAGATATGGGTTACATTATAGCAACAAAATATAATCTTGTTCTTGTTACATTGGCAAAAACTTTTTGTTTGACTTTTTTCCCATTGACGGGTGCACACACTGGAGACCTTTCACGTCATCGTATTATCAGCATTGGTTTTGTTAATGAAAGTCATTGGGTTCAAGTTAAATTGAAATCAGCATGTCCATTACCACCACTTGCATGGCATTGGAAGGAGCACTGTAGTGATGAGTCTACATCATGGGCTATAGCTTATACAGGACGTCTACAACATTGGAGTTCATTAGAGTTAGAGGGTACATCAGATTATATGTCTTTAGCATATGATTGACGCTTTTGTAACAAATTTTATTCAATACATATTATATGTTGTTTTCAATTAGTTTACATTCTTTTTTTTTGTAACAAAATTCATTCACGTAAGTCAATCACGATAAATAAGTATAAATAATAAAATAACACAATAAAAATAAGTATAAACCAATAAGTCTAAACAAATAAGTTTGAATAATAAAAATACAACATAAATACTACTGATAATCCCCTCCTCTAGAAATGTATAAAGCCCTCTCTAATAAAACACGCATGTCATCATTAGCAGCTAGTCTATCTAAATCTAAACTCTGCTGTATCAGACCATCGATATGTTGACAACGTGTATACCATTCCCCATGACTACGATCAGCAGCATCACTAGGACCAGCAGCATCAGTGGAACCTCCAGCATGACTAGGACCAGCAACATCAACATTAGGACCAGTAGCATCAGCACAAGGACTAGCATCTGCAGCAGCGTAAGGGGTCATCCTAGGATGAGATGTCCTATAGTACCACTGGATGTACCCCTCAACAGTCTCGTGTGGATATGTAGCCCGATGCAACACTGCACGAAGGGCTCAAACAGAGTTCCGGTACATACTCCATTCAACATCCACATCACGTACTACAAGCATCGGTGGTGTAGGAGGGATATGTTGAGTATATCCGAACTGTCGGATGCACCTCTCTAGTAAATAAGGTACCATAGTGGAACACCAACAAATATGACCAGTAAACAATGACACAGACTGAAATCGTGTGGTAGAGTTCTCGTCGTAATTTACTGCCCAGATAACCTCAGACTCTCTCAAAGCATCCAATTTTGCTCTGTAGTACGCCATGCTCCCGGATGTTTGTTTTGGAGTCCACCGATACATCTGTGGCATGAAAGAAATCGGCTCATTCAGAACCCTTTTACAGATATCAGGGAAGTGCTCATATATCCAGATATGTAAATAATAAAACAATACAAGTAATTAATTAACCATATTATCGAATAACAATATAACAAGTATGAAAAATAATATAATAGTACCTGAGAGAGAGATAAATCTCCACCAATCTGTTTCGTTGCCGGCAGTGTACTATCTCTATATAAAACAAGTGTTGCTGGTCCCCAAGCCCATTTGTCACATGTATCAAGATCTTGAAATAGAAACAAATATTTAGCAGATACTAGTGTAAAACTTTTATCTGCTAAAATGGTACACCCTACTAAATGTAGTAGGTATGCCCTAGCTGCACAATCGTACCGTCCATCACGCAACTGTGTAAAAAATACTGATTTCAACTACTCAAAACTGTACGATGCACCTCTATTAGTCCTAGTCTCTGCCACTACTTCATCATCAGTAACTCCCAGTAATTCAACGGCAGCAGTAATCGCCAAGTCTTCAGTGACATTAACAGGAGGAGTGAAGAACTCACCACAACATGGGATGCTGAGAAAACCCCTGACATCGTCGGGAGTAATAGTCATCTCACCAAATGGCAGGTGAAATGAGCTCGTATCTGCGTGTCATCTCTCAACAAATGCAGATATTAAATTACCATCAATCATGTTCAAACTACATCGCTGCAGAGGACGTAGTCCAGATACGGTAATCCAATGATCAATCTCATCGGGTAATATAGCTCTAATGTCAATGAATTTGACATGCTTTTTGCCATTTGAAACCACCTTAAGGGCACGCCTATCCTGTTTAATTACAATAAAAAAAACACACAATAAATTATAATTTAAATAATGAATATAAAATTTAAATATAAAAAATTATACTACAAATATATTAAAATAAATAAATAAAATAATTAATATTATGTAATAAATAAATAAAATAATAAATAATTATAATAATAAATAATTATAACAATATATAATTAAAATAATAAATATTATCTACTAACCTCCCCATTTCAGACTTTCACAACTATGTGATCCTCATAATTATTTAGAACAGATAAATCGTAGGGACCTCTAGGAAATAATGGAGCATCAGGCAGCTGATCCTGTTGATCATCAATATAATCCTGCTGCTGATCATCAATATGATCATGCTGCGGATGCTGATCCTGCTGATCCTGCTGCTGAACATCGATTTCTTCATTCCTCCTTATTCGTTTCTCGACTGTAGCTCTCTTATTTGACTATGTAGGAGGCCGAACTCTAGAATGTTCACCGCTGGTTTTTGCACCGCTGATCCTCACTGTAAACAATAGAATGAAAAAAATGTATAAAAAAATAATATAAAATAACAAAATATAAAAAAATACAAAAACACTACCGAAAATTTCAAAAATTGAAATTTTCGGTAAGAAACCCGGAAATTTCAATTTTCCGGTACACAAAATACATACCGGAAATTTGAAATTTCCGGTATTGAAAATAAACTACCGGATTTTTCAAATTTCCGAATACAACTCCCGGAAATTTCAAAAATGAAATTTCCAGTACGTATTGTGTACCAAAAATTTCAATGAATTTGAAATTTCCGGAAAAAACCAGAAAACTCCGAACTCACTTTTTCTGAAAATTTCAGAATGAGGGGTATGAGGAATGTTGCAGGATTTTACTAAGTTTTGAGGGTTATTTAAGTAATTTCACTCAAAAAAATTTAAAATGAGGGGTACAACAATAATTAGGGGGTACAAAAACTAATTTTCTAAGATTGGACTGGTAATTTTGTAACTCAAGTGGGCTGACCCAACCTACATTGATACCCTTATTGGATCACTTCAAAATAAATTTGTCTCTCGACCAAAAAAATTGTGTTAGGCAAATAGAAGATTATTGGTTTCATTTAAAGTTATATTCAATGATAACAATCTAAGGATGAATAGACATCTCAATTTCTTATTTTATATAAATAGTTGCAGTCGCCTTACGAGAAAAAACATGTTACAACCTTGACTCAGCATCACATCCTTTTCGAGGTATTAACTATTTTTGGTTTTGTGTGAGTTTTCACATTTTATATTTTGTGAAAATGTGTCTCAGTTGGTTGAAGAGTATAGGTGTTTATAAACTATCCTTGACTTCGACTCTCAAGCAACGTGAGACTTTTGATGTACTTAAACACTAGTCCCTAGTTAAGACTAAGGGCTAAAGGGTCTGTCATTTTTTCTGTGTGGCAAAGATCTTCATTGGTTCATTTCCACATACAGTGCCAATGTTCCAACCTCAAGTATACATCATTACCTTTCTGAGGTATTGTCCATTTTGGACTTGTGTGAGCTCTCACAGTTTTGTTTGTTGTGAAAAATGCATCGGTGGGTCAAGGAGTGTGAGTATTTATAAACTACTCTTACCCTCGATTTCCAACAATGTGAAACTTTTTGGTGTACCGTCAAAAAACCTAACCTCACTTTTTCTTCATCCATTGGAGAAAAGTCGTTTATGGTCATTTTTTGATCTAGAATCAATCCTCTAAATATTTTTCTCATTTTATTTCGACCTAGATTTAATTTTTCTTTTGAGTTTGTGATTTCTTTGTTTGAGTACAATATTTTTTTTATGCATTGTCTTGGTGCATCGTTATTTGGTTTCTCATCTTGCTGTGGGTGTTCGTTTGGTTCAAATTGACATATTAGTTTTGATCTATTACAAATTCAATCAATGAGTTTGAAGTTGTCAATGTTACAAACAAAAAGGCATGGGTGGATATTCTTTGTACTTTAATTTTATCACATTTGTATGTATTTTTTAGTTTATGTTATTAACTTTAATGTTGTGAGTTTGGTTGCAAATTTAACTTTTTCAATATTAGCAACTTAGAATTTTTATTGTTCTCAATTGATTGATGTATTCTATCAATTTGAATGGATTAATATCACTTTCTAGTATAAAAAATTGCTCATTTTATAGATATAAGTTGCCTTTAGCGACGGTGATTGACTTAGCGGAAGGAGTTAGACTCTCTCATGTACCTACCTATTGTTAGTGTCTCAAAAAATTACCAAAAAATAATGTAATAAAGATAATAATAAAAATGTTGAGAAAATGTTATATTTATGTTAAAAAAATAATATTTTCAATATTTTTTCACTTTCTTTTCTTTTCTTTTCTGTTTTTATAAAATTTCTTTTCATTGTTAGCAAAGTATTTTAAGATTTATGCATAAATTTTTTAATATGGTTATTGTTTTCTTTATCACTCTTTCTCTTCGATGTTCAACAAATGTTACAAAAATGAATCGATATTTCCATACCTATTATTACAACATTTGTATTACACAATAATATTACATTTCTTTGATAATAGGTATAATTGTATTCATTGACTTGCTTTGATTGATTATAGATTTTTCTTACATATTTTACAGGAAAATATTAATAAAGTAATGATTATTTAAATTTTTAAAGTTTGAATCCTGAAGCTTTTGTTACAACTCCTTCAGCGTAGCTCATTTCACCTACCAAACTGTTGTGATTGTTTGGTACTAGATATTTTTTTTACATGAATGATGATAAGAAAATTTTGTATAGTTTCGCAGTTCAAATAAATTAATAACGACTTAAGATAGTAGAAGCTAATATATTCTTCTTCAAATGTTTGTTTTCATTATGCAAATCTAAAACCAAGCAAACTTTTGTTTATTTTTTGGTAACAAGCAAACTTTTGTATGAATACAGTTTCATAAATATCTAAATCCCAACGTAAGAACTTCAAGTGTGTAATGATTTTTAAAAAATATTATACACTTAAAAACTCTTATGTTGGTGAATTGGTTTGATATAGTATCCAACAGCCAATATATTAAGCTATTTTATTGTTTTATATTAAATTAATTTATAAATAATTTTGAGTTGATTTTGAGTTGAGTTGATTTTGAGTTGATTTTTAAGAATCTAACTTTTATGGTTCATAGGTTGGGTTTCTTTTATTGGTTTTCTAACGTGAATCTTAAACTAGATTAATGGAATTTCTTCTTAAGAAATTGAGATGTGATTAAATCATATAACCTCTATTGGTTCCAAATGCTCAATACTAAATACTGAGGAGTTGGTTTAACCAAAACACACACAACAAAAATAACAACTCCATTAAAATTATTTTCCCTCATTTCCTTAACCAAATATTCTATCAACTCCACTCATTGAAGATTAATTACACAAACCCTTCACTAGTTATGTGTAACTATATATAACAACATAATCACAAATCTACTTCATCAACAACAAAATCTCTCAAATCCTAACAAAACTCGTATCCTCACTCTTTGCAATACAAGTTTTTATGCAAAATGGCCAATGTTTTTTTCCTACACAATCCTAACACATGGAAGGTTACACTTTGTCTCTTCCTCTTAACCACAACCTTTTTGATTGCCAACTCTGCTCGATTCCTAGATGAAGTTGAATCTCAACCTCAAGCTATAGGTAATCTACCAGGACCTGGAGCTGCAATTCCTTCTGCCACAAACCTACCTCAGGTAAGCCCTATTACCACTTTTCCAAGTAGCCAAACACCTGCAGCCACCACAACAACGGAATCCGGCAAAGATGATACCGATGCCGACCCTATAGTCTCGGAAAATGAAACTCCAGTTGAGGATATTCCTCCAGTGGTAAGTCCTGCCACGGTGGAAACTCCAGTTGAGGATATTCCTCCAGTGGTAAGTCCTACCACGGTGGAAACTCCAAAAGCTGAAGTTCCACTACCAGTTGTTTCTGGTGTGACGCCGGTGACAGCAAAGCCGGCGGCAAAAGAGCCTTCTTTGTCATTCTTCATGCATGACATACTTGGTGGATCACATCCATCAGCAAGAGTGGTAGCAGGAATCGTAGCAAACACCGATGTAACTGGTTTACCATTTTCCAAGCTTAACAACAATCTCTTCCCAATCACAGGAGGAATTCCATTAGTTAACCCTAAGCTCAATGGTATTGTCACAAACAACAATCTCCCAAACCTTGTAGGTCTCAGTGCTGCTCAATCCTCTACAGTATTCAAAAACAGTGGCACTAGCAATACTGTTAGCGGCGGAAACAATCAGCCGTTTGTTTCGGCGGGTAATCTCCCTGCTGGATTTACAATCCAGAAGCTGATGTTTGGTTCTGTGACAGTGATTGATGACCAGTTAACAGAAGAGCATGAGTTGGATTCATCTGTTATAGGAAGAGCACAAGGGTTTTACTTGGCAAGTTCATTGGATGGTACTAGTAAGACAATTGTACTTACTGTTTTGGTGCATGGTGGTGAGCATCATGATGGGGTTGAGGACACTATAAGTCTGTTTGGGGTTCATAGGACGGCGTCGCCGGAATCTGAGATAGCAGTGATTGGTGGGACTGGGAAGTATGAGAATGCTGGAGGATATGCTGCACTTGAGACACTTCTGAATGAGGATCAACACACCACAGATGGGGTGGATACCATCCTGCATTTCAATATCTACCTAACCGAGTAGTGATCCTACTACCTGTGATTGGCTTTCATATTTGAAGTTTGATTTGTGTGTGCTGGTTAAAATTTTAAACTGGAACTACTTATGTTATTGCTTTGATTGATGGAACAATACTGTTTATTATGCTTTTTGTTTTGTAATTTTTAGATAATTCCCATTTTTATTTTCCATGCTGCTTCTTTTCCTCATTGCTGCTATTCATGCCATGAGAACATTCTCTAGTACTACAATACTAAAATAAATAAAAATAAAAAATAAAAAATAAAAAATCAGTTTTTCTATTGATAGAGAAAAATAAAATAAGTCATACATAAGGTAAATTAGAAGAAAAAAAGTTTAAACCAAAACTTGATATCCTTTCATATAAATATATTAAA
Organism: Cicer chorassanicum; assembly: GCA_037974735.1. NCBI lineage: Eukaryota > Viridiplantae > Streptophyta > Magnoliopsida > Fabales > Fabaceae > Cicer > Cicer chorassanicum. Next base: position 40,086,451 of record JBBPBP010000003.1, on the reverse strand, counting down.
TAATATATAAATTTTAAAATTCAGTTATTTTATTGATAAAAAATTATAAAATTAGAAAAAAAAACTGGAAATAAAAAAAATAAAAAATAAAAATGTCACACCAAAATTTGGTATTCCTTCGATATACCATTATAGAATAAGAGTTGCAGATTTCAAAAATATATATATAATTACAGGAATTTTACTCTGATATTAGAAGTAAATTTTAATTGGTACCCCCACAATCCACTTTCAGTATCATCAATAATTTATTTTGTATTTGAACTCTAAAAAATGATATACTACAAATTGACAAGGCATTTGTGCTAGTTAAGTGTTTCTTCCAATTATCCATTTCCACTCCTGCATTTCTCAACGATGTTATCCTCATTTATGCAAATCTTGCAATGTCCTGTAAGAAAAATATGTCAAGGAAAAGGTTAGCCTGACTCTGAAGCCATTGTATTTTCATAAATGGATAGCGATTAGTAATCTTTCAGGTACACATGTGCATACACCACGAACATTGAACAAGATGATAACCATGTTAGAATTGAAAAACGCAGGAAATGAAAGAAAACTGAGAAAAACTGAATGAGCGAATATTCTGAACTCATTCTAATTTTCTTGAATGATGATTACAATGATAGTTCAACTGTATTTATAGCAGATACAGTTTTAACCAACTCTAACTACCTCTTTAACCGACTCTAACAAAATCTAACTAAAGCTAGCTGTCATGAGACAGTTGTCCTTATGTTGTTAATCAGACAGTGGTTAGCGGATAGTGGGATAGCCGCTATTGCAAAGACGAAGAAACAGTTAACAAACTATAACATAAATCCAAACATGATACATAAATACTCAAAGATAACCAAATACACAAAATTAAAAGAGTAACCGTACTTAATAATTATAATTAACTTTGGTCATTTGTTACCAACTTAAAAATCAAAACCTAATATAAATTTAACTACTAATTAAAGTTCTAAAAGTGGTCAAAATAAAACACCCGTTAAAATAAAATTCTAAAAGTAATCAAAGTCATGCTGCCACATCCGACTCATCTTCATTTCTAAATTCTACCACATCAATATTATATTTTTCATCATTGATTCAAACTTTTTTTCTACCTCCTCCAACTCCTCAGGTCCATTAGACACAGTTGTAGTGAGTTTAGATTGGCGTCTAATAAGTCTTGTTGGTTCATTAGTTCACACTGCATCACCAACAGCAACAACTTCCCAAGTCAAGTCATCTTCTCCCAAAAATAGATCATGTGATAATACTCTATTTTCATCCACATCTTGAGCGAGGCACTCACGATAATTATCAATATTGTTGAGGAGAATGAGATCATTTAAAAATCCTTGTTATCAGAAGAAAAGGAATAATACTTTCATGTTTTATTATTAGAATTTTTAACTGTTTATACTGGAAAAGAAATTACAAGTAATAATGACTAATAATGATAGAATCATAAAAACAAAACTAAAGAGAATAAAATCAAATCAAATTTGAATTTCCTTGATTCCTTACCACCCCTCCTCAAGTTGGTGCATTAATATCTATCATGCCCAACTTGCCTATAAGTCGTTCAAAATTAGACCTTGCCAAACTTTGTCAGAATTTCAGCATGGTACACATGTAATTTTGGCATCAATTTTCTCTTTTATGAAGTGATAATCGATCTCAATATGCTTGGTTTTGACATGTTGCACAAGGTTATGAGCTATACTTATTGTTGTTGTGTTGTCACAGAACAGTTTTAAGAGTAAGTCCGCTTTCAATTTAGTTTTTCCACGAGTATGAATCCACAAAAGTTCACAGATTCCTTGAACCACTACTCTAAATTTGGCTTCTGCACTACTTCGAGCAATCACACATTGTTTCTTACTTCTCCAAGTAACTAGATTTCCCCAGATATAGGCACAATATCTAGTAGTGGATTTTTTATCAGTATCAGATCCACTCCAATCAGCATCTATAAATATAGAGACATCTTTCAAGATTGAATTTAAGTATCTTAAAATTCAATAAACTACCTCCAAGTATTCTTCATAGGGAGAATGCATGAATTGACTTACAAAACTCAAAAAAAGCAATGACAGGTCTAGAGTATGATAGATAAATAAGTTTGTCAACTAGCCTCTATTATCTTCCAATATCAACAGGAAGATTACCTTTCTCCCTGAGTTTTCTATTTAATTCCATAAGGGTATCTGTCGATCTACACTCACTCATCCTGATTTCCTCCAAGAGGTCTAGGATGCACTTTCACAGAGAAACTATAAATCCCTTTTTTGAGAGAGCAATCTTCATGTCAAGAAAGTATTCAAGTGCACCTAAATCTTTGATCCCAAATTTTTTTGCCAAATTTCTCTTCAATCTTTCCATCTCAACAATATCATCTCATGTGAGAATAAAATCATCCACATATACAATTAGAATTGCAATCTTACCATTGCTGAAAAATTTCATGAATAAAGTATGGTTTGATTGTCCGAGCATATATCTTTGCCTTAACTAACCGAGTAAATTTTTCAAACCAAGCCATTGGAGATTGATCAAGAACAAATAGCGATTTTTGCAATTTGCACACATTTGAACCAAACTTGTCTTCAGCCTGGAGGACATCCATGTACAATTTTTCCTCTAAATCACCATTGAAAAAAGCATTATTTTACGTCAAGTTGGTTAAGTGACCAATCTAAGTTCACGACTAAGGAGCAAGAGAACTCTAAGAGTGTTTAATTTGACAACAGGAGCAAAAGTCTCTAAGTAGTGTATGTCACATGTGTAAATAAACTCTTTAGCAACCAAGTGTGCCTTGTACCTTTCAATTGTGTTATTTGACTTATATTATGCGGTAAATACCCATTTACAGCCTATATTACTCTTTCTTGTGGGTAAAGTCATGACTCTTCAAGCTTTATTCTTCTATGAGCTCCCATCCCTTCAAGAACAATTTCCTACCACTTTGAAACTTTTAGAGCATCCTTTACATTTTTTGGAATTTCTGCAACAGACAACTAAGATAAATGCAGAAAATGAAGGGTTTTCCAATTGTTGGCTCTTGTACAAAGGGTTCTCCAATTGTTGGCTCCATAGTGCTAATTAGCCAAACAATAATCACAAAATTCTCAGACTACCAGAACTTGTAATTTGGATCTGCAAATGTAGACATTTGCACCTTCTCCGTGAGGAAACCTTATTTTTCCTTACCGTTTAGTATCAATCTTGCGGCTTGGAACCGTTCCACATAATATTTTCCATTGAGTTTATGAACCTCAATTTTAAAGGCATTTGAAGCTCCTTCATGGCCAAAAATATTGGAGAAATCATTATCAAAACCGCCTTTACCAAAGAAATTGCCCCACCCACTACTGCTCACATTGTCACTGCCAGTTTGGTTGTTGGTGACACTTGGTCCACAGCCTGTGTGGTTGTTGTTGTCGACCACTTCTGGTATATCAGCAATACCATCACCGCCATTGATAACAATAAGAACCACCTTTCACGTTGTTGTGTGTCACGTTGTCGTGCGTCATTAGTTGTGGGCCACTTTACACCAGAATCCTAACCTAGAGCTCTAGATATCATGAAGGAAGTAAAGGATTAAAACTTCCATGCTTTATAACTACAGTCTTAGACTATTTATATCGAAAAATAAATTACAATAGTAATAATGATTAATAATGACATAGTCAGAAAAATAAAACTAAAGAGAATAAAATAAAATCATAGAGAATCAAATTTGATTTGTCTTGATTCTTCAACATTATCAAAATGGTCTTTAAAAGCTTGGTTGTACTTCACAAAAATTAAGACTTAAGTTTGTTTGTCTTCATAGAATGAACTTATATTATAATTTTTAAATAAAATAATTAATTTTAAATTCACTACATCTAACTATATATAAAAAACCATTTAACATTTACTTACTTGCCAATTGCGCTTACTTGATCAAAAGTATTCCAATTGCGCATATATCATGATGAGTTACATGTCAGGCTTAACATTTTGATTGCAATCACTTGCAAATTTGAAACGTAATTCCATACATGCTCCACCACTCGGCTGGAATGCAATAACTAATTAGCATTATAATATGCAACTATTGAGTATACAATTTTAAATTAATAAAACAACTTACTAGGGGGCAAAGTGGAACTTTGTCTAATTGTAGAAGGTATGTCAAATATGTCTAATTGTAAGCTTATCGATGCTTGAATATATCTCATTTATCACTTATTTACCTTTGCCAACATTTGGGTCATTGTAGCAATGAACGATGGAGTTGACACTCATATGTTGTCTATTAATGCAAAAATATCATAGTACCTACTCGCATTTCCATTGAAAGCTATTACTAAAGATTCCTTTGCCCTATCCATTGCCTCCGCACACATGTAACCCATTGCCTACTTTTTCGTTTCTCATTATCAACATGTTTCAACTTGCACCAACGACCCCATCACTTTGAGAGAGAATAGAACATCCTCCCAAAATGATGTCATGAGAACGATACCATATACCCTTTTTCCCTTGGCCTCTTTTGTTGTCTTCGTGTTCAGCTACTCCTTTGATACGAACATCTTCTCAAATTGGCTTTCTATTTATACAACCTTTGAACTTTGAAGAAAGAGGAATGTTTTGAAAACCTTGTCACTAAACTTCTAACCAATTTCGTTTTTTCATTGAACTTCATCATTATGTTAAGGGCGTAGAAGAACGCAACAAGAAATTTCTCTTTTCCTATGGCCCTTTTAACATCAGGCAGCTTTCCAATGTCTTCCAACATTAAATCCACACAATGGACAGCATACAGTCCAGAAAAGTTTAGGATACTTGTTTTCTAACTATTTTCCCAAGACCAACATAAATCAGCTACCTCAAGCGCCTTTAACATTTTCTTGTGAGCCCTAGTTCCTTTTTTGGCAAGGCAACCGTAATATCATGGTAACTTAGAGGCTTCAAGTGTGGCTCATAATTTTCAACAGCTTCAATCATCAACTTGAAGCTTTTTGACTTCACAACATTAAAAGGCAACCTTATCGTATTTTCTTCTCCATGCTCGAGCCTCTCAACCTTTTCCCCAGTGCATTAACCTTAAGTTCGTCCCAGATGTCCATCATAGAAGCAATTATTTGACTTAGTTTCAAGTTTAATTTTTTGGGGGGTCTTTGATATTATTGGTTTGAACCTTCTAAATGGTGAAGCTCAATTTTTGTTTGGTTTTTTATTCATTATTCTATGTGTGGGGTAATGTATTTGTTGAAGTTGTGGGATTTTAGAGAAAAAGATGAGAGAAAATAATTAGGGTTTGAATATTATTGATAATAGTTTTATGATAATTTGATTATAAAAAACTCAATACTAATCTCTATTTATAGAGAAACATAGACTGAATCCTAAATCAGGAACAAATCATAATAATAATGAGAGATATTCTAAGATATCTCTATTGATCATAGGAAATAACTCAAGATACTTTAATATAATATAAAAGATATTATAAGATATTTTCTAATATTATAACACTCCCCCTCAAGCTAAAGCTTACTAAGCTTTAGCTTGTTACAAGAAAACAGTGTATTGCTCTGCAAAAGAATAAAAGTGGATGGAAAGGCAACTCAAGAATGCAGGTGAAGTCGGAGAGAATTGCTATAAATATAGCCTAGCCAGATAGTCGAAATGATCATCAGCATGAGAGAAATTCATGGCAAGCAATTGAACAAAGCAAGATCCGTTCTTCTAAAAAAAACTGTATTTTGAAGCTTCAAACCAATAATATTGGAGACTCAAAATATTTAAACTTAAAAATACTTCAAGGAGAGAAAGGCAAGGCCAATACATCTAGGACAAAGATGGGGCCAGTGTATCTGGGACAAATTGTCAAGATAAAGTGAGTCATGAAAATAAAAGACATCGTCAGAATAAACATCAACGGAAGAAGTTATCATTAATATGATTCATATGTAGGAAAAGGGACACCACCAAAATGATTGTTGGTGGGAATAGAAATCACTGTTACAATCTATTATTAACGACTAAATTGGGCATGACCTAATCTGGAGATGACGACGTTGTTCACAGGAAAATTCACCGAATATAGTGGCAGCGGCGGCAGTAGCAAATTGAATGGAAAACGAGTGAAATGTGTCGTAATGTTGGAAAATAAAAACTATGATTATATTCCCTAACTGTTGGAAACTCGGTAGCTGAATAGAGGCGAGATCGTTCAAGGAGGATCGAAATAGACTCTAGATACCATGTTGAAGTTGTGAGATTTTAAAGAAAAAGAGGAGAGAAAATAATTAGGGTTTGAATATTATTGATAATAGCTTTATAATAATTTGATTACAAAAGACTCAATACTAATCTCTATTTATAGAGAAACATAGACTTAATTCTAAATCAGGAACAAATCATAATAATAATGAGAGATATTCTAAGATATGATTATAAATTGATCATAGGAAATAACTCAAGATATTCTAATATAATATAAAAGATATTATAAGATATTTTGTAATATTCTAACAGTATTATTATCTTGTAACATTCTTAAAACTTAGGAAACTTTAGTTTGAGAAATGTTAGAATATACAAAACATCTTAGAATATATTTGAGATTATGTCAAAGGACTAGAGACAAATTATTATTTCTTTATCAAATAAAAGGAGATGAAGAACTAGTGTGTCAAGATAATATTTCTTTATAAAATAAAAGGAGATGAAAAATCGACCAATTCTACTTATCAAAACTTGGATGAACTAGAGACAATGAATGAGATCAAGAGACACGAAAACAACACATCACGATGAAGATGATTGAATGTAGAGACCTCGTGATTCATATCTAGATCCAATCGCATGTTCTGTATTCAAGTCTTGTATGAAGTAAGAGTCAAAATTAAGTTATCGAACAGTTGATACAACATAAAGTTGAAGGAGCGGTCCAGTACAGATAAGACTAAATTAGGAGACAATGATGGAAGAGTGAAGCATGAACAATATCAAAAACATGTAATATAGAAAAGAATATGTAATAAATAATAATTATAATTACAATTACAAGCTACAATGAGGTTGGTCAGCTCAACTTTGAGCTAAGAGTTGAAGGAGTTAAAACCGAGGTTCAAAAACTCTAGTGAGAGAGAAAATAGTAACATAACATCTGACGTATTAATATGTTCCTATCCAAAAATAATAATTACAATCTACAAAACATATAATTTCTGAAATTATATGAATAACAATGTAATAAAAAAATTGACAATTTAAAACCAAATTGTGATTGTTTACAATCATAAAATAAAAATAGTCTTTTTTAGCATTAACACTTATCCATTACACACATTACAGATAGACTACTTCCCATATGCCATTAAATGACTTTTCATCACTATCAAGATAGTGTTCATACTATGATTATTTCCAAAAGCTGAAACAAGAATAAAATAAATAATCATAAAAAATTACATTTTTTACAAAAGTGATTTTCCGTAAAATAAAATTAAAAAAAACAATAGTATAGATAGAAATTGATCAAGATAGGCCAAGCTTACCTTAAACTAATATGACTAATTTCTCAAACTTTAAACTTAAACTAGAGACATTAGGGTAAACAGCTTGTTATGAAAAATGTTTTTGTGTACGTTGTTTTTAAAATCAAATAGAGAATAAGAAACTCCACATAAAGTATAAAATATTACCACAAAAACATTCCGGAGAGCTTACAAAACTAAGAAAAAAATAAAAATAGCTTATAAACATAACAAAATCTCATATACTCTTTCGAGAGTTTATAATTATTAGGTAAATCCAAATAAGCTCTTCCAAACACTATAATTGAGTAAAAAAAACACTACCGTTAATCTATTTATTTAATATGTACCTCTTCTAGAGTCTAAAATAAAAGATAGCCCGACATAAAAATCTATTCGAAGATTTATTTTGCAATAAAACCTTAAATAAAACTGACTATACATCAAAATAGGCAAATATGCTTAAAACCTTATCAGAGACTAACAGACTTAACACTTAAATGGACTAACAAATAAAAATAATAATAATCTAATGATATTTAAACCAAAATTCAACCAAAATAATAAATGTCATTATATTATATGTACTCAAACTAACAAATTTTTTCAAATAACCACAAGCCCAACTTTTTAACAAAATAAACTTTCAAAGTGTTTTAATAACTATACTTAGGTGGTGTAAACATGTTTTATTCAGATGTCTTATCATAATCCCATCGTTGTGCCATATCATAATGTTACTTCTTGAAGCATATTTATGTTGTGAAATATGTTTAAATATACTCGGCCTTTTGTGTAAAATTGTTTACACTATTATTGAATAACCACTAAACTCAAAAAAATCGAATACATCTTAACTAACAACAGCTAACAAATAAACATAGTCAAGCCACATCTAACTCACCTATTTCCCCCATTAAACAAAGCCTAAAGCTTTTGTCCACAATAAAATCAACCAAATACTTCAAGACCATGATTGGATAAACAACTTATCTAAGTGCTTATTATAGCATAAACGCTTATATAAGCCTTATGTATAAGGTATTTCTAAACAAAGTACAAAATTAAGTCAAATTGTTGTTATATAAGCTATAAGTTATAAGCTGTATTCAAAAACTATCCTTGAGAGCTTATGAAAATTAGCAGAAAACGTATGAACATGTCATAAGTTGTCTCTATAAACTCTCTAAAACAGTCTCACAAGTGTTTATGTCAGTAGATAAGCTCAAATAAACCAATCCAAGTAGGCCCCAGATGATTCTATAATATCATATCATGCATTAAATTTCAAAAATAAGCCCCACTTTTATGATTCAACTCGGTATTATATAAAACAAGTAGGTATCACATCTAGAGATACAACCTAAATAAAACTTAGACCATACTCATATCACAAGTTAGTTTTATAGAGTTGAGTTAGCCACAAAACTTAAAATGATATGAGACAGAGTTGTCAATCGCATATTGTAGAAATAGTGATTTGTTCAAATTATGTCATGCTACAGTGCTATAGTGTCGCTATAGCAGTTATAGACAATATTTGTATTAAATAGTGTATCATTGAAGAATAGTAAATTGTTCAAATTCTACTATACTATAGTGCCGCTAATTGACTAACACTATATGAGAGTCTATCTTGGATTGTTAGTCACCCATATTTTCCACGTGTTAGGCCCAATAGTCGTGGACTTGATTGGTGTATAGGAGAAATCCAATTCTCAAACTGACTAGGGATATGACGTAGACAGAGATTATAAAACTTAGAAAATCCTCAACTATAGTCGTGGACTTGATTGGTGTATAGGAGAAATCCAATTCTCAATTTGACTAGGGATATGACGTAGACAGAGATTATAAAACTTAGAAAATCCTCAACTATAGTCGTGGACTTGATTGGTGTATAGGAGAAATCCAATTCTCAATTTGACTAGGGATATGACGTAGACAGAGATTATAAAACTTAGAAAATCCTCAACTTACAAGTTAGTTTTATGAAATCGAGTAAGCCCAAAATCTAAGCAGTGTTGTCAATGGCATATCATGGCAACGAGCCAAGTATCCACCATAAACATTTGGGGGACAGCGTAATGGCCTATGGCAGAAGCATGGTGGGCAAATTAAAATCCTCAATATAAATATAAACACACAAACAGCAGAAATAACTAAAACAACAAAAGACTATCAATATATGTCAAGAATAGTGTACTTAATTGATAGATAATATCATTTGTCACAATCAGAAAAAATAATTTTAAAAACTGAATTAAGATACTTTAAAAAAACAAAAAAGATAATTAAAACAGAGCATAAACAGAAAAACAAATTTAAAAATTTGAATCTTTACCAACATAAATTGAGCATGAAATAAACCAGAAAAGGGAAATTTAAAAAAATGAAGTATTGAAAATAGATGAAAACATAATGTAAATAAATAGAGCAGAAAATGGTAACATAAAAAAAAAAATTAAAAAAAAAAATACAAGAGAATATGAAGAAAGAATGAAGTATAGAAAGAAGTAGTGCAGAAAATGAAGAAAGAAACAAATCAAACAGAGAAAGACACGAGAGCTGGTTGAAGGCAGCAAAGAGGTGGTCGCACTGCATGCAGAAGAGGAGAGAACATAGACGTAGAGAGAACAAGAGGAAAGAACATAGACGTAGAGAGAAGAGAGAGAGGATAGAAAAGTTTTGCATGAAGTAGACGTTTTTTATGGTTTAGTGTTTTAACCCGTTCTGTCTTGGTTCGGGGCAGATATGTTTTTTCTCTTTAAAAAAATTTGACTTTTCCTCCACCTCGCCTCTGCCTTTGTATGCAGTCAGTTGAAATCCCTATCCGCCATGGCCAATATTCAACAACACTGAACCTAAGATGTTTTGACCTTTATTGGATACATAGTATTGATTAATGACTATTCATGCTTGTTAGTTGTATATATACATGTATCATTTCAGAGGCAAATTGACACAATTAGCAATTACATAAATTCAAATTCTCAATTTATACACAATTTAATGAAGGTTTGATGTTAACTTCAACTGTACCTATCCAATGGCAAGTTACAATATTAAGTTGGTTGAGGATAAACAGAAGCCTTAATTGTGACAATGAATTTCAAATGTAAACTATTTGTAAAAAAAATGCTGCGTCTTTCCAATTACCATAACCTGAATACCAAGGAAACCACCTTGAGCCAACATAAACCGCTCAGTTGGGGGTTATGAATTAATGGGGAGAATCAGACGACTTGTGTACAACACTGTACTTTCGGAGAAATGGCAGAATCCATGACAGAAGTTGTTGGACAAACAGTCCATCTTCAGAAGGATCTTGAATGCATAATATTAGGATTAAAAATCTGCAAAACAAAATAAAAACAATGAAATGGGGAGAGGTATGACGGAATAACGACTAGCAAGAGTAGATAACTACTGAATTTGAAATTGAAATGATGGGTTTTGAACAAACAATAGGTGTTGCTTCAATCTCAACAAATGACAGCAAATCAAAGACGTGTTTTGTGGTGCAGAACCAATTTAATCACCACGTTCACAGACATCTGTGGTGTTGACTCAAGAAAAGTAACCTCAGAAATATAGCCACAGGAAAAAAGACACGACTTGCTAAGTCAAGACCAAGGACATGAGAGACAAGATAACTTAAGGTTCCAGGGGTCCATTGGCATAGTAGGTTGACAGATAATCTTCTTACTACTTTCTTCTAACAAATATTCTGTCGGCTTGTGACTGAATATTTCTACAAGAAACTAGCATTCATTTTATATTGTATAAATAAATTTTCATGAAATGACAGAGCAGAAGTACACATAAAATAAGGATCAAACATATGAAACAAAATAAATGTATATTCGCTCAAGACAGCTCACACTAAAACCCACATGAAATCTAAAAAAACAATGAAACCAGAAAAATTTATAATACATATATACACATACAAACAAAATTAAGAATAATGAAAAACAAAGTCTTGCAAGTGAAGTACACAGGTACGTTGAACTAAGTTACTCAAAATAAGAGCTAATATGGTTCAGCGAGTTTACATAAAAACCAACTGTATCTAGCAACCTCTTTGAATTTGGGCTTTTGGTCTAAGTCTAACAACCCCAAAAGCTAGCACAAGAGGTGAGGACTGTCCGAGCAGTATAAGGACTACTACGATATCTCTAGTCGATGAAGGATCTCAACTATCTCTAGAATAGGCTCCAACACTATCTTAGAATGTGGACTTTAAACCAAACTCAACCATTGACCAAATAAACAAACCTAATTCAACCCCAAAAGCTAACACGAGCTGAAAATTATTGAAGCCTTATAAAAACTACTTTGACCATATCTCAAATCGATAAGGGATCTTAACTCAACCAATTTAGAACCGAAGTCGAATTTTGATTCTGCTGGCATTGCCAACAAATACTCAAATCCATGTTAAAAACCATCCATTTTGGGAGTCAGTAGTATGTTCAGATCAGGTCTTCCTCAAAGTTTGACTAAGCACAAAAAGTGCACCTCAAAGCCTAAAGAAATTCCTCCCAGATCCCCAAAACAGAGGTCATCTCCAAATTTTATAATAGTAAAAAATGGTCTCTTTGCATCATAGCTTAAATTGCAGACTGCCAAACCCCCAATAGTTCAAATCAATTAAAGTGATGCTTTCAATTTCAGTAAAATTCACCAAAGATGTCAGACAGCAAGGAAGATAATTGTTGCTTACCTCATTCTCCCTTCCAATCTACTAATTCACTTCGTGGTGCATATAGGGTAGTAGCTCGCTCTTCTGCCTCGGTATCATTTACTACACCTCGACATTTTGGGAAGCCACAGTAACAGGCAAGCCGTTCATCTATTGAGAAAAATCTATTACAAGAATTAAAGAAAGTCAGCACAATATTATGAAGAATTATAATATCTTTGGAAAATGTAATGTTACACACAATAAAAACCAACACAAAAGCAAGTTTTTTATGGTTCTTTTTGTGAATGTATCTTTACTTATTTGAAGAAGAAAGATACCTATAATCATATGTAAGCTCCTCCCATTGTTTAATGTCCCTCTTTGCAAATATTATAATATGCTCATCGCCGTTAACACTAATGACTCTTGAATAGCAATTTGGCTGGATAAAAACAAAAATAATATAGATAAGCAATTGATTATTTTCTTCAGCAATGAAAAGAGGTTGTATAGCTTCTTCAGCAATGAAAAGAGGTTGTATAGCTTCTTCAGCAAATAAATAAATCAAATTGTAGTATTTCAAAACTGAAGTCAATGTACAACGTATATTTAATGGTGCACCTATGTATGGTCATAGCTTTGCGGGTCCTAATCAAATTGTTCCACAAAAAATACAATACATCAAAGGTCGTTTAACAATGTCTAGATGCTTCTTATCTGTTAATATGTCATGACAAGGCTTAAGTTTTCTCAAGAATGCAAATCCCCAAAATTAAAATTAGAAACCTTCCAGACTGCAGTACTCAAATAATTGGCTAAACAATGTGAATTTTAAAACAAAATCAAGTGAATCTCATACATCAAACGAAGAATGCAGATTGAAATGGCAATGTTTAACAAGTAGGAAATGAATTAATAGGATAATGTTAAAAAAAAAAAAAAAAAAAAGGGGGGGGGAAAGCACGCACTGCACAGGAATGATTAATTAAATGAGCAATGCTTCCTGCTCTAGTAGCATCAATGACTCGTTCATCATCAATCCGAAACATATATGTTCCAGCACCCTGCATAAGGGAAAGAGAAACAAGTCACTAAATCCTGCACAAGAAGGTACAATAGTTGTAACATCCTTGTTTCTTGCTGACAATCAAAGGTTCCACAACAGTTCAACATTTTGAAACGTCATTTTCCCAACAAATTAGCTGTCACTCAATAATGTAAAACTTCATACTAGCACATTTGATATTAGGGTAGTTGGTTAGTTAGAGGGGATATCATGTATAAATAACAGAAATAAGAAAAGAAGAGGGAATTATGTATACTTGATAGCAGTTTGTGAAAGCAGAAATCCTTTGTTAGAAAAGGAAACTCTTGGAGTAGAGGCCTCTCTCCTATTCTCGTTCTTTCAATAAAAACAAAAAAACCATGTTCTTTTTTTCGTTTCTTTTTATCGATTTTCAAATTCTTTTCATAGGTTCCTAACATTTGATAATTCAAAAACACTTACCACCAAAGAATTGTATATAAAGCGCTCTCTCCGGTCAGCTATAGAAGGTCTAACAAGTTCACCGGTGTATTCAATCACCTGAATAAACAAAATAAATTATTAGTCCATCCTTTACAGGTGAAATGTTCTGATAAAAGGAGGCTCATTCAAATGCAATATATGTGTCTTTACCATGTCTCCACCTTTATATGGATGCTTTGCAAAGATGCCAAATCCATGAATTCTTGATTTCCCTAAAATTTAAAAAACAAAAACAAATATTTACTTTCAGACGGATCACTCCACTGCAAAATCTTAAATTACAACCCTCCATGCCAGTAACAGCCAACATTCAACTAAAAGTTACAATATTCCCTTTTCCCCATCACTTTCAAAAATATTAAAGAAAAGTTTTCCTACCAAATGCTAACTGTTTCCGAAAGGTTTCCCTCATGTACTTATATTTCTCGGCAATGGAAAGTATGCTGTCTGCAGCATTAACCATAGAGGTTCTCAGTCTTTGTTCGCTACAAAAGAATTTAGAGCAGACTCCTCTGCCAGAAGGCTCTAGGTTGTTCGACAATCCATGTTGGCAGTATCCACCAACTAAGTAAGGTTGATTCTCCACAAACAAACGTTTTGATGATGCAGCTGCAAGTGCTTCGGGTTCTTTTCGGCCTCTCCTACCAAAGTAATCATATGGCTCTGCCCAAAAAAATAAAGACATGCCTTGTTAAGCAAACTCATCTTTAAACTACTTGTATTGAACAAATTATTATAAAGGAGGAAGAAAGTAAAACATATAAAATGACAAATTCAATAAGTAAAACAACTGTCAAATATCATACCACTTCGAGCACAACCAGATGGATTGGGTGGTGGTTCATAGTCTGAACATTGACCCATAACTCCAGCACGTTCATCGGCTACGGAATGTTCATGAGATGGCTGCCGATGTTTCTTGCAGAAAGAAAGTAAGCGAATGCACTGATCCTCATCATCATCTACAGAAAGTAGATAGAGCCTGTCCTCATTCTCCAGCTGTAAATCATAAAATTATATAAATAAATAAATGCACAATCAAATCACTTTTTAGCTAATTATTGTATCAAAGCCAACACCAAACTGTCAAGGTCAAAATCATATATAACTTATAAAAATGAATTGAATAAAGAAAAAAATACCTCAACGCAAAGACCGGCTGCACGTGCACACAGTGGATGATACGCTACTCGACAAGAACTGTTTGAACACTATATGCAGAATTGACATTTCAAAAGAAAAAAAAAATCATCATAATTTAGTAAACAATTAGAAATTGCTTAGTATAACAAATACTGGCCAAGCCCCATGCATTGT
Source organism: Cicer chorassanicum (assembly GCA_037974735.1). Lineage (NCBI taxonomy): Eukaryota > Viridiplantae > Streptophyta > Magnoliopsida > Fabales > Fabaceae > Cicer > Cicer chorassanicum. The sequence goes on along the minus strand of JBBPBP010000003.1, from coordinate 40,071,384 downwards.
GTAATACATACATGTGTGCTTGCGTACAAGGTGTACCAAGTGAGAGACAAAAGAAGCTAATATTGACCATACAATATAGTCAGATGGTTACGATTAGAGGTAGCCTGAAGCACCCACACATAAATTCATAAATATAATTTATTTATTTTAAATGACAGTGAAATTCATTTGTAATTTTATTGTTTCTTCAGGCATAAGGTGGTTCTGTGGTGGTTTAGTTTGTTCGGATTTGGTGTTTCGGGTAGATTTTGCCTGTCGACCAAGGAAATAATCTATAACTAAAAACTCAAAAGACTTACTTGGATGCAGGCACCATAGGATACACCACATATGCTGCATAACAACCTCCAACGATCCTGTTAAGACGCAACATGATTAAAGGGAAAGCAGTTAGAAAAACAGTTGATCTATGTACTGATATAGAACTCAACATGATCAGTGATACACGAGCAATTGGGTAAAAGAAAAATAATGAAAATGTTATGAAAAATTTGAAACACAGAAAGAAAAAAAAGGACTACTGAAAGGCATTATTAGTTATAAAGGCCTACCCTACTAATTCTACTCAAACCATCAATAGGCTCCATTCTCTTGACATCAGCTAAGCAAGTTTCTGGAGAGAAAAAATTAACACTTAGCAAACATGAGCAAACTAAAGAATCTAAAAAGAGTACATAAAGTCACACAAAACAAACCAGGTATCCACATGGCACAAGCCAAATGAGCCCACCGGCCATCCGTTGTCGGCTTCATTGCACCACCTAGAAGAAACTCGATTATAATAACCAATGACAATTAATAAAACATTTAACAAAGCATGAATATCAGAGAGCCCCAGAATACCTATGAGTGGACATAAGCAACAAGGTGGGGGAGGAGCACCCGACCGACATAAGTTGCATAACCATAGCTTTCCATTAACAGGTTCCAGTTCTCCATAGCATCTAGCATGGACCTGAGAGAACATTACAACCCACAGCTCAACATCAATAAATGGATTAAGTAGTAGATCGATTAGGTCATTAAGCAGTACCCAACAGATGTTAAACCCTTTACTGATGTTACACAATCAGTTATAGGGAAAAAAGGATGTACAAAGATTTATGGGGGTCATACCATCATTCTGCATTTGTCGCACTGCAGAAACAGATTGTTCTCGTACTCCTTACAACATAAATAACTCGCAATTAGCAAGCAGGACATAGAATAAAATTATTGGCAAACAAGCAAGAAAAATAATACTTCTATTTTCCTTGGAACTAATTTGACCAGCAGAATAATGGAAAAATCAGAAAAGCAAAACAAAATTAAAAGGACATGCAAGTATGTAAAAACAAGCAAGAACTCTAAAGGATTAAAGAGGGGGCTCTGTACCTCATCCATATGGCACACATTGCACTTATCGAGATCAAACCAATTAATATGAACCTGTCTATAACCAGAACCTAACTTGCAAACAGAGTTCTTCGAAGAGACTTTGGATTTAGATAATCCCTGGAAATAACATTTACAGGATCAGGTACACTAGTAGAAAGTGTGTGTATTATAGTAAAAAAATTGGGTTAGATCAGTAACCTGAAGATAGCATATTGCATAATGGGGGAGAGAGAGAGAGAGAGAATATGAAGCTTAACTTTTTTATAGAGTACGGGAAGAAAAAAAAGTTATCTTTGTGCAGCAAATAACAAGCTAAAAAAAGAGCACTGTTGACATCAACTACAAAAGTGAAAATTTCTTCATACAAAAAATACCAACTCTTATCTCCCTAGTTGGATTTAACTATATGGACTGATTGACAGTTGACACCATTGAGCTATATCAAAATCCAAATTATCTTTATTTCACCATGTCTTCTATGGGATAAAATAAGATATTTCCTGGTCAATTCCAATTCAGAACTAACAAACTAACATATAATTAAACAGCACACCTGTATAAGTTTAGCCACTTTAGGATTGGAGAAACCGAACATATCAGACCCGGATTCATAGCCACTTTCTACCACATCATCAGCAACAGAACCTTCAGAAACAACCTTTTCCAATTTCCTTATCCTTTCATATATTTGATTCCAGCAAGTAGACGGTGTATGACCATCGAACTGCAGCAGAACATTTACAACAAGATCAACACAAGTCATGGGCATTAGAGGTATTCTCTATTATCTTTTGCAACATAAAGGAAAAACCAAGTCAAAATTTAAAGTTAGTTAAGCAATTTAACAATTAATCAACAAACCCAGAATTCCTGCCATCAAAGAGCCATATTGTACATAGGTTTTAATTTTTCTTCAGAGACACAACTGGGGAAAAAACATTCTAAAAAGGACAGGAAAAAAAAAAAGCTGACTGTTCGAGCCTGAAGCCAAAAGATGGGGGCCAGGTTGTGGAACCTGCAGAGAGCAAGCCTAAAATGTGTCTCGTGCATTCTCGGAGAAATAAGAAAATACACAGGGTAGAATTAGTAATAGGACAATTAAATGGTAGGACAGTCATGGAGCAAGTTTTGATTGTACGCTGCTTAGTTATCTGGAAGATTTGTAACAGCTTCTGGTGTGATTTCTGTTCTCTTTTGTGTATTGCTGAGAACTGTTTTCTCAGAGGATAGTCTTGACTCTAAGGCTATTAAAGTTACAGCTTTACTTATGTTACATATGGCAGAGAAGGTGAAATGCAACATATCCTTGGGGATGTTACCAAAAAATAGATGCAGAATTATAAGCATCAGATAATTTAATATACAATTTTCAGAGAAACGCATGTCTACTAGAGCGAAGTCATATCTTATAGTAAACCAACCTGCTCACCACCATCAGCTGTCACTCTTAATAGTGGTCTGAATCTGCATTCTGGATCTCTCAAAACCTCCATCTTATAAGGGACAGATACTGTAGAGTCTAAACAACCAAAAAGCACAAAAAATAGGAAAAATTAAAGAATCAGAATAACTGGAATTAAAATATTCAAATGAGAAGGATATGACATGTTTAATATTTTTTTTGAAACATTCAAACAAAAGAATGGCATGTTTAATATTTTTTATAACATTCAAACAAAAGAATGACATGCAACATCGTAAAACCAAAAACACAACAAAAAAAAAAAACTTCACCAGTAACTGAAGTGAACTTCCTCACTGCAGTGTACCCTTCAGGCCAGATGGATCTTCCATCCCCAAAAGATGCAGAGTCTCCAACTTTCTTTCCTGAAAAAGAAAAAATAGTAAGCATCATTGTGGCTAGATATCCATTTGGCTGTCGCCAAATTGCCAATAACCAAGAAATAACACTGTGACCCCAAAAACACGCCCCGAGGGATCGACTTTTGTTGAAAATGAATAGTAGTATACTCTATATTGTACTGTAGAACTTGTTTAATCAAGTTATTCTCAGGAACTCTTTTCCAAACACTCAATTTACCCTTGAGTGGTAGAATAGATAGGTTTGAAGTGAATTAAAAAATATTGAAAGGTTATGTTTAGATGGTTCTCTTGGAATCACCAAGGGAAATCAGAAAATAGCTATACGCAGCATGCATCAACCAAAAAAAGAGATCTGGTCGGAAAACAAAAAGCTGAATTGAAGCAATTCGTAAAAAACATGAAGTGCTAGTAATATTGAAAACTTACCAAGGCTTAGAATTTGCAAATCTCCTACTTCATAAGGACAAGTATCGATGCTTTGAAGTGCTGCCAAAGTCCCTTTGTCATTTGAATGGTCTTCACCCGAATCTGTACATCCTCCATCCTCTCCACTTACATTTTTAGAGTCCTCAGCTGTACATCTTTTCTGCAATTCTAGCATCTCCAAAGGAAGCTTCTGTGCACTTAAATACCTATTTAAGCGAAACAGTAGTAAAACCAACAAATTTAGAGCAACCTTCTGAAAATTCTTCAATTCTTATCAAAGCAATGAACTAAAAATGCTACATTACAGAGAATGAAGACTAATACTGTTCGATTAAGCATGCCAGGACATATACACAGATGATGCAGGTGACATTGCGGGGCACATAATGCCTTAAGAACTACCTTTAGCAACTAAAACATGCACATAAAACATAGTGCACTAGAAATTAATCTAAGAATACTAGTAATTATAGAGTATAAACTAAAAACTTTGACCAATCTATTTACATACTAAACAGGATGAAAGAAAAGCTAGCTGAATAGAAAGAAAAAGCAGTTTATCCAGACTTTCTTTCTCAATTTAATATAGTTTATTCATATTGCAGTTTTTGTATAAAGGCCACTCTAACACAATAAGGGGCCTATGATAAACCTGAACCTGAAACAGCAGAACGTGCTAATTAGTACTAACCTAGTCCAACAAAATCGCAATGGTAATGTTTAAGGTTTCCGTCTTTTGATGTTCTGGTTAACAAGTGTGAGAACCATTAAAGAGAAAAGAAAAAGCAATATTAATATTACCTTTTTGCCTCGTCTAAACCTTCAAAAAAACTCTGTTTCTTGCACTTCGAGTGTAGATCTGATAGAAGTCCACTGAGAAATGATTTCACCTGTTGCACTCTAACTCTGGAAGAAAGAATATAGTTCATCTTAAACGAAACAGTTTCTTAGTCAACATAGAAAACTAAACTTTTCTTAGTTTTAACAGAATATTAAACCTTGCAAAGTCATGGGTGCCAAAAAATTGGACAGGAACTGATCTTCCCCCTAGTAATGTTTTTAAACCCTTACAGTTACTAGCAAGTGATTCATCCAGAACAACAGCTGGCCACATTGCATAACCTACAAAATAAACATAAACAAAACAATAAAAAGGTACATCTACTTTAGCAGTTACAAAATAATCAGGATCTAATTGTTACTGAAAATGCAAGTAATTAGCAAACAAGGTAATTAGCATAGTATAGACTGCACACCTAGCTCCTTCGGTATGAACCATACATAAGTTACTAATATGCCATATAAATTTCAAAAGTATACATATGGAATCACACCAAAAAATAAAATAATAATAATGATAAAAGAAAAAGTTCCTTATAGAGAGTTTGTAAATAATTCTTAAAATTGGGACAAATCAATGCAATAAAAGATATCCACATAGAATAATCTGTGAACGGAAGGACTGAACAAGATTGAGCATAAACCTGTAAGCTTGGCCCATATGATATCCCCGGGCTCATAATCTTGACAATCGTTCATACTTGCAGCTAGTGCAAGCATCTCTTCAACATCATAATCAGAGACGCTGTTGTCACGAACTTTAGCGTAACTCAATTTTAAATGTTCCATGTCGTTACGAGAAACGTGATATTTTACATTTTCATTTGAAAGAGTTAAGTTTTCCTCGTCTCCATCATCATACTCGATCTGCAAATATTCATTACAGAAAGGATGAGATCTCAAATAACATGTGCAAAATTGTCAAATACGCATAACCGTAAATGCACAAAACTTTTTGTTGAAGCTATTCAAATCATTTGAGCAATAATTTAGATAAGGGCATACATGGTGTAGCTTAGTTTCCCTATCGTAACCTTTGACACAGCCGGTGTATGATCTTAAATCCATGGGCCAGTAAACCTACAAAAGAAAAACAAGTCGAAATTGATTAACTGTAGTAATATAAACGAACACAGCGGAATGAATATTCAACTATTAAGGGATCGTCTACATTACATCCATTTTTTGAAATGACGCGTGTGTGTACCATATATCACAAATGTTAGATTAGGGTACATTTTTCATTTGATATCAACCTAATGGCAGTAGTACCCGTTAGGTAGGTGTAAATTTTTATATCAATCTAACAGCGGTAATATCTTGTACAACCTAAAAATGGATACATCGTAAATTTCCACCCAACAATTAATAACCCAAAGGTTACAGAAGATTACCTTGCATTTCAATCCAATAAAAGCCTCGGGATCAGCTTCATCAAAATTCAACCTGCAATAAGTGCAAAGAACATTAATGTAAGATTTCCATCTCCCTACCATACAGAAACCAAACCATAGACACACATAAACAAAATCACTCAGCCTTATTTGAAAAACTAAACACTCTCATTTCCCTACTACACATTCAAACAAAATTCATCCATCCATCCCCATAGATCTTTCATTTCTACCACCTAAACAAAAACACTACATTCCAAAAAAATAACACCCAACAATTCCTCTTCAAAAACCACATGTAAGATTCAACATTCACACAAATCATAAACCCAAAACCAACTAAAAGACCTAACCATGCATGTTTGGTTTCACGGTGGCATTGGCAAATCAGGTGAGCCATGATTTTGCATAAGCTACACTCTGCACCTGCAGCTTTTGGAAAATCATGGTGACTCGTCACGATTTTGTCGATTCTACCATGAAACCAAACATCTACTTAAGCAACATTGAACATAACACAAACTCAGTTAATAGAATCCAAACAAACAAAACTTGTAAAACACAAAAGTAATAAAGACAAAAAAATTCAAGAGAAAGCAAAAGCAGAAAATTACATGACCCATCTCTTCAAAGCACGAGAATCAGGAAACAACTTGTGAATCTTAACAGCAGAACCACACTTATTACTGTTGTTACTTCCATCAAAACCGGAATTCCCAATTTGATTACGACATTCCCTCAATCTAGGTCCATCAAATTTCCCCAACGCGTTCCAATCAACCCCTAATCTCTCCAACTCAGTACTCCCAATTTTCCTCCTCTTCAACACCGTCCTCTCACAATTTTGCAACTCATTACAAAACGACGCCGTTTTAAAAAAACTTCTCTTTCTCCGACGAGAGTAAACAAACAGAATAGGTGGTTTAGGTTTAGGATAAACCACCATAGAAGACGACGTCGTTTTCTTATTATCAATCGGCGAATCAATTTCTTCACCGTTATGATTATTATTATTGTCTTCGATGCTGCTGTTGTTGTTGAGTTTGCGAGCTTTAACTTTTTTGGACATGACGTTGGAAGAACCACTACAAGGTGACGTGGAGGAGTAGAGATGATCGAGAGGAAGGTAACGAATGGGAGCACCGAGGGTGGTGTGAATATCAATTGTGGTGTCTTCTTCTACTGCACCTCCTCCTCCACCGTTTTCTTCGATTTGTGGAGGGAATGCCATTGAAGAAGAAAGTGAAATTTGAGAAAGGTTAGGGTTTTGTTGTTTTTTTCTTCAGAGAGAAAGAGAATGAAAATATAGAAGAATGAGAGAAATTGCGGTGTGTGTTGATGTTTTATTGTTTTCGTAATTTTTCTGGGAGGAATTATTTGGTGGAAATAAATTCCGTTTCCCGCCGAGTCATTACTGGACACACTCTCTCTCCCTTTTTGTTCAAAGAGAGTGAAGGTGAGAAAGAGATAAATAATTTGACAGATGTGAGAATTAATGGTGCGGTGTTAGATCAAATATATTATATTATTATTATTATTATTATGTCAGAAGGAGATAGGAGTATCTAATAACATTCACACACACGAAAAGGTGTAATTTATATAATATGAGAACTCTTCAAAAATATATATATATATATGAGAATGGCACTCTCTGAATACGGAAATTCGAGGCTGAAAGATCTAGAGGTTTTTGGGAATGGGTTTAATGGTGTAATAGTGTAGTTTGGAATTGGGTTTAATGGTGTAATAGGATGAGAGGTATTCAATTTGCATCAAAATCGAAGTTTTGATTACGATCTTGATTTGCCGTTGTTTATGGAAGTATGGTTCAACTTCATGGATTGTGGTCCGCGATTGATAAAAGATGTCGATTTTGAGAGTTATTGCATGTGTCAAAATTGAAGCTCTGTTTTGTAATTTTTTTTTAGTATTAGGGCCGATCTGATAACTATAAATTATGAGATTTAAAACGAAACTATTAGACTTTTCTAAAATTTAATAAATAAATTATTAATATTTTATTTAATAACTAAAAAAAAATAGCTGAATTAATGACATTTTTAAATCTAATTTTTTTATATTTTTCAAAAAATAAAATAAGACATTTCAATTATTTTATTGCAACATCAAGAACTCAGGTAAAATTTTACATCTTTTAGTTGAAAAATAAAATAGTGTGTATACGTTATACCACTCCAATAATTAATGTTAGCAATATGTTCACTACTCTCATGATTTCTCAATTTATAACTAATACTTTTCATATGATCAATTTACTCGTAGTAAAAAGAGTATTAAATAATTTGCCACAAAAACAAATTATTGATTTTAATTTTAAAAATATTAGAATATGAGGTCTTTTTATTAAATAAAAAAAAATTGAGACCTAAAAAAATTTGATTTTTAGGAAGGACTAAAGCGATTGTTTTAATGATCTTCCCTTAAAGAGGCATTCACCACACGTCGAAAGCGATTGACAGAAAAGTCAAGAGACCTATAAATGAATTTAATGGTGTAATCTAGTGTGGTTGGAACTATTGTGATAGCGGATTTAACTAGCGTAGAAATTGAAATTTTGATTTGTAGCTATTTTTGGAACCATAGATGATAGACGTACGCGATTGAATGCACACTCAAACATAGGTAGAGTGAATGATACTAACTTTTTGTAGTAATGATTGTATATAGTGAATTTGAGTTTCTAATAGCTCTATATTTGTTTAGTGATGTTACCTTGTGTTATTTCATAGGGTTTGATAAGATTTTAGTTGCTATAAAATTATTCTATTTCATTTTTAGTTCTTATAAATTTTATTCTCACTTTTTAGTCCTTACAAATGTCACATTTTTTCAATTTTAATATCTACTTTACATGGACTAAAAACTTATTTAATTATATTCTATTAATTTGAATCATTTTAGAATTAAATATTTTGTTTGGTATTAATCTATTATTTGTAATCTTAAAATATAATAATACCAATATTTACGGTCGGATATAATCTCAAAATGGACATAAAGGTATAATTGCTCCTGCAATTTTGTACCTCAAATAATTTTGTTTGGATAGGTAATATTGGAAAGGAAACTACTTGAATAGGTGGCAATTGGTGGCTACGAATAAACAACGTTTTGAATTGTACACATTCCTTGTGTATTCAAATGTACGAATTCAGTATGAATATTTAAAGCAAATTTATATTTAGATAAATTGTAAATAAAAAACTAGCGAAAAAATCATGGACCGATGTATCTGTCAACAAAATTACTTATTTTAAACACTATTGTTGATATTGTTGGTTAAACTATGTCGTATGTGTGGATTACTCATTAATGGCAGTGTCCGCACATGAAAATCCAAGCCAAATAGGTCTAGAGGTTTGGAAATGGGTTTTATGGTGCAATAACATAGTGGTTTGGAAATGGGTTTAATAGTGTAATAGGATAGTGGTTGTTTGGAAGTACGATCAAATGAATTAAATGTGCGTGATAATTAAGTTTTCATTTGTAGTATTTTTGGAAAGGATTAAATAGTGTGATTTAGTTTGAACGTGTGCACGTGTGCGTGAGTATTCAAAACCACAAATAGAACTATTCAACGTGAGTCAAAAGTGAAGCTCTGATTTGTAGATATGTTTTGGAAGTATGGTTGATGGATTGTAGTGTGCGGTTGAAAGAGAAGTTGAGACTTGGAAATGGATTTAATGGTGTCACACAGTGTGTTTTAAAACCACATTGAGAGGGTATTTAACATGAGTCAAAATTAAAGTTATTGTGTGTAGTTGTTTTTGAACCATATTCAATAGATTGTGGTACGCGGTTGGATGCAAACTCAAATATATGCAGAGTGAATGATTTAAGTTGTTGTTACGATGTCAGCTATTTGATCTCTATTTATTGATTGTGGTGATAGTTATTTATTAGTTTAGTATGTTTCCTTTGTGTGTTATTCTATATGACTTGAATTTTTACATATTAGTTGGATATATAGTGAGAGATAAAACTTTAGTCATTATAGATTTAAATACGTTTATGAGTTTAATCTATGATTTATAATTTTAAAATAAGATAATATCAATATTTATAATTGGGTATAATCTCAAAAAGGGCCAAATAATTTTGTTTAGATATAATATCAGAAATAAAACTATTTGAATAGGTGGGAATTAGCGGGTATGGATCAACAACATGTTGTTTTGAATTATGCATCTTTCTTATGTAGCCAAACATATATAATCAATCAATATTAGTATTTAAAGTAAAATTATATTTTGATAAATTGTAAATAAAACGTTGACCGAAAATCTATTGATGGACCGATTTATCTATCTACATATTTCTTTATTTTGAACACTTGTGTTCATATTGTTGGTTGAATTAAGTGGATCGCTCCCTCGTTGAACTCTAAAAGTGTATACACTTAATCCCAATAATTTTTCCCTAATAAAAAAATGTATCTTGTTTTAAAATAAAATGAAAACTCAATAAATATGGAGCATCAAATAAAACATTATGACCAATGTGTTTAGAGTCTCGCATTGATAAGAAAATGTCTGAAAATGTATTTATAAGTGGTGGACAGTCTTCACCTTACACATGTTTAGTTATGTCCAACTTAAATTTAAAGATGGCATTAACAAGGAAATAGAAGAAACACACGACAACCTTTGGTATTCTAATTTCAACACATGGGAAGGCGGGAACAAATGAGCTGTAGAGACACGTAAATCTTTTAATTTGAACCACTTATTATGATTTGATGGCTGAAAATTACTCCTTTCATGTATATAGAGGATATATCTAGTAGAAAAATATTGAGATGAGCTTCTATTAGCCATCAGGATGAGACTAAAACTTGCTTTTAGTTAGTCATGGGACTTATTTTCCTTTTTCTCAGTCCTCTTCATCTCCTTCGCTTTCTTTTTTTACTCACTCACATGGTCTTCCTCAGCTATGTTCTCACCACCATGGATGACTAAAGAGGAACATAAAGTGATTTTGTTATTCAGTATGGTGTGGATGTTGGAGGGTGAAGATCTTAGTCGATAGTGAGGAGAAGTGTAATAGATCGACCACGGTTGACACCTAATTTTATCTGTCCTTTTTTATTATTCACAAAAAATGACGTTTTGGACTTTTCATCCTAACTTTTATTTTAATATATAATTTTCATTTAATTTTTCGTATGATTTTCACTTGTGAATAAAAAGGAACATATGTTATATTTTTCTATGTATTTTTATTTATTACTTTTTTGGTATAATAATAGTATGGTAATACAAAAAATAATTCAAAACTTTTTTATTTTATTTAATAAAAAATAAAACGAAATTAAATATAAAATTAATAAATATGATATTTTATTTAGAAAATTAAATATGAATTATTTTGATTTGATTGATTTATATTTAATGTTGACAAATATGATTTTTGGCATTTGAGGAAAGTTTTGAAAAGAAAAATAAAACTTGAACATTCATCTTAATTAGTCATAATGATAGACTTTTATTTCTAAAAATTACTTAATCTAATTTGTTAATATAAATAAGAGTATTATGAATTTAACCCATAAAACACAATATAGAATGTGAAGTGAATAGGAGAATAAAAGTCACGTGATTTATTAAAGAATTGTTTTAATCTCAACCTTACATTTTCATCCAATGGTCGATAGAAGTCACTTTCACTATCACATAAGAGACCATTTTCGCACTAGATACATCATAGATCAACCTAGTTGGAGAAAATACAAGGAAACACGGCAGCATACAGTTGGAAGATCCAATATATTTTGTATTGTGTTAGTCTTGTTGGAAGAATTCTACACAAATGTCTAAAGTTGTGACCAATTAGGATTTGTTTTTGAGTAGTAAAAGACCAAAAGTCTTGACTTTATGAGTTTACTTTTATTTTACAAGATTACTTCTTGTAATTACGACTATTCTGATTCATTATTTTTGAGAAAATTTACAAATAAAGTTATTATTTTATTTTAAAGTAAATAAATATTTAAGTTAATCTTTTTTTTACGACTATTCTTTACGATTGTTTCCTTCTTATGTTTTTCTTCATGTTTATTATCGTTGTTGTTTGAGTTTTAGTAATTAGAACTTGATGATGCTTTTTTGTGCAACTTTTTTTCATTTGTTATGCATGAGGGATACTCTTTAATGGGTGCGCTTGTTTCAGATTTTTTCATTAAAAATTCTATTTTTTTAAACTACAAATTATTTTGTAGGGTTTGAAGGGTGTCTGTTTCAGATTTTTTAAAAATAATTTTATTAAAAAAATCATTTTTTTTTGCTAAAAATGAAAAGCTAAAAATAGTAGTTTCTCACATTCGCTACTGCGATAGATGAGAGAGAAAAATGTCACAAATTTTAAAAACACGGAACTAAACTCAATAATAAGAGAAAATGATGTAATTACCCTTACTCGGAAAATCCAAAATTACCCTCCATCAATTTTTACTGGGTTTTCTCTATACTGCATAAGTTTAACACACTCTATTGTGACAGTTTTTCTCTTTTTCCATGAGACTCTGATATATGTTTTTCATCAAGTAAGTTTCCTTCTCCTTTTCAATTTTTCCACATCACTTTTTTATTGTTTTTACGCCTCTTATTTGAATTATTTTATTTTTACATCATTCATATGTTGATACGATTTTTTTTTTACTTTTGTGTGTTTATTTATTACTTTTTGATGATTACTTAAGGTACATTAATAAATTTTAAAATGTGTATAAGAAATGGATTAAACTTATAAATTTTGAAGTATTTAATTTGAAATATTTCAATTGTTCTGTTATAATTAGATATTGACAACCATTATAGCAAAGATTCTACCAAGTATTAGTGGACTACAAAACAATGAGCAAATTTTAATGATGGAGATGATGATAATGGTGTACCTAATCATGGTGAATGGCATGATTCAACACTCGCTGATGTCAGATACATAGAAGAAATAAGAAACACTATTAGAGACCAATTGCCGACACAAGTTAGACACCGGCAATAGTAATAATTTATATATATATATATATATATAACCACCACAAACACACAAATTGTTTAGATGACTTTTATATGAATATTTCAAACTTTTGTTATAACATGTTACTTTTTTAAATTCAATTTATGGTCAATTTTTTCTATCGTATAAATATTCTCCATTATTTTAGATATTTTATATAAAGTATTTTCTAGTAGCAAAATGTTGAAGGTATTTAAATTGATAAATAAAAGGTTTGATTTTGTTGTTGGTATTAGTTTTGAAAAACGAAGGGAGGAAGAGCGAGAGGGAGGGGGTAGTAGATAAAACGGAGACGTAGAGAGATATGACTTAGAGAAAGAGAGAAATTAATGTATTATAAAAGTCATGTCCTTTATAGTAGTTTTGTAGTTTAAAAAATTGTATACAAACAAATTAAAATTTATTTTAAAAAAAAATCATTTTTGTGATAGTAAACAAACAAAAAATAAAAAAATAATTTTTAAACAAATCTCTACAAAATAATCTCTAAATTTTTTTAACTAAAAATCATTTTTATTTAAGCTCAAACAAACACTCCCAATATATGGCAGAAAATATGAGCAAGAGATGATGAGAAGGTTTTTATGAAATTTGAACTGTCATGTGCAATTACACCTATTGTTTTAATGTATAATTCCTTAATGGTAGAGTAAATGTTTTTATTTTCTGTTTCTTTTTCTCTCTACGAGGCTTTGTTTGGATTGATGGAAAGTGATGAAATAAAATGGTATAAGGTCAGATTCTATTGTTTGCTTTTATAAAAAATAAATGGAATGAAATGGAGTATGATTCAACCAATTCTATTCAATACCACCCGTTTCTCCAATTTTTCATTCCCCCAATTTGGCAGTATCTAATGAAATGGGAAATTAATTGCATTTCAACGTAAAATATCCAAACAATGGAATGAAATATATGTACCATTTCGTTATGTAACATTATATTCCACTCCACTCCATTACTTTTAAATTATCCAAACAGAGCCTAAATCTATAAGTATTTATTAGTGACAACTTATGTGAGCTTGATGGAATATGAAGTGACTTTACGTGTTTGCAATGAAACTTATCCATAAAACTAGTGATAGGATCCAGAGTGAGACTGACAAACTATGGATAAAATCAAAGATAAATATCAACGTTGGTGAGAACTTATAATTTAATTCATTATTAATTCATTGTTTGTGTTGGATATTTCAAAAATAATTATTTATTAAAAGGAGCATCATTGTTGTTCTTTATCCATTCCATGTTTGATTGTTTTAGAAAATTGTCTAGTGAAACATATAGTGTGAGCTAAATTGTTGACTTTGTTTTTATGTTGTTAACCCATTTACTTGTTATTAGCCATGTTGTCCATCAATTTAGCAACTTCCAATCCACATTTATCACACATGACAAGTAATTAATTAAAACAAATTAATTTTATAAATAAGTCATCAACATTTCTTCACCCTGGCTCTATCGATTCCTCTTATTCTCAGGATAGTTTGTATGTCATAGCCTCATAGGTATGAAAAATGAGTGTATAAACTCCTTAGTATATTTGTTGTTTCAAAATGTATGGGTTATTGTTGTTTCAGGTTGAAAAATGTCATAGCCTCATGTTGCTTTGTTGCTTCAAAATTGTTGCTAGAAGGTATAGGTTTTTGTTGCTAGGATGTTCTTATTAATGGTCTAAGAGCATGTATTTTTGTTTGTATTTTTAAATTAAAGGTTTAGTTGAACATATATGATCTAGCTTAGCAACTTTTTACTTGGTTTCTATTTCCTAAACGAGCTTCAATGAGGATTTTAATGTGTATATTGTACACAAGTAACCATTTCTTAATGCATGATTTGAGTAAACAATCCAAGATTATATAGTTCATGTATTGTCCTTAATTTTTTTCATTTAGTATATTGGTTCCTAAATTTATGCAAGTAAGGTATTGAAATGAAGAATATATATATCAGGATGCTAGTTAAATGTTCTTGGTGGTGGGGACAAGTTGGTGTTTTCAATTTGGATGAAGGTGTAATCATGAAGGTGTTTAATACTATGCAGCCACAATAGGCACTAATTACTCTATATTAAGAGCTTTTAGTTTTGGAAAAAGATACCAGTCCTTCTCCAAATCTGTATAATCATATCAATTCTAAAATTAATTGCAATATAAATATAATATTAAAAATAATTGTAGGGATTTTAAAACAAAAAAAATTATATATCCAATAAAATCTAAACTTTTTGTTTAACCTCATCAATTTTAAAAATCTAATCCATATCATTTTAATCTCATAAATTCTAAAAATTTACAATAAATCAAGAAGCATTAATAAGATTTGTACAGAATGAAAAAAATATCTTATTTATAAATATCAAATGAGAAAGAAAACAATAAAAAATCTACACACAAAATAATTAAAATAATAATAATTTACACCCAATAAAATATATAAATGTTGTTCAACCACATTAATTCTAAAAAG
>JBBPBP010000003.1:40041129-40055919 GCA_037974735.1 Cicer chorassanicum | reverse complement strand
GAAGCTTTAATTAAATAAAAATATTTCATTATTAAATATTTGAATGATTAATTAAATATTAAAAAATCTTACAAAATTAATAAAATCCTCTATTGATTGAAATAAGAAATCTAATTTAAAAAAGGCTTAAGAAATAAATCAATAATTATATTCTTACCATTCCTCGTACAGTTTATAATTTTTTTAAACAATACATAAAATATAATAAAAAATTATATATATATATATATATATATATATATATATATTAAAGAAAAATTATATATTTTTCATAGTGGTACTTAAAATTTAAACAAATAAGTTAGATAAATAACATATATAAATAACTTAAAATTGCTTCAAGCTGTGGACAACATTTAATTTGGGACTTATAGGGTTCATTTGATCACCACATCAGTCTTATTTTCAAATCCTTAGTTTAAGTGAGTTAAAATAATTCGTTTTCAACATGATCATGAAATATTTTCTCATTTTTGTCATTTCCTTCTCACATGTTTCTCTCTCCATCTCCACCTTTGTCGTGTTCCTCTCCCCTCTCTCCAGCGTGCTCTCTTCTCCATCCCTCTCCATCGCCGCCGCTCTCCTCTCCTTCTCCACCTCCACTGTCGTGCTCCTCTCCACCGTCGCCCTCTCCTATAAGGTACCATTTTCCATGTTTTTCGTTTTTTTTTTCTTCATATTTACCCTAATTTTCTTTGATTTTCTTATTATGTTGATGACATAATTTTTTGATTTTCTTTAATTTTATGATTGTTTTCTACTATTGGTATTGAGTTGATTTTATGATTGTTGACGTTGGTTTGATTTCCTCTTTTCCTGTTTGCTCTAATGTTTTTAGTTGTTTTCTGATTTATTTTATTCTACAACTAGATAAAGTTATGATTGTTTTCTGATTGTGTTCATATTGAAAGTTTGAAAAAATAAACTTTGATTAAGAGGATTTTCGATTATTTGTTGTTGTTCATATTTGCCCTTTTTCTCTATCATTTTTTTTATTTATTTTTGAGTTTTATGTTAATTGTTTTTTTATATTGTTGCTAATAATAATCTTTGATTAATGTTTCAAAAAATAAATTGATGAAGAATAATAATTATTTTCCTTTGCCATCTATGTTATGTGTTATGATGTATTAATATTTTATTTTGTGTTGATGGATAATAATAATAATAATAATAATAATCATAATAATAATGTTGATACTTTTAGATATAGGTAATTATGAATTCACAAGAACAATATGATGTTATATCTAATGTTACACCAAATGTTTTCAGAGATGGTTGAACTTTGTTTAGCAATTTTTATGATAGTGAGTCATTCTTCAATGTGGTTTTATGAAAATCATAGCATTAGAAATCGACTAATGGATAGAGAGGGATTAAGAGGAGAATTTTAAGAGAGTTTAATCAATCGAGATGATGCCACATGTGTTAATCAACTTCCATGGATATTAGATCATTTCGACGGTTGTATGTTCTCTTGCATACTAAGGGTAGGTTGAAAGAATACATCATTTATATTTTTTTAGCATTTTTTTATTTATTTATAAAAAAATATATGAATGTTATTTTGAAAGAAAAAATTAAATTGATTATAAGGACAAATTTGTCATTTTATCACAATATAAATCATATCATTTGGTTATCTGTTGTGTATCAAACACTGAATATGATAAACTAATCTTATCAAGTTTGTTAACATGTGCACATCAAACACATGACACGATAACTCATTATCATGTCCATATCATATCATGTCTCTATCATGTTATTTATCCTATCTTGTTCTTATCCATAGTGTGGGCGAATGAAGCTAGATTTGCAAGACCAAAGAAGCAAGTTGAAGTGGTTGAGAAAAACAGTTATGTGGATGTGACATACAAAAATAAGAGGTGGTGAAAGACGGAGGAAATATTGGATTTTGCTAGAATTTTTATTCAAACCTCTACGTTCGAATTTATTAATAGAAAATTGAAGGTGAAGGTTAATGATAAGTTATTCTCATTCCACGTTGTGGAGGAAGCTTTTTGTGAGCTGAATCTTGAGGTGTCTTACAGAGGACTTTACAGTAGAAAAGTTGAAAAAGATGATAGTGACACTAGCAAGTATGCTTCATCTTTTAACTTTCTCAACAAAGGGGACGACGAGGATTATAAGGATATGGAGGTTAGGTGGAAGAAAATGTTGCAAAAATGTGTGGAGTTTTGGAGAATGTATAAGAGTGACTTACGAGGGATAAAAGTAAGATGATTAAGGAGGTTCTAGAAGTGGAGGAGAAAGCTATTATGAAGGATATAAGAGGAGAGTGTTGGAACCAAGTTGGTTTTATACTTAGAGTTTTTATGTTAACAAAAGTATTTTATGAGAACAATATATTTGACTTCACAGAGTACGAAATAAGATTTGTGTTTTTGAAGACAATCTAAAATAATATTTAATTCATATTTATAATTGAAGAAAATCTTTGACCAAGTTGAAAAGAAGATATGGTCAAAATTTGAAGAAGATATGATCAACATCTTATCAACGAGAATATATGAATTATTTACAAGAATATTTGATCAAGATTTATCACAAGAGGTTATGAATTATTTACAAGAAGATTTGATCAAGATTTATCACAAAGAGATATGAATTATTTACAAGAAGATTTGATCAAGATTTATCTTTAAGAAGATTTGAATTGTTTACAAGGAGATTTGATCAAGATTTATAACAAGAAGATATGACTTATTTATAAGAAGGTTTGATCAAGATTTATCTACAAGAAGATATGATCAAGAATTGTTTACAAGAAGAAACACTCACAAAAAGATACATTTATTATTTGCAAATATATGATTCAGATTTTGACAAATGACAAAATACTAAATTGGACTTAGTCATATTCCTACTTGTGAAAATTCAAGAACCGGACCAACACTATGTCTCCGCCCAGATCAAAGCAAGCAATAGGAAGAAAGTTTCATTTGAATAATTTGCGAAAGCAATCTTAACAAAATACGAACATTATAAATTTGAAGAATTTACAAACTCAATCTTAACAAAATACGAACAGTATTAATCTGAATAATTTGCAAACTCAATCTTAACAAAAAATACGAACAATACAAATCTGAAGAATTTATAAACTCAATCTGAACAAAATATGAACATAATCAATCTAGAAGAAATACTCATATTGGATTCAGGAATAAAGAATTGACTAAAGAACTTATTTTCAAAAAGCATCTTGTTCAAAATTATTTTTTTGAATAAAATCATTTATGACTAAACTAGGAATGAAGGTACAATTCAGAATTAAACAAGGACTAAATTGAAGCTCTAATTTTACCTATAAATAGATACTCAAGGCTGAAGAAGAAGATCATCGAAAAATCAGAAAAAAGTAGAAGAACTCAAGCTTCCAAATTTATCTTGGAGTTCAAAGAGAAAAACACTTGTTCGAATGAGAAATATTTTTTAAGTGTTTTTTTAAGAGTGGGATAGTCATATTTATAATCAGCTTGTTAGAAGCAACTACTCAAGTTCCAAATCTTTGTATTCAAACCCGATAGTGGTGTTAGTGTGCTTTTAACAATTTGGGGTTGTTAGATTGTGTAGAGAAGACTTGACTGGTAGAGTCAAGATATGTGTGTTCCTCAAAAGTTTGGGCTTATCAGACTGTTTGAGAAGACTGACTTGGAGGGTCAAGTGCTTTGTAATTCAAGTTGTTGAATTAGTGGATTAAATCCTTCTGAGTGAAGGGACTGAATGTAACCAAGTTAGTGGTGAACCAGGATAAATTACTTGTGTCACTTTATTTTTGCACTCCTTAGTTTTGTTATTGCTTCTACTCCAAGTAAATTATCAAGTGTGAAACAATTTATTCAAATAATGAAAAAGTTATCAACTTAGTTAAACACAATTCAACCCCCTTCTCTTGTTTGCACCTTCAGAGGGAAGTTCAAGCATCCTAATGTACGAGGGGTGGGGTGTGGAATCAGGAGGAAGTTTGAAATGATGAAGATTACTAGTTATAATGTTCGAGCTATAGGAGGTTGGTTGAAGATAAAAGAGACACAAATGATTGTTAAAAAATATGGTTCATGGGTTGTGTGCATTCAAGAAACAAAACTGAAAGTGGTTTAAAGAAGTGGAGTATTCTTTTATGGGACCAGAGGGGCGCTCTGGAGGTTTATTAACTATGCGGAATCCTAATCAATTTGCTGTGGGATTTTCTAGTGTGGTGAATCATGTGCTTATTGTGGTGGGCATGTGGAAAGACAATGTTGCAAGAATTCTTGTGGCTAATATTTATGTGCCTTGTGATTTGAGGAGGAGACATGACCTTTGGTTTGTGCTGGGAGGAAAGATTCGTTATTTGGGGGTTTCAAATTGTTGTGTTTGTGAGGATTTCAGTTCTATTTGATTAAAAGATGAAAGTAAAATGTGTGGATTCCTCTACAAGAGAGAATGACATGTCTTTATTCAATGAATTTATCTCTAAATCATAGTTGGTAGATCTTCCTTTACATGAGACAAACTTTACTTTGTCAAGAGCAGATGGGGGAAGTGATGAGTCGGTTGGATCGTTTCTTGTTATCCAATAGCTGGTGTAACTCTTGGATGTCGTGTTTGTAGTGGGCATTAGAGATTGGCTTATATGATCATTCCCATATCTTGCTCAATGATGTCGATATCAATTGGGGCATAACCTGTTCAGAATGTTGGTCAGAATTTGATGGGAATCACGTGTTTGTTAAGAAGGCTTGGAATAATTTAAATGTGGATAAATGGGGTGACATTGTTTTAAAGGAAAATTTGAAAGGCATTAAAAGAAGTCTACGTGTTTGGTATCAAGTTCTTGCAAACAATTTGGAGGCAAATATTCAAGAAAGTAAAAAAGAGTTACCATGATTAGATATTCAAGCGGGGACTAACTCTTTATCAGGTGCTGAAGTGGAAAAACGTGGAGAATTGGTGAACAAAATAACTTTGCTCTCAAGGGCAAACTGCAGTATTATGTGGCAACGCTCTAGAATACTGTGGTTAAAAGAAGGTGATGCAAACTCAAAAAAAATCCATGGTATTATGGTTGTTCGTAGGAGGATTAATGTAATTATGAATATCGAAGTAGCTGTTCGTAGGAAAATGTTGAACCTATTAGAGAAGTTGTTTTTAATCATTTTGAGCAGCACTTTTAGTCTAAATTGGTGAGTCTCCCTTGTATTGGTAACTTGGATTTTAAATCAATTAATGATGGGAAGGCGAGCCAATTGATTGCAAAGTTTAGTGAGGAGGAGGTGAATGCGGCGGTTTAGGATTTTGATAGTAATAAAAGTCTAGGACCAAATGAAGTGAACTTTGGTTTTTTGGAAGATTTTTGGGAGGTCGTGAAGTTTAATTTCATGAGATTTTTATCATATTTCCACAAGAATAGTAGGTTGTTGAAAGAGGTGACTGGTATTTTTTTATTGTGTTAATCCAAAAAAAGATAATCCTCAAATTTGATATGACTTTCAACCTATCTCTTTGGTCGGTTGCATGTATAAAGTTTTTTTTTAAAGGTTTTGTCTAATCGTTTAAAGTACGTTACTGGGAAGATTATTTTAGAGCCTTAGTCAACTTTCATTGAAGGTAGACAAATTCTTGACGGGATTCTTGTTACAGATGAGGTGGTGGAGGAAGCTAAAAGTAGAAAAAATGAGTTGATTTTGTTTAAAGTTGATTTTGAAATGCTTATGACTCGGTGTAGTGGCCATACTTGGAGGGATTATGCTCAAAATGAAATTTCCAGTAGTTTGGATTAAGTGGATTATGGTTTGTGTTAGTTTAGCAAAAACTTCTGTTTTGATTAATGGAAACCCTATAGAAGAGTTCTCGTTGAGATGTTGTCTCCAACAAGGTGATCCTTTGTCTCCTTTTTTGTTGCTACTGATAGCCGAAGGGTTGAATGATATGGTCAACTCTGCTATGAATTTGAGCGTATTTAAAGGAGCGAAGGTTGGAACTAATTCAGAGTTTAGGGTGTCTCATTTGCAATTTGCGGATGACACTCTAATTTTGGATGGAAAAAGTTGGTTGAATATTTGAACAATAAAATCTATTCTTACTTTGTTTCATGTGATATTAGGTTTAATGGTGAATTTTCCCAAGAGCTTACTTGTGGGGGTGAATGTGGCACCAAACTAGTCGATTTATGTAACAAATGTTCTCCACTGTAAACTTGGTCAAACTTTGTTCCAATATTTGGGGTTTACCAATTGAGGATAAACCTAGAAGGTTGATTTTTTGAAATGTAGTGATTGATAGAGTTTGTTAGAGGATCTTTATCTGAAAAAGTTGTAATTTGTTTTTGGGTGGTCGACTAGTGCTCCTTAAATTTGTCTTGTTTGCTTTGTCATTTTATTATTTGTCTTTCTTTAAAGCTCATTTAGGTACCATATATAAACTTGAATCTTTGTTTAAATCTTTTTGTGGGGTAGGAGTGAGGATGGTCGCAAAATTCATTGGGTGAAGTGAGATAAATTTTGCCTACCTAATGAAAAAGGTGGGTTAGGGTTAAAAAGGTTGAAATTATTTAACATGGCTTTTTTGGTTAAGTGGTTATGGAGGTTGGAAAATGAGAGAGATAACGTTTATGAGTTAAGGTGTTGTGTAATAAATATGAGTGTTTGGGTGGGTATCATGTTTTTGAGAGGGGTCGTATAAGTGGTATGACTTTATTGAAGTTAACATACAATTAGGAGTGGTTGGTGGCAGTTGGTATAAAGGTAATTTGTTTAGAATTGTAGGTGATGGGAATAATTCTAGTTTTTTGTCTAATCTATGGTCAGATACAGGGATCTTAATGGAGGTTATTATTCGCACTTATACAGTTTAGCGAATAATAAAGAAATCTAGGTGGAGGAGGTGGCTCGGGGTGGGTTAGATAGTTGGATGTGGCGTAGAAGGTTGTTTGGATTGGAAGAAGAGTTAGTAGTGGAGTGTAGGAACTGTTTAACTAACCTTGTGTTATAGGAAGATAAGAATGATAGTTGGACTTGGTTTTAGAGGAATGGTGGAACTTATACTATTTGGTAGGCGTATTTATTTCTAGTTCGAACAAATATTATTAGTGCATGCAGCTCCTTATTCAATTATTATTTGGAATTCATTTGTTCCGTTGAAGATTTCTGTTTTTGTTTGGCGCTTGTAAAAAAGAATAACCCTCAAAATTTGAATACAAGCTTCATTCGAGGTCATATACACATTAATTTTTATTATATATTTATAACCTAATAATATGATGATGATAATAAAAATATTGAACATTTACATAATTTATTTATTTGTAATTAACAACTTCTATACTATTAAGACAGGATATGTTACTAATTATAACAAGCAACAAAAAAACATGTTGAACAACCTATTTACAGACCTGCTAAGGAGCAATCATAGGTCGTAAATGTTCCAAAGGCAACAAGAAACATTGAGATAGCAAGGGGGATTGGTAATCACGAGACAAGATTGGTCATCTGTAATTTTATTTTGTTTCACAAATTTGACTTTGTTTTCGTAGCTAAACCTTGGATATCTTATGATCATGTTCCGACAAACAATTTGCTTTAAACAAATGTGGCAACAAGATGCCTAATCTGTAGGAAATTTGTAAGAAAGATTTAAATCATACCATCATTGATTGTACTAAACAACATATTGCTTTTTTAGTCTTATGGAATACCACCACTTAATATGTTGCTGCTATTTATGGTAGTACATCCTATTTTAACAGAAGAACAATATGGATCAGCCTTGCTTTCAACCACCAGGATCACCATGGTCCATGGTGTTTTATAGGAGATTTTAATGTCATTCTTGGCGCTCATGAGGGACGTGGTAACCAAACTCTAAATCAAGCTTCTTGTGATGATTTTTTTGGTGTGGTCGGGCACTTGTCATCTCACACATTTACAAACTAGAGAAGCTAATTTCACTTGGAATAATGGTAGAAGGGGTAGTGCTAATGTCGCACGGAGGTTGGACTGTGCAATCTGCAACAATGAATGGATTGATAGCTAGAGTTCTGTTGCTTGTTACACGTTGACCAAATTCAAGTCAGATCATCATCCTATTTTGTTATCCATGCAAAATAATAATTATTGTTATGATAAACACATGGTAGATTACTGAATTACCTTTATTCTCATTAATTGATAATGATTCAATACAAGTTATTTATATATGGAAAAATACAAAAAGGAAAAGGGATGTAACTGATGTAACTAATCTAACTGAATTAGTTACTCTTACTAACAAAATGACAAAACTAAGTCATCAGCAAATAATCTTGACTAAGTCTACTAATGTAACTATATCTTATAGCCTCCCTCAAGCTGGAACACATAAGTTCATTAAGCCTAGCTTGGAGCAGAAATGATGAAATGGTTTGGGATCTAAACCTTTGGTGAAGACGTCTGTCAACTGCTGGGCATAACTGACAGGTAGAAGATGAAATAATTTATGTTGGAGTTTCTTGCGAACATGGTGGCAATCAAGTTCTACATGCTTGATGAAGAATTAGCTGCAATGTGTCTGGGAACTGACTATCACAATATGAAAGAGCTGGTGCAGTAAAATCAGTTTGGAGGTCTTGAAGGAGATAAGTCAGCCACTGTATTTCACATACAGTGGAAGCCATGGCCCGATACTCTGCTTCCGAAGAACTTCTGGAAACTGTGGCTTGCTTCTTGGACTTCCAGAATATTAAAGAATCACCAAGAAAGACACAATATCCACTGATAGATTTACAGGTTTTTGGGCACGTGGCTAAGTTAGAATCAGAGAACGCTTTGAGCTGAATGCAGGAAGAGGCAGAAAAGAAAACACCATTCACAGGTGATGATTTGAGATATTTGAGTAGGCGTATGGCAGCTTCAAAGTGAGTGTTAGTTGTGGAACTCATATGTTGGCTTAATTGTTGAATTGAAAAACTAACATATGGTCTTGTATTTGTAAGGTATATGAGTTGTCCCACCAGTCGTCGGTATAGAGAAGGATTTGAAAGGGGGTTCCAGTAGTGGAAGTAGATCTAGTGCCCTTTAAAATAGGTGTAGATGTTGGTTTAATGGCAAGCAGACCAACATTGTGCAGCAGATCCAGAACATATTTGTGTTGGCAAATGTGGATTCCTAGCTTTGATCTTGATACTTCCAAACCAAGGAAGTATTTCAAGTCCACTAGGTCCTTTATCTTGAATTTGGAGTTGATGAATGATTTAATATATGTGCATTCTTCGATGTCATTACCTGCAACAATAACATCATCAACATAAATAAGGAGAGCAGTAAAAGATTGATGAACTCTTTTATGAATAAAGAGTTATCAGATGAAGATTGAATATATCCTTTAAAAAGTAAGGCAGTGGACAATTTAGCAAACCATTGCCTACTAGATTGTTTAAGTCCATAAAGTTATTTTAAAAGTTTACATACATGGTTTGGATGAGTAGTGGACATACCCGGGAGTAGGTTCATATAAACCTCCTCATCCAAGTCCCCATGTAAGAAAACATTATGTACATCCAATTGATGTAAAATCCAATTATTGGAAGAGGCTAAGGCAAGTAGTAGTCTTACAGTGGTTAGTTTGGCAACTGGAGAATAATTGTCAAAGTAGTCTATACCTTCAATTTGATTAAAATCATTGGCAACTAATCTAGCCTTATACCTTTCAATGCTTCCATTAGAGTTGTGTTTAATTTTATATACTCATTTGCGACCAATGGGATTTTTGCCTTGTGGTAACTCAGTTATCGCCCAAGTGTTGCTTTTATTTAAAACATCTATTTCAACCTCCATGGCTTTAATCCATAAATCATGTTCAATAGCATGTTTATAATGAGATGACTCATGACTAACAATGATAGAATTTATGTACTTAAAGTGAGATGGAGAAAATTTATGATAAGATAATACATTAGATAAGGAATGTAATGGGGGTAGATTATCATGATGCAAAACATCATTACATTGAAAATCATTTAAATATGTTGGGGGTGACGATGCCTATCAGATCTTCTTAAAGAAACATTGTCAAGATTAGTATGACGAACAATAGAATCATTTATGCAAGGGGAATCATGAAGATGGGACAACATGAAATTCATCAAGATGCAAAGCAGTAGCATAATTGGAATTATGGGGCACGTGATTCATCTCAATAGAATTATAAAAAATAAAGACATCATCAATGTTAGTGCCATGATCTAAAATAGCGGCAGAAACATTATTTTGAGATAAGGAAAAACAGATTCATAAAAGATAACATTTCTAGAGATAAAAGTAGCACAAGTATGCAAATCAAATCAAATATAACCTTTTATGCATTTTCTTGCAAGGAGGTCTAATTTGGTGCGGGCATCAGTTAAAGTAGCAGCATATGCCAAGCAACAAAAAACCTTCAATTCAGTAAAAGTTGGAGGAATAGTGTATAACATTTCGTAAGGAGTTTTAAGATTCAACACAAGGGTGCAAATTTGATTAATGATGTAAACAACATGTTTTAGAGCATGAGACCAACAACATCTAGGCAAATGAGCATGACATAAAAGATCATGAGTAACGTTTAAGATATGTTTACGTTCGACAATAGAGTTTTGTTCAGGAGTTTCAACACATAAAGTATGATATGAATAATACCTAATGAGAAATTCTAAGCCATTATCACTTCTAATAGTTTTGATGGTACATGAAATTTGATTGATAACATAAGAAATAATATCCTTAAATAAGTTCTTGTTTTAGATTTGGTATTCATAAGAAAAACCCATGTGTGTCGTGTAAAATCATCTACAATTGAAAGAAAATATAAAAAACCTTCTAAAGAATTTTGATTAAGAGGGCCTCATATATCCATGTGTACAAGGTCAAAGGCATGTAAAGGCTTAGTAGTACTTGAAGCAAAGGGAAATTTACATTGTTTAGCCAAATGACAAGAGTTGCCAATCAAATCGTTATTAATAGAAATGTAAGGAAATTGTTTAGCCATGGTGCTGGAAATAGTAAAAGATGGGTGTCCTACTCGAAAGTGCCAAAGATCAAAAGAGTTACAAGAAACAATATTTACATTATTGGCAAATCTACAATCTGAAATAGTATGAAAGCTATTAGGAAAATAATGTCTAGAAGGTGAGTGATTAAGGATGTAGAGATTATTATGAAGTTCCACATTCCCAATCATCTTATTGGTAACCATATCCTAAATCTCACAAAAATCATGTGAGAAAACCAATTGACAAATGAGACGTTGAGTCAATTTAGAAGTAGAAATTAAGCTAAATCTAAATTGAGGAATGAACAAAACATTAGTTAAGAACAATGTTGGTGTAAAGAAAATGGTGCCAGAAAAATGTGCAAACAAATTCATGCCATTAGGAAACAAAACAGAAACATGTTTAATAGATTGAATAGTGCTAAAGCAATGAATATTAGGGTAAACATGATCAGAAGCACCATAATCTAAAATCCAAAAATTTGATAAGAGTTATATGTACGTGATTTAGAGATACTTGAAACAATTTGAGTGTTAGTAACAAGACTATTCTCTTTGTTGGTGGAATTTGAATTTGAGGAAGTTACCTTAAAAGCTTTAAGTAGTGAACCTAATTCTTGATAATCTTCACGTGTAAGAGGTGAAAAATTAGTATTGAGATTGTTTGTAGGTTTAGATTTCTTGATATCAGAAGTCTGTGAAGTCTGTTGTAGAGAAGATTTGTAACCTGGGGGGAATTCATGCTTGAAATAACAATTATCTACTGTGTGATTGGTCTTTTTGCAGTGGGTGCAAACCATATTGGGTCGTGATTCACCATGACCTCTCCCCTTGCCTTAAGTAAAGGAAGGTTTCGTGTGTGAAGAATTATCAGAACTGATTGTAAAGGCAGTTGAGTCTTGTTGGTTGGGATTTGAGGAAGGATCTTGTTGAAACACAAGTGAATATGTCTTGCTTAAGGAGGGTAATGGATCCGTGAGTATTATCCGAGTTCTTGCAGTGTTGTATTTGTCGTTGAGCCCCTTTAAGAAGCAGATGATGTATTCATTGTGTTTGTACGTAGCCACAACAATGCTTAGTGAACAAAAACAACGAGTGGAACAAGAACAAACATGCATGAGGCGTATAAATTCCAACTCATCCCATAGTATTTTCAAATCAGTAAAGTAAGTAGAGACTAGAGAGGGTACGATCACCTTGTTTGACGGAATGCAAATCTTTGAGCAAATCGAAAACCCTAAAATGCTTGCCCTTGGTGAATCATTCTTGAAGGTCCTTTCACAATTCAGTGGCATTGTCAAAACAAATTGTGCTCTATGCGATGTGAAGAGCTAGAGTTCGTGTACTCCATGAAAGAACCATATTATTGTAGTGATCCCATTAATGAAGGAAAGCTTGTTCTTGGATGATAATGTATGTTTCATGCATTTGCTCCATTTATGGTAGTTATTGTCGTTCAACGACGGTGCGAATGGAGCCGGAGTTTTCGCTGGGATGAAGGTAATGTGGGCTTCGATAGTTCCATTGATATATCAACACAACTTTATTTCTTCTTAATAAGATTTTGTCCTCCCCGGAGTACACACAAGAGTTGGCTCATGGTTGTTATTATCACTTTTGATGGTTGTAATAATTGTATTTATGTTATGAGGGGTAATTTTATCCAGAACGACGTCAACTTGACGCAAAATATCAATCAGATCAATCCTAGCCTTGATAGCATAAATACAAACATACAATGTTTGTTTAAGAATGATTACCAACTTGGTGTGAAAAAATATGCATGTGTAAAACAACATTGCATGTTAATTAAGGTATCTACACAATCTAATTTTTTATGGCTTAAGGACGTTTTTTTGGTTTGTTGACTTATTTTTAAGTTTAAGATGGTGTCATAATTTTAAAAAATATTACTTTAATTCTATAACTTTATTTTATTTAACTCATATTGATCATATCCGTCCAAATCGTCAAACAAACTTATCATAACTACATATGTAGTTTTGATGTGGAGTTTACATGTTAAGGTAACATTGTAAATAGAGGATATATCTGTTTAGATGCATGAATTTGAAGAAATACTTTATAAACCTAGGATTTGGAGAAGAAGATAGCTATAATTTTGTGATGCATTCTAACTACCAGTTTATAGTGAATATCATGTGAGGTAGTTGCATCATCTTTCACTAATGCTATTTATATATATAGAAAAAAAATGAAAAAGAAAAATTAAAGAACCAAAGTGATACTTTTTAAAATTATGAGACAAATTAACTTTGAACTTTAGAAATAAGTTATGAGACTAAAAAATCAATTAAGTCCAAATATTCATGCTAATGGAATAATGATAGTTTCGTTTAAATCAATTATTTGTCTTGTTTTCGATTCCTGAACACCTAGACAATTTCAACTTGACTTATTGTTTTATCAAATAAAAAGTTCAAATGTAAAATATTGTTCAATAAAAGGCAAAAGCGACTAATAAAAAAAACAATAACACGCTTATAAAATTAAAATAAAATAAAATAGAAACTTCGATCATAGCATAATCCACTAGTGAATTTTGATGTTATATTAGTTTTGTATACTTAACATAATGACGTGCCTTTCCAAATTTCAATAATATTTAACTTTAAGTTTAGTTATACTGACATAATTATATGAACATACCATTTATGAAGATGAAACAATCAAAATAAAATGCAGAAAGTTTAAAAAGTCTGTTGCTTTAGATTTACGGTTTTTATTTTTATTGAAGTCAACTGAAATAAAATATCAACATATCACAAAAAAATGAAAATGAAAATGCAAGACAATTAAAGATACCAAATAACATACTGTAAGTACAAGGAAGATACAAATTATTACATTCTAAGTGTAGAAGCAAAAATTAAACTATGAGTCTAGAAAACTTATAATAGTTTAAATTTAAAACTTAAATTACAAATAAAAAAAGAATCCATAATTTTAATTTTAGTTGACTTCAACTAGCTACCTTTAACACATTTTTTCATCAAATCAAACAGCTTAAAGGTAGATGCATTCAATAAGACTTATAATTGATGTTCAAAAGCCCATTAATTCAAAATCAAAATCAAATAAACAATATTTTTAATTAACTCGGGTTTTTACTTGAGAAAATTTTATTCATGCTCCTTTGTTCAATTGTATAATGTGAAATATATTAGTTGTTCAATATTCATTAATTAACATATGATGAAGAGCTTTGGAAGTGTTTTGAGTGTATACCTTTCACCAATACAATTTGTGGTTGGCCATCGTTCAACCATAATGAAATACTCATAATATGAACTAGAAAGTTTGAATTTTGTGGTAAGAACTATGAAAAACCATACAATCACTCTCACATTCATTTTCATGTTAGTAGTTGATTGCACAATTCACATACATAAACCATGTATGGTGAAGAGTTTGAAAGTGTTTTGAGTGTGCACCTTTCACCAATACATATTGTGCTTGACCATCGTTCAACCATCATGAAATACTCATAATATGAACTAGAAAGATTGAATTTTGTTGTAAGAACTTTGAAAAACTATACAATCACTCTCACATTCATTTTCATGTTAGTAGTTGATTGCACACTTCACATACATAAATGACTTGAAAATCTTACAAGATTGAACAAGTATTTATACAAGAAGTTAAGTGTGAAATTGCTTTTTCAAAATATTTTGTAATTATGATGATAGAGTTTTAAAAACTTTAATTTTCTCTTTTTGAGTAAAACTTTTTTTTTCTATTTCTTTTTTT
>JBBPBP010000003.1:40006865-40041053 GCA_037974735.1 Cicer chorassanicum | reverse complement strand
TAAAACTGTTTTTATATAACTATATCAAAACTATTAATATTTTATAAAATTATTTTATATAATTTAACCATTGAATAATATTTCATCAAATCAAACAGCTTAAAGGTAGATGCATTCAATTACACTTATAATTGATGTTACCAAAAGCCCATTATTTCAAAATCAAAATGAAATAAACAATATTTTTAATTAACTCGGGTTTTTACTTGAGAAATTTGTATTCATGCTCCATTGTTAAATTGTATAATGTGAAATATATTAGTTGTTCAATATTCATTAATTAACGTACGACAAAAGCTTTTCCCACTCTCACATAATACACACACCCCTTTCACATTAAATATATTTTCAATAAATAAAAAATATTGTTAATTAATTAATAAATTATAATCAATGCAAGATAATAAGACAAACACACAGGTAGAAAAATATAAGTAATAATAATTAAGTTTCATAATATATTTTTGCAAAGGCTAGTTAAACCTCATAATACAAGTATTATTTTAATTTTTTTTTTATTACATTAAGCCTCATGGAAGGAGTACGAGGTTACTATGGCAGCATTCGGTGAACAATGGAGGGGGACAATCACAGTAAGTAGTTATGTTGTCATATAAACACAACCTTATTTCTTTTAAATAAAGTATTGGTGTGCCTAAAGTACACAAGAGCTGGGTCGTGGTTGCTATTATCACTTTTGATAGTTGTAACAATTGTATTTATGTTAGGAGAAATTGTTTTATGTGGTACAACGCCAACTTGACGCAAATGTCAGATTAATCCTAGCCTTGATAGTTAGAGCAAGTTGAAAATTGTCTAGCATGAGAAATTTGTTCATAGAGCACGTACCATGTTTATCTCATTCATCTCCCCAAAAACTTTGATCGTTTCCATTTATTACATCAGACCATTCTTTTTTGAGTTGAGGTTCCAATATATGAAGCTGAAAACACAATATAAAATAAGATATTTAGAATAAATAACTATTGAATGAATAGCAACATAAAAAAACCAAAGAAGAAACTCACCGATTTTGGTGGTAATTTTCCAACCCCTTTTCCCAAACAATACAAAGGATATGGTTGAGACATATTGGTTCCCCATAAACCATGTATGGTGAAGAGCTTTGGAAGTGTTTTGAGTGTGCACCTTTCACCAATACATATTGTGGTTGGCCATCATTCAACCATCATGAAATACTCGTAATATGAACTAGAAAGATTGAATTTTGTTGTAAGAACTATGAAAAACCATACAATCACTCTCACATTCATTTTCATGTTAGTAGTAGATTGCAAACTTCACATACATAAATGACTTGAAAATCTTACAAGATTGAACAAGTATTTAAACGAGAAGTTATGTGTGAAATTGTTTTTTCAAAATATTTTATAATTATGTTAATAGAGTTTTAAAAACTTTAATTTTCTCTCTTTGAGTAAAACTTTTTTTTTTTTAAGTAAAACTGTTTTTGTATAGCTATATCAAAACTATTAATATTTTATAAAATTATTTTATATAATTTAACCATTGAATAATATTTCATCAAATCAAACAACTTAAAGGTAGATGCATTCAATTACACTTATAATTGATGTTACCAAAAGCCAATTAATTCAAAATCAAATAAACAATATTTTTAATTAACTCAAGTTTTTACTTGAGAAAATTTTATTCATGCTCCCTTGTTAAATTGTATAATGTGAAATATATTAGTTGTTCAATATTCATTAATTAACGTACGACAAAAGTTTTTCTCACTCTCACATAATACACCCCTTTCACATTAAATATATTTTCAATAAATAAAAAATATTATTAATTAATTAATAAATTACAATCAATGCAAGATAATAAGACAAACACACGGGTAGAAAAATATAAATAATATTAATTAAGTTTCATAATATATTTATGCAAAAGCTAGTTAAGCCTCATAATACAAGTATTATTTTAATTATATTTTTTTTTATTACATTAAGCCTCATGGATGGAGTACGAGGTTACTTTGGTAACATTCGGTGAACAATGGACGGGGACAATCACATTAAGTAGTTCTGTTGACATATAAACACAACTTTATTTCTTTTAAATAAGGTATTGGTGTGCCTGAAGTACACACAAGAGCTGGGTCGTGGTTGTTATTAGCACTTTTGATAGTTGTAACAATTGTATTTATGTTACGAGGAATTGTTTTATGTGATATGATGCCAACTTGACGCAAAACATCTGTCAGATTAATCCTAACATTGATAGTTAGAGCAAGTTGAAAATAGTCTAGCATGAGAAATTTGTTCATAGAGCACGTACCATGTTTATCTCATTCAGCCCCCCAAAAACTTTATTCGTTTTCATTTATTACATCAGACCATTCTTTTTTGAGTTGAGGTTCCAATATATGAAGCTGAAAACACAATATAAAATAAGATATTTAGAATTAATAAATATTGAATGAATAGCAACATAACAAAACCAAAGAAGAAACTCACCAATTTTGGTGGTATTTTTCCAACCCCTTTTCCCAAACAATACAAAGGATATGGTTGAGACACATTGGTTCCCCATAAACCATGTATGGTGAAGAGCTTTGGAAGTGTTTTGAGTGTGCACCTTTCACCAATACATATTGTGGTTGACCATTGTTCAACCATCATGAAATATTCATAATATGAACTAGAAAGATTGAATTTTGTTCTAAGAACCATGAAAAACCATACAAGAAGTTGATTGCACACCTCACATACATAAATGACTTGAAAATCTTACAAGATTGAACAAGTATTTATACAAGAAGTTAGGTGTGAAATTGCTTTTTTAAAATATTTTATAATTATGTTGATAAAGTTTTAAACACTTTAATTTTCTCTTTTTGAGTAAAAACTTTTTTTTTCTTTTTCTTTTTTTAAGTAAAACTGTTTTTATATAAATATATCAAAACTATTAATATTTTATAAAATTATTTTATATAATTTAATCATTGAATAATGTATATATACATACAATTATATGGTTTAGATTTTTTTTTTATGCTAGTGCTTAATTTCTAAAAGATGAGACTTAAATTACTTTGTAAAAATGCGGGTAAATAACTTAATAATGTGATGTGCCACATATAAAAATTGGTCATATGTAATCAATAATCTTTTTTACATATATATTTGTAATTTGCATATTGTTATAGATACATTTTGTTTTTTGAATATTGATCTACTCGCCTTTATGATATAGTTTATGTTTCAAATTGGTGTGACGCACAATTCAAAGATGCATGTGTGTTGCTAAGAATAATGCCAACCACATTCCCTCTTGATTTAATGTCAACCAAGATGCATGAGTGTTGGATAGAATGAGTTTGTTTAACATGCTCTCTTTTTTGTAATCGTACAAAACATAACATGCTTTAAGTTTTTCTTTCTTTCCTTTTTCTACAAAAACAATGTAGATTTTTTGAATTAAAAAATTAGAACGCGAGACATTTATTCACAAATAAAAAGTTAGGTATGATTGTCCTCTCCTCTACATCTCTCTTTTGGTCCGAAGTCACAGTTTATATATTTTTTTTCTCTATCCTTATACTTAATAAGTAATTTTTACATAAATCATTTTTTTCTGTGTTTTTTTGTTATCTCACCAACTAAGTGCAATGTTTGATTTTCGCATCTCGTGTGGTGTTCATTTTGTTCAGATTTACATATTTACTTTGATCTTGTACAAACTGATCTAATCAATAACTTCAGCATCATCAAGTTGCAGATTTGGAAACATGGGTATTTGGATCACTTTAATTTTGTCTAATTTGTACGCATTTTTTCGTTTTATGTTATGTTAAGTTTGTTACCAGATTCATCATTTTCGATTTTAGGGAATTTATATGTGTGTTGTTCTCAATCTATGTACTCTCTTAATTTGAATGAATGAATAATTTATTTTTATGTAAAAAATAATAATTGAGAGGATACGATATTTAAAAAAAACAAACAAAAAATCACATTTTAAGGTGTTATGGCAAAATATGTAAAATTAAAAACTAAAATGATATGGTATTTAAATAAAATATTAAAATAAAATACCAAAATAAAAAGTTAAGATGATATGGTATTAAAATAAAATATCCAAAATTTAAAATTAAGAACTTATAAGTAATTTCTTTACGCACCTATTTCACAAGTTAAAATATTATTTTAAATTTATTTAAATGTGAATATTTTATTGTTTTTATGTACCTATCGTATGATTGTATATATTTTGCCTTCAAACTTGTTTGGGACAAAACTCTTCTTTTTGCTCAAAACATTAAATATTAACGTATAGTATTTCTAATTTTCAAATTCTTTTGAACCTAATAATATTATAATAAAAAAAATTGCATTTAACAAATAAAAATACTACAAACGAAAATATTGCCATTTATGCTTAAACGATTCAACTCATTCAAACAGAAAACTCAGAAAAATAATTGTAATTTCATAAGCTTTGTGCTTCTTTTTATATGCATATCAACAGAAAATAAAAAAAATGAGTTGTATGATATCAAATCAAATATGTTGCAAACGACAATATACTTTCGAACACGAAACCCTACAGTTGTGTGAATTTTCAATTTTAGTTATATTATCTCATCTATAAAAAAAAATATATATCAAGTATCAACTATGAATGCACTAAGAATCAACAAAACTATAAGTTTTTGATTAATTTACATAGTTGATTTGTTATAAATTACATTGCTGTGATTATTTTTCAGATTCTTTTCCATTCTTTATGTTCCAAAAATATTATTGGTTTTTTTGTCTAAGGCAGACTAAATTACTCGAATCATTCCTTCTATATGCAATTCGCCATATGGTAAAAAAAATTCAATCTGTCATGTTTATAAATTACAATATGTATTTATTAAAAATTAAAAATTGGATTTTATTGATTAAAATTATTACTTCCGGAAACACGTTCTTTACCGGAAAAGTTGGAGAAAGTTTTTCGGTACACATATTTTTCCCTTTTGTACCAGAAATCTTTTTTTTAGTTTTTCAGAAACATCCTTCAATACCGGAAAACTTGTAAAAAAGTTTTCCGGTAAAACTCTGTGTACCGGAATTCTTGAAAATAGTTTTCCGGAAGTAAAAGTGGATTTTCTAAGAAAAAAAAAAGGAAAAAAAAATTAAGGGTATTTTTGGCATTTTTAAAAAATTGTGGGGGTATAGGAATAAAAGTGGGGGTATAGGGTCAAATTTTCTTGTTTTGATCTAATTATATGAATATCGATCTGATCCAAATAGAAACCCGACGATTAATGTAAATCATTTATGAAGATAACACAATACAAATAAAATGTATAAATTTTAGAAAATTCAATGCATTTAGATTTATGTTTTAGTTTGTATTAAAGTCAACTGAAATATAATATCAAAAACTTACCCAAAAAATGGAAATGAAAATACAATACAATTAAAGATTGCATCAACTTGATTGAGTTATCCATGAAATGTATTATCTATTATAATATATTAAAATAGACTCTCAAACTATTCATCTGATACGTAATCACATTTCATACCACATAACTCTATTTGTGTCACCTGACTTGTTTGCTTAGTTGTCATAGCTAGAATATCTTCTCTTTCTATTCTTCATATAATACACAATCTAATTTCATCTATTACATTGCATTTCATCAACAACAAAAAATTCAACAATAAACAAACATTAATAATAGCTCATAATGCAATAAACGTTTATCTATTTATCGTTTATTAAATGTGAACTTATTCTGTAACCATTTCAATGTAAGTCCAAATATCTATCATTTTTTCTTGGCTGGACCAAGATTCAAGAAGACACGATATCGCAACCTCGAGACATGAATCATTGTTTACGCTAACTTCATCTCCAATTTGAGTATAGCAAAATTGCTTTTGTGGTGTTTGATGAAATGCAACTGATGTTTATATTCATTGGAACAACTAACTTTGGTATATTGTTCTCCTTCATGACTATTTTTTTCTTCCAGATGGGATTGTTAGCCATTGGAAATGCGTATTCAATTTTATGCCTAATAGTTAGTTACATAATTTTTTTTTGTTATCTTTCATTTACAATATCTTTAATACAAAAAATCTAATTTATTTAATTTATGTCGATGCCAATTATCCATACGTTTTGCCTCCTTTCACTCACTTCTTATAAGGTCATTTGCTCTTCTTTTTTTAAACCATAAGATCTTGATAGTTCCTACTTTCCATCATTCAAAGTAGATCCATGGTTTCAATGCTTATTTTATTTAGCACAATAAATCAACCGGATAATGGTTAGAATTTATACAATTCTTAGAAAATTAAAGATCCCACAGTAATTAAGGAACAATAATAACAACACATTTGTCTATGGGATAATTTGAAACCTCTAATCCATATTTTTAACTTTACGTTCTCCAAATCAAATTTCAATATTTCCGTTTGTGTTATAATCGTATCATGAGTGACATTATATAACTCAATATAATTTCAATATTTCTGTTTGTTGTTTTTCACTCATATAACTCAACAAAAAAGACCCGACACAAGAGGCATGTGAGTTGGAGTTGAATAGATGGAGGCTACAAATTAGGTTTTAACCAAATATTTTAGATTTGTCACAAATTTGTAAATTGTTATTCCATTCTGACAAACCAAGTTTACGAGGAAACAATTATTTCCTCCATCTCATTTTAAATGTCTCATTTGCCATTTCTTTTTGTCTCAAATTATTTGTCATTTTACAATACCAATACAACATTAATTACTTTTTTCCGCTAACTCCAATTAATAAAAAAATTTGAGTAAATAAAACATTTTATCATTGAAATCCAATCAACTAATCATTATCTAAAGAATTGTACACACCTCAAATGAGATATTTAAAATGAGACGGAGAATGAGATATTTAAAATGAGACGGAGGAAGTACTTACCTTGAAGAGTGATGTTGCTTTTTACACTAATACAATGAAAACAAAGTTTCTACTGAGTTCTAAAATTATTCTATTCTAAATGCACATATTTTCATAATCGAATTTAATTAAGTTCTTTTTTAAGCTGCACTTATATTATTCATTTGTTTTAGTTCAAACTTCCTCCTTTAAAATAACCTATTATCGTAGAAAGAAAAGTAATTACTACTATCAATTCAAATCATTCAACCATTTTTTAATTTCTTTAGTTGCCTTGTGAATTTTATATATGCTAATGTCACTTTTAATATTTTTTTCAAGTTATTCTTTTGTGACGTGACTAGCACCTTATTAGCCACTTCATTCCCTATAATTCACACATCTAATTAACTATTATGATTTTGAGATGATATTTACAAGTAAAACTGTGTAAAATAAAATTGTAAATAATGTTGAGGAAAAAACCTTTTTGATGTATGTTTTAATGACAACAAACCTTATAAAATAAATGATTAAGTTTTATGAATGGTGATCTACTAATGATTGCACTTGAGTTTTATTTAAGGAACATGAATTGCATAAGTGAACAAGCAAACAATCATTCACTTCATTAAGGTGCATAAAAATTGATTGCAAGATCATATTAAAAAGGAATCAAAAATATACAAACAGAACGAAGAACATTCTTGACAAAAGTTTGAAAACGAAGAACGTTCTCAACTGTTCTAAAACAACAAGAATGATCATATCCTCTTTTAAGGAAAAGAAAACTCTTGGGATTTACAAATGCTTTCCAGTATTCCACTAGGAATATACAAAGCTCATATCAACAAAAGAATCACTCCAAAAGACAAAGGGAAAAAGCTATGGATCATTCTCAATATTTAAGCAAGAATCAAGAACGATCTTGAGTGGATACTTCTACATATCTCTAAGATGCCTGCACACATGATAGAGATCATGAATCACTGTCAAAGATGGCTGACAAAGAAGCTTATAGTTCAACATTCTTCAAAGCATAAAACGAAGAATGTGCATACAAGAACATTCTTGCTTTAAGGCAGATTGATGGCTAAGATAAACAAGTACAACCTAGATAGAAATGATAAATTCACTGCATCACTAACACACGTACATAACAGAAAAGCTTGGCACGAAATAGCTGTCAGAAGTTCAAAATCCAGCAAATCACTCAAAACAGAAAACAAAGAACGTTCTTGTTTTCATAGCTTTAATCCAAGAACGTTCGGGTTTACAAAGAACAAAATCTGCTGTAATTTAAGATCGATCTGGGCTACGAAAGTACATCTATCGACACTACAAATCATCAGTATTCATTACAAAGGAATTTAATAATCTACACAAGATCATTTTGGATAGATTCGTTCAAAGAAGATCAACAAAAGCAAAGCAAAACATCGAGAACAAAAAGCAAGATCAACGTCTAGATTAATGATTAAAAGTACAGCAAGGACAAGAATACCAATACTGCATCACTGAGTAAAGTAACACGAGTACAAAGCAAAAAAGCATGACGCACAACAGCTATGAAAATCCAGCACCCATACAAAACAGAAACGAAGAATGTTCTTGTTTTACAAAAGAATATTATAGTTATTCTCTTTTAAAGGCAGAATTAAAACAAATAATTTTTCATAGTCCAAACCACATATTAAAGAGTATCAAGACTGCTCAAATCAATGGTGAAACCCAAAACTCGAGCTGAATGCCCAAAGGAGGAAAACAACCTCAAGATTGATCTCCAAAGTGATGAGTTGTGAGCAAGGACAAAAGTACATTGTACTTAAAATATTATGCAGAAAGATTGCATAAATCTATCTCAAAACAGTGCCAACTGACATGTGACAACTCATTCACGTTTTCCATCAAACCCAAAAGCAAGAACGTTCTTCGTTTGTCAAGAAAGTTCTGGACAACAATATAATACATGTTTAATTGCTTTAAAATATATCTGACACTTGGGAAGTTTGTCCAACGGCTATATTAATTTTGAATATTCAAAGTCTTTTTATCATTTTCAAATTGTAGATCAACTGGAAGATGAAGGCAAGAGTTCAATTTACAAATCTACCAACACCTGTTCAAGTAAGAACAAGTCAAAAAAACTCTTCAAGCAAACTCCAACTCTCTTCACTATATTTGTGGATCATTATTTATTGAGTTTGTCTTTCATTTATCTCAAACAAGTGTTGAGAAGTTTCAAGATCCCAAACACTTTTATCATACACATCATTTGTAACTCAAGTTTATCTTTTATGTTAGATTGAGTGTGTTTTTAAAAAAACTTTCAAGGTTGAAAGATGATTGTAAAAATTCATTCTAGGTTGAAAGGTGGAGATTTTAATTGATCAAGGTGTGATCAAGAGAAAATGTGTGAAGGAAAACATTCTTGGTTATGAAGCACATAGTGAAAATCTCGCAGTTGTGAGGACTGGACGTAATCCACTTTGGGTGAACCAAGATATATTGTTGTGTGAATTCTCTTTCCCTTATCTCCATTTATTTATAACTCACTTAGCACTGATCACATTGTGAAGTTTTTATTGTTATATTACTAACGAAGAACGTTATCCTTTTATTGTTTATCAAACCAAGATCATTCTTGAGTTAATTTAAATTAAGCACAAAAATCAAATGTTTTAAAAGATCACAATTCAAACCCCCCCCCCCCTTTCTTGTGATTGAAATTGCTACTTCAATTGGCATCAGAGCACTGCCTCTAAAGTTAAGCACCTAACAAATGTTAGAGGAAAAGATTCAGAAAGAAGAAGTAATGTCAAAAGCCAACATGTGCTTAATGGAAAACTTAGAAAGTAATGAGGTAACCATCTCTGAACTCTGTCCTTTATGTGAACAAATGGAAAAAGAATTTGATAATCTTTTATGTGATTCATACTTTCTTGCTTAAAAATGTGGTTTATTGAAAGTGCAACTTCGTAAAGAAAAAGAAGAAAAAGAGAAAGCCCAAGCTATGAATGACGAAGTCAAAAAGGTCATTCAAAGTCTGCAGCAATCTAATTTAAAAATGTTTGAGCAACAAAAGATTCTCAATGAGATAACCATAAAAGATCATCTTTCAGAATGTTATGAAATTAAGGAAGAAAGTACCTCTTTAAAAATAGAAGTTCATGAATTGAAAAATGATTTAACCAACATGGTAAAAACCACTGAAACCTTTCAAAATAACATAATATCTAAAGAAGGGATATTTGACAAAGATGAGTTACGTTTCAAATCTTCTCAAAAAGAAAAGCTTTATGAAAACTTTTT
This sequence comes from Cicer chorassanicum, assembly GCA_037974735.1. Classification (NCBI taxonomy): domain Eukaryota; kingdom Viridiplantae; phylum Streptophyta; class Magnoliopsida; order Fabales; family Fabaceae; genus Cicer; species Cicer chorassanicum. The sequence goes on along the minus strand of JBBPBP010000003.1, from coordinate 40,030,838 downwards.
TGTGCCAAAAAAGAAGGATGAGAAAGGTAATTAAAGATGCTCTTATTGTAACAAAACTGGACATTTTGATTCCATATGTTTTATAAAAAAAGGGATAAAAAGTTCAAAGCAAAACGATTTCCAAAAAACGAAGAACGTTCTGGTCTCAAAGCAGAACATTCTCCAAGAACAAAAAAAAGGTGTTCTTACTTTTCAAATAGTGGTCATGTTAAACCAAATTGTTATCGTAAGGAAAAATCTTTTAGAAGAAGATATACTAATCATCAAGGACCCAAACAAATATGGGTACGAAAATCATTACTAACTTGTGATGCATGAACATCATCCAAAAATTAAGAAACACAATTGATACATGAACAAGGCATGCTCAATACATATGAATTGAAAAGTATGGTGCCACCTCTGATTACAAATATTTGGAGGATCTATAACCTTTGGAAACATTAACATATCAAAGGTACATGTATCATTAGTTGAAATAATTTTGCATAGATTAAGATGTTTGATATGTGAAAGATCACTAAAATTGCTTTAAAAGTTACTTTTTAAACCGCACATGGCAGAAGTAAAACAAACATCCTCATGTTTCATTTTAAAGAAAAATCCTTATGTTTTATACTTAGATGAATTTCCAACCAAATTATGTTTTTAAGTCTTTTGAAAAAGAATTGTCATTTCTATAAGAAATGATCAAAGGAAATTTGAAACATCATTATTCAAATAATTCTTTGATGAAAATGATATTTCACATGATTTGTTTGTCAAAGAACTTTCCAAGCTGTTTTTTTTTATAAAAAAATTAGTCACAAGAAATGGCTAGAACAATTTTAAATGAATCATGTCTTGAAAAATAATTTTGGGGAGAAGCCATAAAAATTGTCTGTCATGTTTTTAATCTTGGCTCTATTAGAAAATATCTTTAACATACCTTCATATGATTTGTTTTTAAATAGAAACCAAAACATATCAGACTTTAACATTTTTGAATGTCATTACTATGTTTTGCATGATAAAGAAAGTATGGGCAAATTTGTTTTAAAATGCCATCAAAGTATATATTCTGAATACTCTACATTGTATAAATATTATAGAATATAAAATCTCAAGGCCCAAACTATAGATGAAATTATGCATATTATATTTGATGAATATGTTGATTTTTATGATGAAAGATAGGATGGTGAAGAAAAATAATTACAATGTTAAATTTGGATAAATCACAAAGTTGATAATGTTCAAATATCATCCATAAAAACTCCTAAGTCTGATCATGGAGTGACAAAACGAAAAGGATCTAAGAGAAATATCAAATTAAGCAAAAAGGTACATACAAGAACATTCTCCACAAAAGCATAACGTTCTCCACAAGAGCATAATATTCTCCACAAGAGCAGAACGTTCTCCACTAGAGTGGAATGTTCTTGACAGTTTATATGCTTCATCGAATCAAAACTAATTATGCCTATCATGATGATATGGTTAAAGAACATCATTGTGGCTACTATTTCTCAAACATAGCTAAAAATCAATTAATGAAGCCAAAATATAACAATCTTGAATTAATATCATAATGGAGGAACTCTCTCAACAACAAAAGATAAATTGTCTCATTTCAACCATCAATCAAGATAAATGATTGAGCATGAAGAGAATCTCCAAACTATTCGAGGATTACTCATTGTTAAACAAGATCACTGAAGGAGATACACTTAATCCCAATTCTTATGATATTTGTATCACGATAAGAATGAATATTTTGTTAATGATATTATGTGATTGATTGGGTGCTCTTAAAATTAAGAATGCATACTATTTTTTTATGCAAGTATGACTTTAAAGTTTAATTGATTACATCACTATTTGTCATTACTTGTACATGCATATGCCTAATTCCTATCTTAAATTCAACATGTTTTCACTCTTTGTTCCTACACTTTTTATGATAGTGTAAACAAGTGTGCAAATCTAGTTTGATATTCAAATTTATTGTCCTTATTATAAAGACATTTTAAATTAATTAGTGTCTCTAATAATTAAACAAAGGGTTATTTTGTCAAGTATAATTCATTGAATAATTTTGTCACACTTTGCACAACAACATCTTTTAAATTATCATTTCAAATATCATCGAATGCACACAACTTTGTCTTCTTAGTGGATTGATTGTTATTAGATCATTAACTCTCACTAGAACTTTGACTTCTTCATATGATTTGACTTTTTAAGACGCGTTGAGTTTTTGAGGACGTTGACTTTTTCATGAACATTGACTGAGAGTTGAATTTCTCCATATATGTTGACTTCATCAAATGCGTTGACTATCTTTAGAGGCAAACAGATCAGACACTTGATGTAGTCATCGGAGACAGACACATAGACATTTCTTGCATTCATCAGAGGGAACTGAGTCAGAAGCTTGCTTGCATCTCCCAAGGCAACCAGATCAGAACATTATTTACATCTTCAAAGCCAACCAAAGTAGAACATTAAAAGAGGCGGGTGTCATTAGACTTAAAATGAAGCAAAGTCTTATTTTTCTTTGTATTCGTCTGATCATTAGAGGATATAGCATAAAATACTACACAATACACTTGATCTTGGATCTTCACACTTAATTAAAACATTAGTGATTTAAATTGTTCTCACAAACCGATTTTGTTATCAACAAAACAAGTAGGGTTAATATTCTTCAAACGAATTTTGTTCTGGAAAACCACACATAAACTTTGAACTCTATGAATTCATCTTACTTAGTTGACATATGGTAGAAGGTGCTTGATTTAGTTTAACCAATTGAGAAGGATTCTTGCTCAAAGTAAAAAAATCAATTATGATGCTCTTTATTCTTTAAATGTCTTAGAGTTAAAATTTTCTTGAGGACAAGAGATGGTCATGGATGTGACACCCTAAACCCCAAAATAATATATACAATAGTTTATACCATATTTTTATAAAACTTTGCAACGAATAAATAAAAACTGTTTCAAAAGAAGAAAAAAAAAACTTTTATGAGTTATTTAGGATAAAACAGAGCAATATTTATGAACTTGATTTAACAAGAATTTCTTAATTCAATTCCAAAAATTTACTAGTACTTATAAGGTTTTCATAAAAAAATTCGTTTCTAATTAAATAAGTAAAATTCAACTTATGGCTATCATTCTCGGTATCACCTATTAGAGTGGGACTTCTCCCAAACTTGAACTTCAAGACTCATTAACCTGTAATAACTGCAACTTTCGCAAACGCAAGGCCAAACCAGTCAAACACAAACAACGAATTAGGTGAGTTTTGAATCATGTTGATAGTATAATATAAGTAAGAAAAATACACAATTAATCATAAATAAATTGTATCATTACATAAACATTTTTCAAGGAAAAACATCACATTATAAAATCAAAATCACTCAGGGAAAATCAATACATTTCACTATAACATCAAATAATCTAAGAGAAATTATTACTGCACACAATAAATATGAATGAGTCTAGACTCTACTTAACAATTTGGTACTGTTCTAACTCTGAAGTACTTGGTTAAGATACCAGATACTATGCCACCACCCAAGTGGATGGATAATTCAAATTGGTTCTGTCCTCAAAGATCCCCTCAACTCAACCTGAGACACATATATGCGAGAGTCGAGGTAAACGTGTGTTGCATGGTAGCTCCCGACGTTTGGATTGCTACCTCCAAGTCACCTAGGAATTCCCCACCCGAATACCTCTAAGGTCTAACAATCTTGCCTTAAGAATCCACAATAGACCGTCACAATTAGACTCATTCAGTTGTACTTCCCTGAAATCACTAGGCTTGTCAGACCCTACCTATATGATGACAAAATAATCTCCACTTCAAAAACTATCAACATCTATTTTCTCCCCCTATTGGCCTAGACTACTCCATTAAGAGCATTATCTTTAGCACAAGTTGGAATCATCACTATTTCATCATGGGGTTACTTCAAAATTTTCATCACAAATTTATTACAACACTCACAATTCCGATGTTTGCACATTAAATAATTTATCACTCAAAGGGCTACTGCCGTACTTAGCGAGCCCTGAATGAATCGTTGAGAAATACGGTTTTCCTGTTCATCTCAAAATATATTATACTCATGAATTCGATCGATCTATCACCCCTTACTTTATTTCAACTCTTTCTCAACACGAAAATCAATGGATGTTTTCAACACCAACTATAGATGGATAACGTATTGTGAACAAATCCAAATATAAACGGCGAGTTCACAAAATTGTCGAGACACAACTGATAAATTATGCAGAGCATGAAAATCAATGTTAAATAATTATAATAAATTTAGAAGCAAAAATGGAGTCAAAACGATGAGAGAAAAACTGCATAAAAGGTCTCACAAACTCGTCGGAGCGCAGGAAGAGTCTGACCCCAACTTCACCGGCAAATGCAAACAAGTAATGCTTCTTTAAGGTTTTGCAAGAGGAATCTAAAAACCATGTCCATTTTTCGAAAGGATGAACAGTCCACCAAAGGGACGAAAAACTGTTGTTTACGGCTAAGCGAGGCCACGATCGGCCAAGGCGAGGCCAAAAATGAGTTTGGCGGTGGATTTTTGTTAGAAACCAAGGTTTCATGCATTTCCATCGCAAAGTGAGAGAGAATTCGAGATAGGTTTTGAACGTGAGAGATAAGGAGATTGTGTTCTTGTTCTTGCTATAATGTTTTTCTTTTTTCTTTTAATTGCATATGGAGGGGTGCAAATAGCATATATACAGATGCAAAAGTAAAATAGACTATAAGCCCAACAAAGGAACGAGGGTGCAATGAACAACTCGCAGATGTAGAAAAGAAAAGCTCAATTCAGTAACAATAATAGCCCAAATTATTATGCAGAAGTAGAAAATAGGGGTGTAAATAGTTGTCTGATCCAAAATCCATTTTCTAGTATTTCTGAAAGTCCTTAATAAATAAATAATTTATTTCACTCATCCACACTAGAAACATTTTCTCCAAAAACTCATTTTAACATAATATTATTTTTCCTTAACATAAATAAATATAATTTTAACCAAAACTCTCATATTCAAAATAATAACTATAATTATTACTATAATATTTTTTTAAATAATCACATAAAAATACTATCATCTTTATAGAATAGTTAAAATGATAAAATAAATAAATATAACATCAAAAATTTATATTAATTATTAAATAACAATAAATATGTATAAAATGACCATACCAAAGCAACTATATAAAATAAAGGAAATCAATATCAATATTATTAATATCTCAAGATAATTATTTATAAAATAAATAATTAAAATAAGATATATTTAGAAATGATTAAATATAATTATGTGCACACTTAACATTAGTCAAACATACAAGAAAATATCACATTAACTACAAACGCACACGTAGAATCACCTAATTAAAATCTTAATCTTTAAAATATATACACTAAAATACTATTATTTTTAGAAAATATATAAAATATTATATTTGTTATTTGTATCACTTATTTAGTCAAATATGTACAAAATTAGCACATCATAAAAAACACGCATCTAAAGAAAATTAATCATAAAATTAAACATATATTCAAAAATAAATTATTTGGGGTGTAACAATGGATAGATTTTTTTTCTTTTCTACATTTGGGGATGGATGGGTGTGGTTAGAAGGGGTTGGTTAAAGGAGAATGTGGTTAAGGTGGTTGAGAATGGTGCAAACACTTCCTTCCTTTTGGTTGGATCCTAAGTTGGATGGTGGTGTGCTATATATAATCATTTTAGGAGGCTTTATAATTTATAATTTGTCTAGGGTTAAAAACTCGATGGTTGCGGAGATCGTGGTGAGAAGCAAAAGGGGAATGTTTGTGAATTGGGATTGGCGAAGAGAGTTATTCGAATGGAAAAAAAAAAAAAGGGGTTAGTAGATGAGTGCATGTTGTGTTTGGATAATAGTTTTTTGCAGGATAATGTTACAGATAGATGACATTCCAAATTTGGTCGTGAATGTGCTTATACGATGAAAGATGTGCCTATTTTACTCTCAAATTTCTCATTGTTGAAAGTTGGGGCGCCTCGTCCAGTGGTTTGGAATAAAGTGTTCCATTGAAGGCGTTAGTGTTTGCTTGGAGACTTGTAAACAATAGATAATCCACAAAATATAATCTTCTCATCAGAGGTATTGATTTTATGTTGTGTGTAGTGGATTTTGGATAGGGTGAATCTTCACAACATTTTTTCTTCTTATGCCCATTCTATGGGGGTGTGTGCAGTGGAAGATTTTTTCAGGAGCAGACCACGACATCCTCTATATTTTAATTTTTTTTATAAAATAATAATGATAAACTATTAAAATAATAGTGATAAGTTAGTACAATATTCTCAAACCTTTAGAGTTTTGAGCTCCCTCTCTTCTCTTAGTTCTCTCCTCAGATTGTTCTCTCTCTCTTCTCTTGGACTATCCCTCTCGGTCGCAGCAGACGGCCGCTAGCATTGCTTTTTGGTTTTGATCCTCAAACTATCTCAATCTACGTCTTATATTTTTCATTTTTCTTTTCTACTTAAGTAATTTTTCTCTGTAAATAGAGTAAAAAACAAATGTCAATGGTTCTTGTGAGTAATAATCTTTTTCTTATCTTTACCACAATGTAAAGGAGATTATTCAATGATTCTTAAATCACAAGTCGCTGATATCATATTATAAATTACGCGATTGAAGAGATAAACGAGATATGGGGTAGACATTTATTTCAAATTATACTAATAAAATATAATAAAATTAATACAACGAGCTCTATATACAGATAAACTTCCTAATATCGAATGATAAACTAACTTAGATAAACTGCCTAATATCGAATGATAAACTAATTTATATCGAACAGACAAACTCTAACACCCAAATTAGCAACCCAACTACTACCTATTATCAAACTATAACAAACTTTTACATGTTAACAGTTAATATATGATATGGTGTGATACTATTTATTAATTGTGAATTGATTTACTTAATTTGTGAACTCTTTTAATTAATTTGTGTATTTTTTAGGAGTGACACAATGTTTAAACATAAGAAAATTGATGCATTTTGCAAGAAGAAAGTTTCCGACAAAGATGAAAAATGCAAAGCTTCAATTATAACATCTTAGTTAATATTTGTGGCTTCCCCCCAATATTTTGTGCAAGATCCGCCACTACATGTACAAATAAAATATGAGAGCATTCTATAACAGTTAATTTGGAGTGACCATATGTGAGATACAAAATATTAGAGCTTTTGACCTGGACGACTATTTGACATATGATGTGTCACTTTCACACTCACGGTCTGCAGTTGAGTTAACAAAGACCAAAATTACAGCAAGACCAAATTTTTTCAATAAAATCACAAAATCTGAAACATTTATGCCTCATCATCTAGTGTAGTCTTTATCTTTCTCCCTAAACATAACATTTTTTCCTCTTAACACCTAACGTAATAACGTCATGCATATTTATGACCAAAATGGTGGTTTACCCATTAATATTATTTTTAGAACTAAAACAATTACATATATGGGCATAGTAATTTTACTTGAAGGACTTTGGGTCCATGACTCCAAGGATATAAGAACAAAGGTAACGAACACATGTTTATTTTTGTAAGAAAAAATGTTAAAAAGGGTAATAGTGTAAATGTTTTGACATAAAGGACTAATGTTAAAAAAAACTTAGAGAATGAAATTGTTACTTTTGTGGAAATTAGAGGACACAAGATGTATTTTGCCTATAAATAATATTTATATATACATGTTGATGTTGTTAAGACAAACTCTCAAATTAAGTTTTGATGAAATTAACCAAGTGTTAATTAAGAATATTAATTATGATTCTAAATGCTATGTTAATTTAATATGTGCTCTTGAGTGTTTTTATTAAAGATAGGAACCAAGCAAAACAAAGAAATCAGATGAAAAACTAAACAGAACATTCTTGACGATAAGCTGTACAAAACAGAGAATGATCTGCAGAATCAAGATTGATTGTCGCAGCCACTTCACCAATCATTCTCCACCATTTTAAAAAAGCTTATGCCTTATTTCCTTATACCAATTTCATGAGTACATGGCAAGGAACAAATAGGAATCATTATTACTTAAAGAGGTTTTTGAATCACTAAGATAAAACATCATGAATCAAAGCAAGTCAAAACAGATTGCAACTTTCTTCAGCCTGAAACTGTCAAGAAAGTTGAAACATGACTGATCCTCAAGATTGATTATCAGTCCCCAGACTGTCTAGAAGACCACCATACTCGATTGATCATCAATCTCCATTTTTGATAATCAATCTCCATTTCTGAAAGAACAATCTCCGTTTCTGCAGAAACAGCTTTCATAGTTTTGCAGAAATCGTTTTCTTCCATTCCAACCAGTTTTGGATTAAATCAAACTTCCAGATCAATGCCCAATCATCATCAAGTATTTTTGAAGCTTAAATAGGTCATTAACTGCACAGAAAATATGTTTAAACTTGAGCAAATCATCCCAGTCAAGCAAGGCCCAAAGTTGTTTACATGAATGGATTATTTTTAATCAGATATATTGTTTTGGTCAAAAGTAACAGAGCACTACCAACAGCTCTTTCTGACCATAATTAAATGCTCCAAACGCCTATAAAAGGAAGGCCAAGCTCAAGCAAAAATAAGAACTTCAAATGCCAAGTATTCTCATTAAACCATATTAACTTGCATTCTTGAAGCCATCTCATTCACAAAAAGAATCAGGCTGAAACCACCATACACTTCCAGCTTACCTTACTGAGTTCTTTTTATTCTGAATCTATTCTCAAACAAGAGTTGAGCATAATCAGATTCAACCAAACCTTTGAAATCATTATTGTGTAAACTCATAACTATAAGGATTGTTTATATTTTGAGTGTGATTAAATGCGTAAATTATAGAATCCTATCAGTTTTGTTAGGTGACTTGATTGAATCCTTTCTGGGTGGAAAGGAAGTAGAGTTATAGATCAAGGTTGATCTTTAACTGTGTAACCAAAAGACTGTTCTTCGTTTTTTGAACACTTAGTGAAAATCTCACAGTTGTGAGGACTGGACGTAGCCCAAGTTGGGTGAACCAGGATATATCATTGTGTGGTATCTCTTCCTTATCTCTATTTATATTCTGCTATTTTTATTTAAATAGAGAAACTAAAAACTGTGATTTTAACTAATCAAGAACGTTCTCCGTTTCTGTTTTCATACCCAAGATCATTCTTGAGTTGTTTTCTTAAGTTTTTAACAAGAAATTTTAATTAGGCAAGATTACAATTCAAACCCCTTTCCTTGTAACTTGACATTGCTACTTCAATTGGCATCAGAGCAAGGTCTCTAAAAGAAACACATTAACCAAGTGCTAGAGAAAAAGATCTAGAAGAAAAAATGTCAAAAGCAAAATACATTGTTGAAGGAGGATTTTCAAATAGGCCACCATATTTTGATGGAATTGATTACTACTTTTGGAAAAACAAGATGCAACTGTTTCTAAAGTCTCTAGACACAGGAATGTGGTGCATCATTACAGATGGAGATTTCATTCCAAGAGTTGATCAAAATGATTCAAACTCGACTAAGAAGAAAGAAATCGACTGGACATCTAAAGACAAAACTTAAGTACTCATAAACTCTAAAGCTCAATTATTCTTATCGTGTGCTTTGAGCAAGGAATTAAGTGAAAGAGTTGATGAATGCACAACTGCTAAAGAAATCTGGGATACACTGCAAATTCATTATGAAGGACCAAACCATGTCAAACAAACAAGAATAGACATCGGCATAAGAAAATTTGAGTTGTTTGAAATGAATGAAGGAGAAGCCATTGATGAAATGTATTCAAGGTTCACAGCTATAGTGAATGAAATGCGATCTTTGGGAAAGACTTACTTAGTACAAGAAAGAGTAAGAAAGATCATGAGATGTCTTCCAGTCATATGGAGACCAATGGTGACAACTATAAGCCAAGCCAAAAATCTTGAAGTGTTGGCATTAGAAGAACTAATTGGAACCTTAAGAGCACATGAGGTATTGCTGCAGGAAGATAAACCTGTCAAGAAAGGTAAAGCAATAGCCTTAAAAGCATCTCAAGAAAGCATACCAGTCCAAATAGAAGAAGAACTAGAACAAGCTGGACAAGAAGATGCTGATGAAGAAATTGCTCTTCTCACTAGAAGAATTCAAAGAATGATGAGAAGGAAAGACCAGATCAAGAAAGGATTTCCAAACAAAAGAGAAAATCCCAAAACAAAAATCACATGTTTTGGATGTAATAAGTTGGGACATTACAAATCCGAGTGTCCTCGGAACAAAAGAACAGCAAACAGATTTCCTTTCAAAAAGAAATCAATGATGGCCACATGGGATAACTCAAATGAATCTGATGAAGAAGAAGATGAAGAAGCCAACATATGCTTAATGGCAAACACTGAAGAAAATGAGGTAACAAATTCTGAACCCTGTTTTTTGTGTGAACAAATGGAGAAAAAATTTGACAACTTACTAAATGATTCAAACTTACTCATTCAAAAGTGTAGTTCATTAAAAGAAAAAATTTATAAAGAAAAAGACGAAACAGAAAAAACTCAGGCTCTGAATGATAAGCTGAAAGAAATCATTCAAAATCTTAAAGAATCTCAGATCAAAAACTTTCACACTGAAAAACAAGAAAGTGAAAAACATTATGCATTTCAAAAGAATAACGTTCTCCTTAAAGCTGAAGCTTAGCTTTTTAAAAATGATCTGTTAAATTTCATTAAAGCTACTGAAACTTTTCAAAATATCATGGGATCTCAAGTAGGAATATTTGATAAAGCGGGACTCGGTTTTAATCAAACTCACAAAACCAAAATGTATGAAAACTTTTTTATTCCAGAAAGAAAAAAAAAGTAAATGCAAGATCAAATGTTCATACTACAACAAAAGTGGACATCTTGAATTTGCATGTTATTTTAAGAAAAGAGATGAGAAAATCAAGAACAAACAGAAAGGAGAAAAGTCTGGAACAAAGACAAATTCTTTAAAAAAAAAGGGAGAACGTTCTCCAGCTAAAATAGAAAAAGGAGAAAGTTCTGGAAATTGTCAAAACCAGTTAAAAAACCGTCTTCGAAATTATTTCAAAATCAAGTGATCAAATGTTCCTCCTGTTCTAAGATTGGACACTCTGAATCAACATGTCATATAAAAAGAGAATCAAAATCTCGAACTAATCCACAAGGACCCAAGACAAAATGGGTACCAAAAGTTAATGAAACAAAAAATGCAGGTTGGATTTCAAGGTGTCAAGAAAAAGCCATGGTTCTTGGACAGTGGCTGTTCAAGACATATGACAGGTGATAAAAATTGCTTCATGTCCTTCGTCAAGAAAGATGGAGGATCGATCACTTTTGGAAATGACAATCAAGCTCGAATCAAAGGTAAAGGAACAATTGGTAAGAAAAACTCTACTCAAATAACTGGTGTTCAATATGTTGAAGGTCTGAAACATAATCTCTTAAGCATAAGTCAACTGTGTGACAATGGCTGTGAAGTTATTTTCAAACCCAACCTATGTAAAATCATAAAAACAAAATCTGGAGAAATACTGTTTTCTGGTACCAGAAAGAAAAATCTGTATGTCTTGTATCTTGAAGAACTGCCTGATGAATCCTGCTTCATGTCCATTTGGCATAAAAGGGCAGGGCATGTCAGCATGAAAACCATTTCAAAAATTTTTAAATTAGAGCTCGTTAGAGGATTACCAAAACTGAATTTTGAAAAAGATAAAATATGTGAAACATGTGTTAAGGGAAAACAAGTCAAAAGCAGTTTTCACTCAAATGAATTCATTTCCACAAACAGAATTCTTGAACTGCTTCACATAGATTTGTTTGGTCCTGTTAAAAAAACAAGTTTAGGAGGAATGAAGTATGGTTTTGTTATTGTTGATGATTTCTCACGATACACTTGGGTACTATTTTTAAAATAAAAAGATGATGCTTTTGATGCTTTTAAAATCTTTTGTGAAAAGGTACAAAATGAAAAAGAATCCAGCATCATTTCTATAAGAAGTGATCATGGAGGAGAATTCATAAATGTCCATTTTAAAACCTTTCTTGAAGAACTTGGCATTTCTCACAATTTGTCTTGTGCAAGGACTACTAAAATGGAGTTGTTGAAAGAAAAAATAGAACCTTACAAGAAATGGCAAGAACAATCTTGGAAGAATCTAATGTTGAAAAATATTTTTGGGTTGAAGCTGTCAATACAACATGTTATATTGTAAACCGTGTATCCATAAGAAAAATCATAAACAAAACTCCAAATGAAATTTGGAAAAACAGAAAGCCAAACATTTCATACTTTCACATTTTTGGTTGCTACTGTTATATTCTAAACAACAAAGATGTTCTTGGAAAATTTGATGCAAAATCAGACAAAGCTATTTTCTTGGGTTATTCAACCGACTCTAAAGGTTATATAGTATTTAATCTAAGAACTAAAGTGGTAGAAATCAGCATGCATATTTTATTTGATGAGTTTGATGATTTAGAATTGGAAAAAACAAATGAGGAAGAAGAAGAACAGCCAGACATACAACAGAAAACTGCTATGCAGGAAATGGAGATTGATAAACAATCTCCGTATCATTCTCCACCTAAAAGCTGGAGAACGATAGGTGATCACCCTCAAACCCAAATCATTGGGGATACAACTGATGGGATTTGAACCAGAAAATTATTCAAGAATGATGAAAACAACATGGCAATGATTTCTCAAGTTGAACCAAAATCAATTAAAGAAGCCATAGTTGATCAATCTTGGATTGAAGCCATGAAGGAAGAACTATTGCAGTTCGATAAAAATGAAGTCAGGACCTTGGTACCAAATCCTTAAGATCAAACAATCATTGGTACACGCTGGGTTTTCAGAAACAAATTGGATGAAGAAGGTAAGGTAGTAAGAAAGAAAGCAAGATTGGTTGCTCAAGATTATAACCAACAAGAAGGTATAGACTACAATGAAACTTTTGCTCTCGTTGCAAGGTTAGAAGCTATTCGTATACTTCTTGCATATGCATCTCATAAACTCGTTAAATTATTTCAAATGGATGTTAAAAGTACATTTTTAAACGGATTTTTAAATGAACAAGTTTATGTAAAACAACCTCCCGGTTTGGAAGATCAATCAAAACCAAATCATGTTTTCAAACTTACCAAAGCTCTATACGGTTTAAAACAAGCACCAAGAGCTTGGTATGAAAGGTTAAGTTCTTTCTTAATCAAAAATGGATTTTCCAGAGGAAAAATCGACACTACACTATTTAAGAAAATTGATAAAAATGATTTACTTATTGTACAAGTGTATGTTGACGATATTATATTTGAATCAACTAATGAAAATATGTGCGATGGTTTTTCAAAACTCATGCAAAGTGAATTTGAAATGAGCATGATGGAAGAATCAAGATATTTTCTTGGATTACAAATTAAACAACACGAAAATGGTATTTTTATTTGTCAAGAAAAATACATCAAAGATTTGTTAACTAAGTACAAAATGAATGAAGCAAAAATCATGTCTACTCCTATGCATCCATCCTCTTCATTAGACAAAGATGAACATGAAAAATCAGTTTCTGAAAAAGAATATAGAGGAATGATTGGTTCCTTGCTATATTTAACTGCTAGCAGGTCAGATATCGTATTCGTAGTAGGATTATGTGCTAGATTTCAATCAGCGCCAAAAGAATCTCATTTAACAGCTGTGAAACGAATTTTTAGATATCTTGTTGGAACTACTGATCTTGGCCTTTGGTATAGAAAATGTTCTCATTTTGATCTTGTAGCATATTGTGACGCTGATTATGCTGGAGATAAAATTGAAAGAAAAAGCACCAGTGGAGCATGTTAGTTTCTAGGTGAAGCATTGATAAGCTGGTCTTGCAGGAATCAAAATACTATAGCCTTATCAATCACTGAAGCTGAATACGTATCAGCCGCAAACTGCTGCTCACAAGTTCTTTGGATAAAAAATCAACTTGAAGACTTCTCTGTAAGTTACTCAAGCATTCCAATTTATTGTGATAATACTAGTGCAATCATGTTATCAAAAAATCCCATTCAGCATTCTCGTTCAAAACATATTGAAATAAAACATCATTTTATTCGCGATCATGTTAACAAAAAGGATATTGAATTAATTTTTGTTGATACTCAAAATCAGCTTGCTGATATTTTTACAACGCCTCTAGTTGAGGAAAGTTTTAATTGAATCAAAGAAAAACTGAAAATCATGAAAAATCCTGAAAATTTGCGTTAAAACTACTTCTGCAGAAAACGAAGAACATTTATCAATCTCCGTTTTTCAGGCATCTTTCTCCGTTTTTCAACAAACTTTCTCCCCAGTCGTCACTTTCCTCATGCGCAGGAAAGGCATGTCTTGGCATTTAATGCTTGTGTCTCTAGGCTTTCAAAGGTCACTCTGACAAGCAGTCACTTCGTTTCCCGCCCCCAAAAACATTTGTCACTTCCCTAGGTACAAATCATCATTGCTTTTTCTTTTCTTCAAAAACAGCAAAAACGTGTTGTACTTATCAAACTCTTCAGTTCCAGAAATTCTTCAACTCCCTCAACCATCATTTTCCAAACACAATGGCTCGAACCAAACAATTCGCGCACAAAAATTCATGCACCATCACCATTATCTTCACCCTCACCATCCTTCAGTCGTTCACCATCTCCTCCACCCAGACCAACTCCTCCAAAACACTCGTCTGATACTTCTTTTTCAGATTATCTCTCATCCTCCCCTGAGACTAACCCTAACCCCTCTATTCCTGAACTGTTGTCTACTGTTCTTCCCCCTCTTTACTCGTGCCCTCCTTCTAACATTGCACAAGTTCCTCCTCACTTGCGCAAACCCTTCATAAATCCATCACCACCAAAGAAATTTGTCAATCCTTCAACGCCAAAAAGACGCTCAATGAGAGTCTTGGCAGGAATTGGGACTTCAAGAACCCCAATCACTAAACTTGTTTACTTTATCATTTCAGACTCTGATTCAGATGAATCATCTGATACCCCTCCTCACATAACTCCAACAAAACCCACAAAACCTGTCACTCCATCAAAATCTTCAATCTCGTCTGAACCTTCTCAATCAACTCCTCCAAATCAAAAACGGAGATTAATGATTGAACTTTTCTCTTCTCCCAAACCCAGCTATCCCACAACTCGTCTCCTAAAAACAAAAACAACCATGACCATCTCTCAATTCCTAGCAAGAAAAAATTTAAAAATTCCCCAGAGATTCAAAACCACTGCTCTTAAGCAGAAATTCACACACATTCCATCTTCCTCTCTAGAATGTTCTCCAAGTCAAGAACATTCCCCACCCAGTGAACCATCACCCACCCAAAACCAAGAACATTCCCCTATCAACGAAGGTTCTCCCGTCCCTTCCACTCCTATTGCTCAGACAACCCCTTCCCCTACTCAAGAACGTTCTCCTGTCCCTCAAAAGTCTTCCTCTCCCTCTCAAGAACGTTCCCCCGCAAAAGAACGTTCTCCCTCTCATACTTCCCCTTCTTCACAACCCACTAAACGACCTATTTCTCCTGTCCCTCAGAACTCTAATTCATCCACACAACCTTCTCCACCCTCCAAGAAAGCCAAAACTCAACTCACTCCTTTAATTCCTCCCACTGCCACCAAACTATTTAAAGACAAATGGGCTCAACGTCCCATTGGAATTGGGCGAGTTTTTGTCCTTGACAACCTTGCAGTAGATGGCAATGTTGTCCAGCATTACACTGATGCTCTAGGATGGACTGCCTTTCTGCAAACATCTAAGCACTATTATCCTGATGTTGTCAGGGCTTTCTATAGTCAGGCCCACACATTCTCTGATAAATCTCTTCTGATTTCCACCATTAAAGGAATCGAGATAAAGCTGACTCTTAACATTTTGGCATCAATCTTGGATCTTCCTACTGAAGGTCCTGCTGTCTTTGGAAAATCATGGTATGCCGCTTTAAATCTCAATCAAATTGAAGTTTTATCTGAGTTGTTCCAAGAAAACTCCACTCGATACCTCTCCACTTACCTTAGACCCCTTCCAAAAAAATTTAACAGCATGAGTCAGCATACTCTTCTTCCCCATTGTGGAAGCCATAAGTATGTATCTGCAACGACGCGCTGATCATCTATCATCTCATCAACTGTCAGCGCCTCAATCTTCCACATCTCATTCTTCATCATATGATCGCTGCAGCAACTAAAGACTATAAGAAAAATATTGTTCCCTACAGTATGATCTTAACCAAAGTCTTTAACCAGTTTACAATCCCCCTCTCAAATGAAAAATCCCTCCTGAAACTATCCAAATTCTCCACAAAAAACATTGCTCATATGAAGATAACAATCACAAAATAGCCTTCCCCCACAAAAGCAAGACAACATAACCCCCCAACAACTAGACATTCTATCCCTCCAATAACTAGAACGTCAGCCCCAATCACCTCTTTTTATCCATCCCCTCTAAAAAGAAAACGCTCTGTAAGAAGAAGAGTTGTAGTCCCAGACCCAGCATCACCTTATCCATCCCCAACAAGAGCAGCTGAAAATGCTCAATAACATTCTCCTAAAAACCATGAACATTCTCCTATAAATGCTCAAGAACGTTCTCCTGAACACCAAGAACGTTCTCCAGACCTTCCTCCAGAAATTCCAACCTTCTCTGTCTTTCCACAACCATCCACCTTATCCTCCACTGACTTTATCTCATTCTCCCAATACTTCCATTCTCCACCTGATCCCATGACCACACTACTCCCCCATCAAAATGTGTCAGCCATGTCACCTGCCTATATTTCCCCTCAGAAAACCACTTCATCCATATTTGGAATCAGTCAATTTTTGACTTCTCCATTCACTCCCGATCCTTCCATTAACCAAACTTCCTCCTCCCAACCAAATCCTCAGCCTCTACCTGCCTCTTTACCTACCATCTCTGCTCCATCAAGCAGTGCTGCTCCAATCATGACTCCTCTAAAGGAACCCACAAACTCAGAACTGATGGCAACCATGCAACTCCTTCTGGCTCGATAGACTCAGCAGGATGTAGAGTTTTCCATGTTGTGGTCTTGGCTCGCATAGACGCTTGCCCCCAAGTTCGGTGTGCCTCCTCCTCCTGTTCAGCCTGTTCCTGCTCCTGAACCAATTCATGTTCCTTCCAAGTTTGCATCTTCAGAAGGATCTTCTCTTTTAGCTAAATAGGAAACTTTTTCTCTTTCCTTTTTGTATGACAAAGGGGGAGAATTAATTTTAGTTTTTATTCTAATAATTAAGATGTCCTTTTTGTAATTAAGATCTTCTATTTTGTAATTTGCAATTGCATTATTTTGAAAATAAATGAAATATTCATTTTGCTGAAAATCTGATTGCATTATCTATTTCACTGTAATAAAAACATCTATTGCATCAATTGAGCGGGAACTTTTTCGCTCTTCAAAATTAAAATTAGAATCAGAAGTAAACTCTAAATTAACATGTTTGTCATCATCAAAAAGGGGGAGATTGTTAAGACAAACTCTCATATTAAGTTTTGATGAAAATAAACAAAGGTTAATAAAGAACATTAATTATGATTCTAAATGTTATGTTAATTTAATCTATGCTCTTGAGTGTTTTTATTAAAGATAGGATCCAAGCAAAGAAAAGAAATCAGATGAAAAACTAAACAGAACATTTTTTACCATAAGTTGTACAAAACAAAGAATGATCTGTAGAATCAAGATTGATTGTCGCAGGCACTTCACCAATCATTCTCCACCATTTTAACAAAGCTTCTGCCTTAATTCTTTATACCAATTTCATCAGTACATGGCAAGGAACAAATAGGAATCATTATTACTTAAAGAGATTTTTGAATCACTAAGATAAAACATCATGAATCAAAGCAAGTCAAAACGGATTGCAACTTTCTTTAGTTTGGAACTATCAAGAAAGTTGAAACAAGATTGATCCTCAAGATTGATTATCAGACCCCAAACTGTCCAGAAGACCATCATACCAGATTGATCATCAATCTCCATTTCTAATCATCAATCTTTTTTTCTGAAAGAACAATCTCCGTTTCAGCGGAAATAGCTTTTATAGTTCTCCAGAAATCGTTTTCTTCCATTCATACCAGTTTTGGATTAAATCAAACTTCCATATCAAAGCCCAATCATCATCAAGTATTTTCAAAGCTTAAATGGGTCATTAAGTTCATAAAAAATATGTTTAAACTTGAGCAAATCATCTTAGTCAAGCAAGGCCCAAAGTTGTTTACATGAATGAATTATTTTTAATCGGATATATTGTTTTGGTCAAAAGTAATAGAGCACTACCAACAGCTCTTTTTGACCAGAATTAAATGCTCCAAATTCCTATAAAAAGAAGGCCAAGCTCAAGGAAAAATAAGAACTTCAAGTGCCAAGTATTCTCATTAAATCATATTCACTTACATTCTTGAAGTCATCTCATTCACAAAAAGAATCACGCTGAAACCACCATACACTTCCAGCTTACCTTACTGAGTTCTTTTTGTTCTAAATCTATTCTCAAACAAGAGTTGAGCATAATCAGATTCAACCAAACCTTTTAAATCATTATTGTGTAAACTCATAACTATAAGGATTGTTTATAGTTTGAGTGTGATTAAAAGAGTAAATTGTAAAATCCTATCAGTTTTGTTAGGTGACTTGATTGAATCCTTTATGGGTGGAGAGGAAGTATAGTTATAGATCAAGGTTGGTCTTTAACTGTGTAACCAAAAGACAGTTATTCGTTCTTTGAACACTTAGTGAAAATCTCAAAGTTGTGAGGACTGGACGTAGCCCGAGTTGGGTTAACCAGGATATATCATTGTGTGGTATCTCTTCTTTATCTCTATTTACATTCAGCTATTTTTATTTAAATAGAGAAACTAAAAACTGTTATTTTAACTAATCAAGAACGTTCTCCGTTTTTTGTTTTTGAACCAAGAACGTTCTCCGTTTCTGTTTTCATAACCAAGATCATTCTTGAGTTGTTTTTCTTAAGTTTTTAATAGGAAACTTTAATTGGGCAAGATTACAATTCAAACCTCCTTCCTTGTAACTTGACATTGCTACTTCAGATGCGGGGTGGGGTGGTCATTAAAATGTCCTTACCCACGCCATATCTTGCTTCATTTTACAGGTAATTACCCGAATCTATAGTCGTACCCATAATGTGGGTTTTTATTTCCTACACATCGTAGGAACGAAGGCAAAAAGAAAGTATTGAGGGTGGAAAAAATATAACAAATGATTAAAAAAAACTAGCATCAACAATTAATAACTTTTTTAAGTAATAGTTATACAAAACTTATTTTAACAAAAGTATTTAATTCATATACATTGTAAGTGTAAGAAGTTTTTATCCTATCATTAAATCACAACTATTAGACCATTAGAGATGTTTTACTTTTTCTATAAATACCTCTAAAATCATGCTTATAAATGGTTGTAATGTACTCACAATGTAAATTTTTTTACACAGACAGTGAATGACAATTAAACACTTCAAAAAACTAAATGAGCCTCACTTATTTAACAAAATATAAATACTTTATTGACCTTTTAGATATAACCAAGTCGAATAGTGTTCCTGTGGTTGTGAGATTGTAAACAAATAATATATTATTATATTATGAGGTAAGGTTCATAAAGTGTTTTTTTATTGAAAAAAAGTTTAGATGAGTTGGACTTTGGGGGTTCATCAAGGTAGGGCAAACCTCAAGATCCAAAGAGCGCTGACAAAAGTACTTACAAATCACCCACTAAATAAGTCATTACATCAATAGCGAGAGTTGAACCCGCGATCTTATGAGTGTGAGCCAACTCCTTACCAACTAAACTAACAACATTAACTCATAAAGTTTTATTACGTTTAAAAAGTGAAATGCACATACTATAAGGGTGGCAAACAATATATACACACATAGGGTACTATGACGTTGCATATTAAAGGGTGGCAACAGCCCCATTTTGTATATATATGGTTTCTTCCTTGACCAATGCATATTTTTTGTGGGTACCCATAAGGTCCGGGTCTAATTGACATCCCTACATGTTGCTTTAGCTCACCTCTGCCTCAACTATGGGAACCAACTTAGTCTCTACTCCCTCTCTTATCGGTTAATCTAGATCAAGAGCTATTAGTTGTACTGGGCCATTAACAGCGTACTAGTCATCCTTATGCATAGTGATATGCATGGAGTTCACTCAGCACTCACCAAAGTAGTTGATGACTTCATATTCATAAAGTTTCTCTTCACTCCCCATGTTGAATTCTACGTCCTCCACAATCTTGAACATGAGCATGTCATAAGGGATCATCCTCCAAGATGAATACATATGTCATGCCTCCATCGTAGCCCAATGCATCTGTTTTTGTGGAGAATGACCTAGGTAGGGAAGCCATAAAAACATAGTCAATTACAAGTACTTGTTTCTTTTCCAAAACAAGAAACAAACAATGTTGTAATTGACCATTCAAGCCTGAATTGTCATCTTGAGACAACCCAAGTCCCATTCAAACAAAACCCAAATATATCTTTGTGCCAAAAACTAACTTATTAAAGTTTAAAATATAGAAGCAAAAAAGCATGTAAGTGAGCAAACAACATATAGGAAGCAGGGGTATATTACATATATGGATAAAAGATAAGGTACAAGGGCAATTGTCTAGTGGGCCTCAATAGGGCACCACATAAGTACAAAACATCATATATGTCAAACAATCCTACTACATAGGCATCATAGTAGCAGACGAGACCAATGACTCCAACAGAAACAAAAGGACTCCACACTGGCCAAAAAGTACAAAAAGGGACATGTCCATGAATAACTATCTACACATCAATGTTTGTCCCTCTCATTCCATGCCAAAAAAACTAGGGTGGCCTCGAAATGTACTCACACATCCTCGATGTGGTTGAGGAATAGTTCACTCCTAAATTTTCCTTGTTCCCAACAGGTTAACCCCCGTGTCCACGTCCGCTCTGTGAAAACGTATTCGATAGTTGTGAGCATCACCACCAGTCTGACGTGAGTAAGTGTAAATTGGGACATGATAGGTTACTCTGTTAGCTTCCTATTGCTTGCTTTGATCTGGGCAAGAACATAGTGTTGGACCGGTTTTTGAACTTTCACAAGTAGGAATATGACTAAGTCCATTTTAGTATTTTGTCATTTGTCAAAATCTGAATCATATCTTTGTAAATAATAAATGTATCTTCTTGTGATTGTTTCTTCTTGTAAACAATTCTTGATCATATTTTCTTGTAAATAATTCATATCTTCTTGTATATAAATCTTTATCAAATCTTCTTATGATAAATCTTTATCAAATCTTCTTGTAAATAATTCATATCTTCTTGTAAATAAATTTTGATCAAATTTTCTTGTAAATAATTCATATTTTCTTGTGATAAATCTTGATCAAATCTTCTTGTAAACTTGGTCAATGATTTTCTTCAATTATAAATGTGAATCAAATCTTATTTTGGATTGTCTTCAAAAACACGAATCTTCTTTCATACTTTGTGAAGACAAATATATTGTTCTCATAAAATACTTTTGTAAACATCAAAACTCTAAGTATAAAACTAACTTGGTTCCAACAATATAAACTCGAGGTAATCTCTTAGAGAAAATTAGTTTAAGAGTACTCGACATAGAAAAGAACGAGTCGTACTCATGAAAGTGAAAATAGAATTATACTTATTTTAGCAATTTTCCTTGATTGATTGAAGTTTGTTTTAATAGTCTATGATATGTGTGAAGTTGTGCTAATGAATTAGATAATGGTGGTGGTTGTATGCTCAATGTGATTTTAGAATGGTTTTCAGATTTGAAAATTTATGAAAATTTCATAAATATTGATGGTATTAAAATGAGAAGCATTAGAGAATTGTCAAATTTGCTTCAAGGTTTTAACAAAGCAACTTTCTACCTTAATTGTAGGTTTCATTTTGTTTTACTATGTGATTTGAAATTTATCTTAAAACATACTTATAGGAGTTGTTTGAAGTAAACTACAAACTGGATTGTAATTTTTTTAAAATGTTTGGGTACGAATTGTTTCATGTATCCATCATGTTTATTCATGTCATGTATTGTAGGACATGCATGATAAATAATGATATGGTTTCTGCATTGTGCTAGTTGAGGTGAAATATTATTTGTACTAAAGTTTATACTATTGAGTTTTGAAATTAACTTAGATGTGTCTTTACTTGAGATCAAGTGTTAGTACTAAATTGTGGATGAAATGGGTGATCAATAGAGTTGGATGTGATTTCGACTCGAATGCATATGGGTACTCCATTCCTTTGTGCCAAGGTAACCTCGGTTAATTTCATCCCTTCCCTCGTGCCAACTGCCTAAATTTTGTGAGTTGTTGTATGTAAAGGTAATGGAAAGCCATAGAAGTAAGAAATTAACTAGAACACATATTTCGCCTCATTCTATGAAATTCCACGGAATGCAAACTTAGAAACTTATGATGCAAGCCTATCAAAATAGGTCCCTCCTCAAAACTTTTCCTTTATATTAGCGAGTAATCTTGCTTGTGGACAAATATTAAAGATGTTTATTCTTCATAATTTTGTTTAAAGGTTGCTATGTAAAATTAAGACACCCTAACAAGTTCCATCTTAGATAATAATTAAGTAGTGAAACTAAAGTAAGTGTCCGAGTTTGTAACAAGAAGGAATTTGAATGGACCTAATTGCAAAATTAGTGACCAACAAAATCTCATTCTTACCTTTAAAATTTAGTACTATTATAAATTATTAAAGTCAAAATATCTATATATATTATGAATTTTTTGTGTCGCATTCAATTATATTTTTTTAATTATAATTATAATATTATTAAAATTTATAATTTATATTTTTTATTAGATAATTTACATTTAAATAATTATTTTTCTATCCCGTGCATGACATTGGACTCAACTAAACTAGTTATTAAATAGATAGTGGCGGAAATTGAATATTTAGTATGAGAACCGATATAATTAAGTGATAAAGGAGAAAAAAAATACACATAAATTTAAAGAACAAAAGAACCGTAACACTTATTCAACAAAGAGAAAAGGGGGACAAATAGAAAACATCACGCGACAAAGAGGCATGAGCAACACGTCAATTAACTTTTTATTAACCATACTTTCAAACAAAAATCATTTTTATTTAAGTCTACGGGTACGACACGTCAATTAACTTTTTATTAATGATACTTTCATAAAAAGCCACACACAACTGCCAAGAGGCATGAGCAACAATTTATAGTGCATTTTCCTTGCATCTCCTTCTCTTGCTTGTTAACTCATCTATAAATCCCTCCACATAATCCTTAACCAGCACACACTTGGAAACACCTCCACAAAGTCCTCTCTAATTAGACTCCCAATCTTCCCAAACCAACTATGTCCAAAGACCTCACCATTGCACATTTCAAGCTATTCATCGTTGTCTTCCATCATGTCAGTGGCTTCATAATGAAGAAATTATAAGATTCTGTTTACTTTTATGAAAATAGTGTGTTTTATTTTTTTTAAATGTGTTTATTTTATATTGTGTTGATAAAAGACATTTGACGAGAATCATTGTTACGAAGAGAAAATAAAATGTTAATTAATGAATGCATTTTAAAAAATATTGAAAACAATTTATTGATATTTTAATTGTTTTAGAAAATATAGACAATTAATCCTTAATTCTTAATTTAATCGAAATTGTTAAGTTGAACTCTATGTTTCAAGTTTGAATTCATAATCTTACTCTATGAATTTTTAATGGTATTTTTAAAAATCTTTTACCTTTTTTAATAACAATAAACTTAACTTTAAATTTAAAAATTAACATTAAATTTCAAAGAGT
>JBBPBP010000003.1:39959846-39997444 GCA_037974735.1 Cicer chorassanicum | reverse complement strand
CTTTAGTTTTTCGCGGGTATCGCCACGTGGCTTAATCCCGAAAACTCTTTCAGAAATAGAACAAAATAATATAGCGCACATCAGAGAAGAGAGTACCCCCCCTTTATAATATAATAAGAGAGGCCCCCTGCGTCCTTTCTTCATAGATGGAGCAATCCTCACTCGACAGCTCGAAAGCGGATCAGTACAAACCCACGTGATCCGTATTCGCTTACGTACCAGGCGTGCTTCGTCGTACCCTAACTACTCCTCTTTCACTGGCTTCTACTTGTCTTTTACTGGCTTTTTTGTACCCAGCTTCATGATGGAACTCCCCTCGGCCAACCCTCACTCGACAGCAGCTCCGTCCTAGCGTAGGCGAAAGAAGTAAAGCCTCTGCCTCTATCGCTTGATTGAAAGGATCAGACATTATCCCCTACTTTTGACAGCATAACGCATTATATTAAAAATATAAGTAAGGTAAACTTGCTTTTGCCGATTGCACTCGGATAGCGGCCTGGTCCGTCCTGGAATGGGAATAAAATGAATTAGATGGACTGGACTTCGATGGGCTTTGTTTGGAAAGCCAGGAAAATGTGGCATTTCCGGGCTGAAAATACATTTTACTATGTCTTATTTATCTATTTCAGATTTATTTTAATTACTTTTTATTGTTCAATTAAACTTTTCTATTACTCTAATCACATGTCATGATTGATTAATCTTTACATGTTCTTAATCAATTAGTTGTTAACAATCGTACTACAATTAATTGGTAGATTTATAGGATAATGGAGACTATAAATTATTGAATGGCCAAAGTTAATTTTAGTCTTTCAATCATTCAACATTTTTTTGCTCTATGTTTTTCTTGAATTTAAAATCTTTGCATGACCAAACAAATGGTTAATTTAGGAAAAAGAATATTAATCATGAATGACCAAATATGTTAATAAACTTAGTAAATGGATTGATAGTTGACCATTCTGCCCATATTAGTATATAACAAAAATAAGGGTAATGATGAGTTTGTTTGAAATTGGAAAATATTTAAGAAGTCTCGCATTACTTAGAATTGTAAAGGAAGAGGGAGTTCAAGACTATATATATGGCTCCAGTTTAGAGTCTCCACGTTATTTTCTTGTATTTTGATTGTTATTTAAATTTCTCAGTTTGTTTATTTTCTCAACATTTGGCATCAGAGCTTTTTGTTCGGTCTAGGGAAGTATATTTCTTAGAATGCTATTATTGAGACAAAATCTCTCTAAATTATTTTATTGATAACAAAATTATTTCAAAAATTATGATTATGCTCTTGAGTGTATCTAAATTAGAAAACAGCTTACTCATCACATTGATCAAAGAAGTGCATTTGACACAATTTTACATATCTTCTAAACTAGAGGATAAACAAGCAGAGGATAAACATTTAACCTCTAAAGAAGAGGATATACAATATCACAAAAGAAAATGAATTCACAGCAAAACAAAATAACTCTGTACCTGAAGGCGGATAGTAAAAGGATAAACAAATCAAGAGGATCCAAGGCAGAGGATGAACCAATGAAATGATGAACCTCTAGTGTCATTCATCCTCTTACATAGGGAAAATCCAAAAGTACCATAGTACGAAAAAGTGTGTACTTGAAAAGAAAGGCAAGACACTTCAGCTCTTGGAAAAAGAAAAAGTCAATAGTATAAGTCATGTCCTAACTTATGGAAAAATCAAAACTCATATACAAGGACGAACTGCAAACTCATCCTTCTAAGCTCCTGCACTACAAGGACAGCTGATGGCATTTTAGTAAATCAGATTAATGACCTTGGACAGTTACACAAAACTCCAACGATCATTTTACACTTTTCCTCATGGATGAAGCCTCATAACATCTATAAAAGGAAGATAACTCTTCATCATTATACGCACAACTACTTATACAAAAGAGAAATACTCAAATTTAAGAAGAGAAATCTCATCCTCTATTTGCACTTTCTATAGTCTTTAACTATATCTTTTAGATCATCCTCTTGGAATGTTTTGCAAAAGAGAAAGAATCATACTCTCATCACAAATCACTAAATTTGTATATTCCAAGTTCTTATAAACTTGGCAATAGCTGTAAACCAACAGAAGAAATAGTGTAAGCCTGGTGAGGCTGGAAATCAAACACGTAAAAGAAAAAATCCATTTAGAGGACAAGTCATTTTGAATTATAGTGAAAGTCACAAGTTTGTGAAGAAGTGGACGTAACCCATTTTGGGTGAACCAGTATAAATTTTCTTGTGTCCTCTTTACATACTTTAGCTTTTCTATTTCATACATTCATCCTCATATAAATTAAAAGTCATCCTCTCATAGAGGATACAAATTTAAAACAGTCCACTAGAAATTTTAAAACAACAATATCTCTATTCAACCCCCCCTTCTAGTGATATTTTAGTTACTTCAGCTATAGTTGTAGCTTTGTCTGATCTTTCACATCAAAAAAGAAAGGTTATATTGTATAAGTTTTGTTTAAGCAAGGTTCTGGCTAAGGAAAGAATCGATAGTTAATTGGTCATTTGTGACTCACATCTCTTTCTTGAGAACTTACCTGGTGCACGATTATAGTATGTCAAGTTCCGCTGAGAAGTTTGGGATAGAGAACTTTGATGGATGAATCAATCAATTTTGGCTTGTGTAAAATTCAAGTCAATAATGTGTTGATACAATCATAATTACACAATATGTTGATTAAGACATGGACATTGGTTGACATCGATGCAAGGTGTTCTATGAAACTATGTCGATTGCTGAAGAATTTCTAAGAAAGTCAACATAGAAGTTGCACCATGTTTTTCAGTAGGGAGAATAAATTCTTGAAGTGGTTTAACTTCAAGTGGAATATATCGTTTATGGTGGAGTATGGTAGTTCTTTTGAACTATGGTTGTCGGTGTAGACAATAAAAGTTGAAGATGCGCACCAATTTCAATCAAGGCGGAGATTGATGGGCTTGATTGAAATTGAAGTATATTAAAGAAGTCTCACATTGTTTTGAATTGTAAAGAAAGATGTAGCACAAGGCTGTATATATGACCCTAGTTCTTCTTTATATATTGCACCAATAAAAAACACTTTAAGCTTGTATTTGATTTTTTTTTTCTCTTACACTTTTGTTTTAGAACGTTGTGAGATATACTTTAAATATTTGTTTTGGAGAGTGTAAATGTACTGATGACCATGGGTATTTTGAGAGAACTCTATGTGTTGTATCAATTTTCACATAATGTTCTCTAGTTGTCATTTGACAACGGTTGTGGTTTTTTTTTTTTTTTTCCGGTTTAAAGTTTTCACATTATTTTCTTGTGTGTTTGATTGTTGTTTAATTTTCTCATATTTTTGTTTTTTCAACATCTGGGTTGTTGGTTCTAGTGTGAATGGTTAAGGTCCACAAATCGACTAAAAACGTTGGAAATGGTGGATATATAATAGAGGTGACCCATATACCTAATGTCTTAAGGTTTTGGATGGAGATGTGACGTCAAAGTATTTTGTGATCCTAGAGCATTTTCCCGTTGTTGTTCTTCTGCTCTCCCGAACTCACACTCGAGGGAGAGATTTTTGAGTTCAAGTGAAAATGGTTAAGTTTCACATCGACTAAAAATGTGAGAAATCTTGGATATATAAAAGAGATGACCCATATGTCTTAAGGTTTTGGATGGAGATGTGGGTCAAAGTATCTTATGGTCCTAAAACATTTGATATGTTGTTGCTCTTGCGCTCTTTTGGACTCCCTAACAGTGGTGGTATGAGATAACATGTATTCCTTCCTATTCTATTTTATAAAATTTAAACAATGGAACATAAATCTATTTCATTTAATTCCGAGTGAATATGCAAATTGGTTATTTAAATTGTAAGCGTTAGTCAAATTAGTATTTGAATTTGTGAATTGACAAATACATCATTGACATTGTAAAATATCAATCAAAACAGTACATGTGTAAACTTTCGTCGTTATATATTTTGATGTTGTATTATAATTGAATATGTGACTTATCCATGTAGATCTCATATCAATGTGATTTTCATGGGGGGCAAATTTATTGATGAACTTTAGTTATCTCATAGATTAATTTATGAGTAATTGTAATTGTGCATTGACTAATTATGGATAAATTAGTCCATGAAATATTTAAATTCATAAGAAAATTAATCCGTTTGTGATGACATTGATATGAAATCAATATGGAGAAGTCAAATATTCAATAAACATGTTACATTATAATATTTAATGATAAAATTTTAATTACTATTTTATAATTTTAGATATATATTTATCAATTTTCAAAATTCATATATTAATTTAACTCACACTTATAATTTAAAAGACTAATTTATTTATTCACTTATTTCATTCCACCCCATTTAATCACATCTATTAATCCGAACATAGTCTTTATTTTTATTTTATTTTATTTTATTTTATGAAACTACTTAAACCATAGTCGATGTAATTAACTTTTACCTCCACGATTACAAATTATTTCATCTGAAAATGGGTTAAAAGGAAAATAGGCAAAACCAAAAAGAGAAGTAGGCAAAGCATTTAAATAATGTAACACGGTTAGCATTATTATATCTTCAACCCTACGATGAATGAATAATTTAGTTGTACTATATTACTATTTACCCAATCATCGAAAAGGCTAATTGGCAAAAAGGACAAAAACAGCGAATCAATCAGCAAATGTGAATTAAAAGGTATGGTTAATCAATCACTTTTCAAAAAGATTAATAACATCAAAGTTACGGCATTTTTGAAACAGAACACAATCAACCTCTAAAAAACAGTGTAGCGATTGTTAAGATCGAGGGAATTTACTTCTCATCTCTAAAACTTTAAGAAGGCAGCAGAAGATCAATATACTACGTTTATTAGATATTAATATTTAAAAATAATTAAAATTTAATGACAATCAATAATATTCTTAAAAATAATAATTTATAATCTTCTTTGTCTATAAATAAGACATCATTTCAATAGATATTGTATTAATACAAAATATATATTTATTATTTTTCTTCTTTTTATCGAATATATATCATTTAAATTATTATCTCAATCTAAATTATTATCTCAATCGTAAAAATAAAAATAAAAATCATCGATACTTATATTTTAAATATTTTTTAAATAAAATCTTTTATCTATAGTAAACTATAATTCGTATTAGAATTTTTGCAAGTAACGTGTGTTTCTAGAAAAATGTGTGCAAAAATCTTCTTATTCTATATTTTTTCTTCTTCCTCTTATCATCACTACCCTCCCTTTTTTATATTTATTTTCTTTACTTGTTTTCTACGTTAATTATGACCCCCCGTGCTTACAGCTTAGTTTAGTTCTCATAACAAATGATATATTTTTTTAAGGCAAACAAATGATATGTTATTTAAATCAAGAGAACAATTAAAAACTGTTGATAAAAAAGATTTTCATGAATTGTGGATTATTTGGGTTTGGAGCTCAAACAACATTTTCAATATATTGTCTATTTTAAGTCATATGTGTAAAATTTTAGAATTTCATTTTAGTAAAAAATATTTTGACGAGTTAAAAAGTGTAAATATCATTTATAAATTATTTTTAATATTAATTTAAATGATATGCAATTATTTTGATGTATTTTGGTGTATTTAAAAGATGGAACAAAAAGTTAAAAATAACCTACATAAAAATCCTATAAAAACACACATTGTAAAATCTAATTTTTAATGTCCATGTTAAAGTTTTCGGTAAACATGAGTATATTTTTGCAAATCCAACAATATTCATCATCAGCATCTCATTCTAATTAATCTACAAGCAAAAAAAACATTTTGTAAACAAAAAAGACAGAATAAACTATAAATAAAAATATACAAATAACATAAAAAATAATAGTATTGAAGTGATTTAATTAAGTCGTTAATAAATTTCAATTAAAATGAATTATTTAAAAAACTGAGATTTAAATTTTATTAAATAATTTTTAATTAAACTTTACTTATTTATTCAAAATTATTAAGGTTTCATTTTTCAACTAGCAAGAGGTTATAAAAAAAAAATAGTGTTAGGTGGAGTTGGCAGCCAACCTATCAAGCCAGCATCTTCCTCCGTGAGTGTCCAAAAGCATGAAAAACAAACACTTCTAATGTCCGTCCAAACAACACAAAGCCAATCAAACATATTCACTTTCTAAAATTCTAAGTATGGACAATTAAATTTCTCAACTTAACCGACTTCAATTACTAAAACTGTTTTTCAGGATCAATTAGAAGTACTTAATTCAAATAGAAACAGTAATTATTAGTTTTTATTTATCTTTCGATTAAATTTTAAATTATTAAAGTTTATGTTTTTGAGAATTAGAGAGTCTAAAAAATATTTGAACACATCATGATCAATTTTTTTAAAAAAATTCAAATATTATTTTTAAGATTTTGTGAATTTTAAGATAAAACTAAAATTAAATATATATGCTATTGAAATTACGATGATATATTATGGTGTATCAAAATACACACAAAACACACAAAAATTCGTACTTAAACGCACATAAAATGCAGATAAAGAGAAATCAAAATTGTATATAATTGAAAACACCAAAATTAAATTGATTAATTGAGTCAATTTTGTGAATATATGTAGTTTGATTGAGATTGAACAACCAATACATCGGGAATAACCTCAATTTGTACTCAAACACACGTAAAATTCACACATTAAATTACCTGCATTTGAAAATTGTCTAATCTAATATAGTTATATAATCTTAGCCGTTAGATTAAAATCGAATAACTCACATTTAATTTATCATAATTAATATCAAAATTCAACTTTAAGAACACACATAACTTCGATAGTATCGAACATCCAATATAATATTAATTAGTACGCAATTACATACAAAACAGACACAAAAAATAAACTTAGAATTGTCTGCATCTAAAAATAACCGAAATAATTTAGTCACACAATCTTAACCGTTAAATTAAAATCAAACAACTCAATTTCATTTATCATACTCAATTTTAAAATTCAACCTAAAAAAATAATAGCCATTGGATTTAGATCAAACAACCTATTATGTGGTTAAAAGAGTTATCAACATTTTTTTCTTCTACTCTTATACAGTGTACTAACAGTAGTAGCAAAAGATGGTTAAAAACCCATAAGCGTAAACCCTAGAAGTTTAAATAGCCTCCAACTATTTCATCTTCATTCTCTCTCTTCTAATCTCTCTTCACAAATCACAAAATTCGCTGTTCGATTCCTCTTTGCTTACACAGGTGTTCTAAACCCTAGAAGAAACTCTTCCTAGGGTTTAGATTCATCATCGATTCATCAATTATCGTTTTCGGTGTTGATCAGAGTTCGTTTATCGAATTTTTTTGATCGATTATTTTGTTTGTTTTGTTTTTGGTGCTATGGATCTTCCAAGTCTCGCTGTTATACTCCAAGCTGCTCTCAGTCCCAATCCTGATGAACGGAAAGCAGCTGAACAGAGCTTGAATCAGGTGAGAGTTTATTTGTTTTCGAAATTCGGTTGATGATTGGAGTTTTGATTTGTGTTGACTTGGATTTACTTTTGGATAAGTGTTTTAGAAGTACGAACACTTGTGAAACGTGTTGATTTCGGTGTGATTGTGAATTATGGTGTATAAAGTTTAGTTGAATTTATTAGTGCTTTAATTTGATTGTTTTGATTTTTTACTTTTGAATCTCGTTGTGTGGGTATTTATGATTTTGATGAATGTTAAATAGTAAATCAGTTTAGCATAATTGTGCGAGTGAAGCTTGGAGACGTTAAAAACAAGCATTAATTTTTGTTGTCTGTTAGCAAATGTGTCCATTTTGTCTCAATATATAACGTGGATTTTGGTATTGGCGTGCGTGCTAATTGAATGTAGTAGTATGTTTTTTTGGTGTAACAAATTATTTTTTCAGCCGGATATCAAATCAGATATTGAACTTGGGTACTCCCAATCTATGAAGCACAAATTCTGGCTCAGACACCGAACACGATACCGACACTATAATAATTTAAGAAAATGAATTAATTGAATGTAATCAAGGTGTCGGTGTCGTGTCATGATCGACACATGTTGGACCGATCAATCAAAGGTGTCGGTGCTACAAAGCTACCTACTGATTCAACCTTAACAGAAGCTTATTAATCATTTGAGCCTAACCACTTCGTTAATGTAGTAGTGTTTTAATTTAAAGAAATAATATCTGACTTATATAAAGTAATTTTTTAAGTAATATGCATTTATGTATGTACAGTTCCAGTATGCACCTCAGCATCTGGTGAGGTTGTTGCAAATCATTGTAGACAACAACTGTGACATGGGTGTACGACAAGTGGCTAGTATTCATTTCAAGAACTTTGTTGCGAAGAACTGGTCTCCTGACTCTGGTATGCCTTTTTATCATTGATGGGATTTGGATAATGAATCTCTTCTTTTGCTGATTGTTCACTTCCCTTTTGGTTAATGTAGATGCCCAACAACACATATTGCAGAGTGATAAAGACTTGGTGAGGGATCACATTCTCATGTTTGTAACTCAAGTTCCTCCTTTGTTGAGGTACAGTTGTTTATCTCTGGTTGTATCGTGTTTAGTAGCAAGCTCCTGTATACTCTGATACATCTTGTTTTTTTACACTCTTTACCCAGTGGTTAATCATGATTGTCTAAACATTATGGTAGATTTATTTTTCCTCTGTATAATGTCTGTTTCTTTCGACTGTAATGCATTGTTCCTTTCTCACTTGTTATGTTTGTAGGGCACAACTTGGTGAATGCCTGAAAACAATTATCCATTCTGATTATCCCGAACAGTGGCCTCGTCTTCTTGACTGGGTGAAGCATAACCTTCAGGATCAACAAGTCTATGGTGCCTTATTTGTGCTACGGATACTCTCTAGAAAATATGAGTAAGTTTCTATTTATTTAATTGAAAATAATCGTGCTGCTGCTCTTGCTCATGCCTTGTAGTTATTAGTTATTCTACATCAGTCCCACAGGAGCTAATGTTATTGACAGTCTTTTCCTTTCTAAACCACACCACATCAATTGCTGTTGTTTGTTTGAATTTAACTACAATGTCCTCAAATATGGTTGTACTGTTGAAGTATACACTTGTTATATGTGTCTTCCTTTTGCTTTTCCAGTAGTAAAAAAAAGTACACAAATAATTAAAACAGCGAATATGTTTTGAATGATAAATTCAAGTGTATTTTGAGCTGTTGTAGTGAATGATTAAAAATATGATATGATGACAAAAAAGATGTTCCCAGTCTAGAAGTATGGGAAGAAAAAAGAAGAGACAAGAGGTGACATAGTTTCGGAAGGAAAGTCCAAACTCCATTCCAACCTCTCAGTCATTGATTAAATTGTTGTGTCCAACAATTAGATTCAAAATGTTGTAAGGTTTCTATTCCCATATATTTTAATGTCTTGTTTGACAGGAGCTTGTCCACAATTGTTGAAGTATCCTTAAACCTTCCATACCTCTTAGTCATTGATTATATTGTTATCTCAAACAATAAGATTCAAAATAGTGGAAGGTTTCTATTCCCACATTTTTTATCTCTTGTTTGGCTAGAGCTTGTACACACTTGATTGTTGAAGAATCCTGTAAATGTTCAACAGTAGTCCAAAATTATTTTCCCCATTTATGTTGGTTATGTAAACTATCACATTTTATCTTTGCAGGTTCAAGTCAGATGAGGAGAGGACACCAGTTTATCGCATTGTCGATGAAACATTTCCTCACCTTCTTAACATATTTAACAGGCTTGTCCAGATTGTTAATCCATCACTTGAAATAGCAGATTTAATCAAGCTTATCTGTAAAATATTCTGGTCCTCCATATATGTATGTTTTCTCTCCTCACATGTATTTCTTAAATGAAGGAGTTTATTATCAGTGTTATGTTGTAAGATCAAACCTTGTTCAAGGTTGCATGTTGCTTTAATTGGCAGTCATTCTGTAAAATTTGTGATATTATTATTTACTGTGAAGCACATGTTCCTTTTTTACAGTTGGAGATCCCAAAACTGTTGTTTGATCAGAATATCTTCAATGCTTGGATGATACTTTTTCTTAATGTGTTGGAGAGACCTGTCCCCTCGGAAGGTCAGCCTGTTGATCCCGAACTTCGAAAATCATGGGGTTGGTGGAAGGTCAAGAAATGGACAGTTCATATTCTAAATAGGCTCTACACTCGGTATGTTTGTGATGTGGTGGATTTAAGTTAATGTGAGCATTTCTGTTATATGATTGATTGATTCTGATTTTCTATGGCTGTTTAAATTGCCCTGTTACAGTTTTGGAGACTTGAAGCTACAAAATCCGGAAACCAAAGCTTTTGCTCAAATGTTCCAGAAGCACTACGCAGGGAAGATTTTGGAGTGCCACTTGAACCTGTTAAATGTCATTCGGGCAGGGGGCTATTTACCTGACAGAGTTATCAACTTGATTCTCCAATATCTAAGTAACAGGTTGACTGATTAGCTCGCATTGTCATTCCATTTCATTAAATTGCATCAATTCTAGGTTCCTTTCATTAAGTACATGCTTGTTGTTCCAATTCATGTAGGACTATACATATTTAAGTAGCTAATTTGGAGTGTGTTGAGCTCACTGGGGTGGTTTATTTTGCTTAATTGTAATGGCATGTCTTATTGCTCTAAATTTTAGGTTGCCAAAGCGGATACAGTGTTGTTAATAGTGTTTTAGGATAGGAAAACTTACTGGATTATTTCGAATTCCCCCTGATATTAATCCCCCAATCACTACTTTATATATTGGTGCACCATTGAAAAGCCATGTAAGATAACCACAAACAAAGCTATATTTTGTTTGCTTCCATCTGATGCAAAAACACTTCATCCTATTCTCAGTCACTGCCTTCTCGTATAACATGTGTTAGTACTGTGGCTGGCTTGAAGGAGTTTGGGAGAAAAATTTCATAATACAAAGTGGAGGGATTTGATTATCTATTTGTATGTGACTATGTGCTCAGCTATGCATATGAATGCTAAACAAATGTCAATACTAGTGTTTATATCAAATTAGGACATTTATCTAATGGAAACAGTGGTGGGGAAAAACCTACCATATAAAATTGAAGAGTGACTATTGCTTGTATGCAAAGGGGAGTTTAACATGTGAATATAATTTTAATTTTGTTTTATTTCTCTATAAAATAATGTGGATGTGATCTAGTTATCTATTTTTATTTTTATTAAAGAAGCCAAATAACTAGTTTACTTTAGGTTTGCTTTTCAATTTGTTTATCTTTCTTTTGACCATGTAATTTAGTGATTGAATGTTTTGAATGTGACGTTACTTTTTTATGGTAGAAGTACCTAAAACTCCTGCAGGTTTCTGCAATTTTGTTCTAAATGATTTAAACCTTTATTGCAATAGCAATAACAAATAGAATCACAAGTAAGAGTCACTTGTGGACATAATTCTTGAAAAATTGAAAATCTTTCTTAAACAATTTAGAACATGGAATCAGGATTATCAGAATTAGATGAAGTGCTAGACATTTTGATGTCGACGGTCTTATAATTTCTTGGGTAAATTGAAGGAGGATTCAACTGTATTTTTTATTACATAGTCTGAAGGAATTCAGATCTGGGCAGGCGAGGGTGATCTTGTAATTAAGAAGAAAATTGAAAATTTACACCTTGGATCAAATGACTTACCCTACAAGAGAATTTTGTTCTTGTCTGTTAAGGATTTGACCAAAAAATTCAAAATACCTAAAACACGAGCCTGATAACTGACAAGTTCTTATCTTCTTGCTGATGCTTTCAGCACCAAACCTGATCTTGAGGATATAACTGAGGATTTTCTTTGGAGTACTGGGTGCTTTTGTAGGTTCCCATGTAGTATTAGGTGCTTGGCATTGTAGTAAATTGGGTCTTGAAGCTATGCTGCTACACTGATACTCGGAAAATGAAAACCCCATGCTTGATGCTAGTACATTTTTTCTGTAGTATTTATCATGGAAATCTATACTTCATTTCTAAATTCCCAATCAGACCCTGGAGAGCAAGGGCAATTTAATTTGAGAATATTAGTTGTTATGTTGAATGCTTTTATTTCTCCTGCTGAGTTGCATTGTATTCATTATTTCTCCCTGAACTTTTTAATATATGCAGTATTTCAAGGAATAATATGTATGCTCTGCTGCAACCTCGCCTTGATGTCCTACTATTTGAAATAGTTTTCCCCCTTATGTGCTTTAATGATAATGATCAAAAGCTTTGGGAGGAAGATCCGCATGAATATGTAAGGAAAGGCTATGGTAAGTCCTATTGGTGTATAAATATGGAAACATTTTTCCACAAATTGGATTGAGATTGCTTATGGCTTCTCATTCTTTGTCACAGACATAATTGAAGATTTGTATAGTCCTAGGACCGCTTCCATGGATTTTGTGAGTGAGTTGGTTCGGAAACGTGGAAAAGAAAATCTTCACAAGTTTATTCAATTCATAGTTGAAATTTTCAGAAGGTAATATCTTGCTTAATATTAAAGTGAATTGTCTATTATTTGGTCGGATGTTTAGTTTTTTTTCTATGCTAGGTATGATGAAGCTTCTGCAGAATACAAACCCTATAGACAGAAAGATGGTGCACTTCTTGCTATTGGGGCACTTTGTGACAAATTGAAGCAGACTGAGCCATACAAATCTGAACTTGAGCGCATGTTAGTGCAACATGTCTTTCCTGAGTTCAACAGTCCTGTTGGCCACCTGAGAGCTAAGGTATATTGAAAAAGGCAATGCCTAGTTGTTGTTCTTAAAATGCCAAAACATGAGAAGCCTTTATAGATAACAGAAGCTGAATTTGCACTACAATTTTGATTTGCATATCTCATCAAATGTTCTCGATGTAAAAAATCTGCAAAAATTGGGATGATAAGCCTGTAATAAACGGAAATGAATTCTAAGTGCTCTAGTTTTCTGTTGCTCTGCAATGTCCATGCACTTTTGAAGTCTTGATTGATTCTTAAGTTGAAGAGATAATAACACTATCTGATTATTCTGTGTCTGTTATTTGAAGCTTCTAGCTACATGGAGCTCTTTATGTTATTAATTGAACAATCTTTTTTGAAATTAAAGTAAACTAAGGTGCTTCTTCAAGAGCATAGTGAAATTCTTTTCCCAGCGCGTTTGGTGTAAAAATCCCTCTTTTAAATCTTGCTCTAATTTGAATGAAAGCGATGGATAACTGTAAATTTGTAACTCAAGATCGGAAATACAAAAGAATGTGATCAGCTCTTCATTTTGGTGGTTTAGTACAACCAATAAGAATGGATTTTTTTTGTTCTGGCATACTGGTTCTGAAAGTTGTACCTTTTTCAACGGATTTTGTAGTTGAACTTTTTTCTGATAATATCTACTCTTCCAAAAGTTGTTGTTCATTCAATCTAGTGTTCTTTCCATTTCTTTCTTTCTTTCTTTCTTTCTTTCTTTCTTTCTTATCAATCTCACTATTCTCTTAAATTTTGTAATCTTGAACCGTAGTATTTGGGAGCCAAAGAATGCTTAAATGAAATTTATTGGGTATAAACTACAATGTAAGTTGATCCCAAAATATTGATTTATCCTCATGTTTATTGTGCAATAGTCCACAAGTTGGGGGTTGCATAATGTGGGCCCTTGTTGGAACAGAACTAACCCTAATCTCTTCCTTTTCTTTATAAAATTCAGTGAAACAAGGGAATGTTGTAATCTTTTCTGAATTCCCTTTCTCTGTCAATGGCTTTAACTAAATTTTCCTATTGAAAATTTTGATTTGATTTCATACATGCTAATTTAAACTTTAGGGAAGACTAGGAACATTTCATTTCTTTATTCTTATATATTTATCATTTTTCTTTTATTTTCATTTGAAATACAGGCAGCATGGGTTGCTGGTCAATATGCTCATATTAGCTTCTCAGACCAGGACAATTTCCGGAAGGCATTGCAGTGTGTTGTATCTAGAATGCAAGATCCCGAACTTCCTGTGCGTGTTGATTCTGTTTTTGCCTTGCGTTCATTCATTGAAGCATGCAAAGGTGGTTTTTACTCTTCGCTTTGATTTGTTATTGCTTTGAGTAGCTTTTTTTCTATACAGTTAATATTTATGCTTTAATTTGCATTCCTCAATGATGCAGATTTGAATGA
The DNA here is from genome assembly GCA_037974735.1 of Cicer chorassanicum. NCBI lineage: Eukaryota > Viridiplantae > Streptophyta > Magnoliopsida > Fabales > Fabaceae > Cicer > Cicer chorassanicum. The sequence continues at coordinate 39,983,244 of JBBPBP010000003.1, read as the reverse complement.
AATTCGTCCTATTCTTCCCCAACTGCTTGATGGTATGTGGGCATGAATATTTATCTTCACTTCAGTATTAATTATTATTATTTTTGACTTGCTGACTAAATTTATCGAATGGAATTTTATCCAGAGTTTTTCAAACTTATGAATGAGGTTGAGAATGAGGACCTTGTATTTACTTTGGAGACTATCGTGGACAAGTTTGGAGAAGAGATGGCGCCTTATGCACTAGGGCTGTGTCAAAATTTGGTAGTAATTTTTGCCTTTTCTATCTGTCCAGAAATCTGTACTTGATTGAGTACTAGTACTATTCTATAGAATAACGTTTTGTTCTCCTTTTTCTAAAAACAGGCTGCTGCGTTTTGGAGGTGTATGAACTCTGCAGAGGCTGACGATGAAGCTGATGATCCAGGTGCACTGGCTGCAGTTGGTTGTTTACGTGCTATAAGCACAATCCTTGAATCCGTTAGCAGGCTTCCTCACCTTTTTGTGGACGTTGAGCCAACTTTGCTTCCCATAATGCGAAGAATGTTAACCACAGATGGTCAAGGTATTCCCCATGTTAATTTTTTTGTCATGCAGGGTCCATATCACCCACTCTCCTTGTATATTTTCTTCTCCATCTGAACAATTTTTTTTTTGATATAATAGGTGTTTCTCTCTTCGAATCATTATCATATGTTAATTTTGATTTTGCTTCGATCTTCTGACTTATTCCCATTATCTCTATCCTTGCTTTCAGAGGTTTTCGAAGAAGTTTTGGAGATTGTATCATATATGACATTTTTCTCTCCATCAATATCTTTGGATATGTGGAGTCTTTGGCCAGTGATGATGGAAGCACTGGCAGATTGGGCAATTGATTTCTTTCCAAGTATGGTTCTTAACTACATATTGAACTTTTTTGCTTTGTTTGTGGCGAAATGCCTAGTTCAGAATTCAGATAATTTATGGTTGATTTATTGATAATGAATTGAAGTGAAGTAGAGAAGAGTTGGTGTCTCAAACTTAACCTAAAGATGAACGGTGCTTTAAGCATCTTAGAAACATGGTTTAATAAAGATACAAGCTAAAATGTAACATGGACTTGTATATGGTCAAATGAGATATTTTCTGTCTCAGCTTCTAATCAATGAACTGAAGTATGAGCAGTTACCTAGGCTGTTTATTTCTACAGTTTGTATTGTCCACTTCTTTTTAATGTTTTCCTTTTCAAACTCCAAAAGCACATGCTGTCAGCCTCTTGTTTATAAGTGGTTGCTTTGGCTTGTAATCCTCAGGCAAGTTTTTGGGATTGTGTCATCCGCAATATCCTAATTTGTTAGGGGCTATTGGATGGGTGCTTTCAACCCTCTGGGCTGTGTTACTCTTGTAAATTGTTAATGTGTTAAATGATTTCTCTGGTCTGTTTTTCACCAAATGGAGGAGACACTTGGGGATTATTTGGCGGTTTGGGTATGTACGGAGAATATATGTAGAATAAGTGGTTAGGAGAGTATATGAAATTAAAGATAGTCCAATAATTTGAGGTAGAGGGAGACTAAGGAAAATTATAGGTCAAATCGTTAAGAGAGATGTAGAGGTATGTGGTGTATCTTTGGACCAATGTATTACTGATCTTTATGACCTTGACTGAACTATGCAACCAACCCCGCCTAGTGGTAAATGGCTTGGTTGTTGCTGTTGTGGCTTAATCCTTGTGACGCTTTCCTATTGAGAATATCTTATGGATGTAGTTTTTCGGAGGTAAAAAGACTTGCCAATTTTGATTGGATAGGATGGGCCTGCCAACACAGCGACTTGTGCCAGTCATTTTAGTCCCCTGACACATCCTGTTGTAATTCTTTTTAGATCTTTTGTATCAAATTTTGGGAGTTTCCTTTAGCTGGAGACTCCTTCTTAGAGGTCTATCTTCTCTATATCCTTTCTATGTTGCAGTCCTTTCACAGAAATACTTTTTTATACTAAGTCTGCTCACCTGAACTGGGATCTCTACTTCTAATTGACTCAGCTACCTATTTCTTTTTGGACCACAAATAGAGGGGTCCATACATAGCATCCCATATTTGTAATTTATATTTATTTTAACACGTAGTTAGAGATTTTCCATCCTATACAATTTCACATTGGTATATACTAAATTGATAAGTTTTAATCTTCTGCAGACATTTTAGTTCCTTTGGATAACTATATTTCAAGGGGAACTGCTCATTTCCTTACTTGCAAAGATCCTGATTATCAACAAAGTCTATGGAACATGGTTTCATCTGTGAGTTACTTTTACACTGTTACTTGTCAACACTTGTTTGGTTGAACTTGGAGCTTAGCGTTTATGATGATGACAATAACAACACCACCACCAATAATAATAATAATAATAATTTTTCCTGTTACTGATGTTTATTTGTATATTATGTTGCAGATTATGGCGGATAAAAATATGGAGGATACTGATATTGTGCCAGCTCCAAAGCTTATTGAAGTTGTCTTCCAGAATTGCAGAGGACAGGTGGATCACTGGGTTGAGCCATATCTCAGAATTACGGTTGAACGCTTGAATCGGACTGAAAAAACATATTTGAAATGTCTTTTCATGCAATTGGTAAGGGGCTCTGACAATCAATAATTACATCAGTGAATGAAATTATCAGGAAATTGCTCCGATAGGTTGATCTATGTAGTCACAGTTCTACTAGCGGGGAAAGCTTTTGTTGTTGTAGTTTCCATTAGTGTTGTTAAATAGTGGCTATAATGGCGCTATAGCATATCAAATTTTGAATAAATCGCTATATTTCCAAAAAACACTATTTAGTACAAAATGTTGTCAAATAGTGGCGATGTAGCACTGTTGTGTAGCCGAATTTGAACTAGCTGCTATTTTCCACCATCTAATATTAACAACACTGGTTTCTAAACTAACAACTGATTTCTTGCTTTATAACTTTGTATGGATTTCACTAGCTCGACTGCTATAGTTTATATGTAAATTATATAATCTTTTATAGTTTTGAGGCCTTTTATGTTCGACTTCAATGAGTTCATTTTTTGGTTGTAACTTGTAAGTTTGCCAAGGTTCTCAAAGATTATTAGTCAGACAGGAAAATGACATTACACCACTTCATTCTAAAATGAGATTTTTTTTTTCAGATTGCAGATGCTCTTTACTACAATGCGGCACTGACTCTCAGCATATTGCAAAAGTTGGGTGTTGCATCAGAAATTTTCCATCTTTGGTTTCATTTGTTGCAACAAGTCAAAAAGAGTGGTGTGCGTGCTAATTTCAAAAGGTATGCTCTTTTTCCCCATTCATGATTTCTGCGTTACTTGGTGTTTCCATACTGTGCTTCCATAAGACATAAAACTATATAATTCTTGTGTGACAATTTAAAGGCCTTATCGTGGTAAATTAACTATCTTTATGCAGGGAGCACGAGAAGAAAGTGTGCTGCCTTGGTTTAATTTCATTACTGGCACTCCCAGCTGATCAATTGCCTGGGGAGGCTTTGGGCCGGGTATTCCGAGCCACACTTGATCTTCTAGTTGCCTACAAGGATCAAGTTGCAGGTATCTCTGTCTGTCTTGTTTCTTTAACTTTGAGATCTCACAATCTTATATTAATGAAAAGTAGATCAATTCCTTCATATCTGCCTAGCTCGGGTATGCTTAATATTTGCTTTTGTGAGTGAGTACTTAGTTTTCGGTCTGTTGAACTCACTGTGCAGAAGCTGCAAAAGAGGAAGAAGCTGAAGATGATGATGATATGGATGGCTTTCAAACTGATGATGATGATGAGGATGGCAATGGTTTTGACAAGGAAATGGGTGTTGATGCTGATGATGGGGATGAAGCTGATACTATCACACTTAGAAAGTTGGCTGAACAGGTTTTTTTTTTTTCTCTGAACAGCCAAAGTTAGTTGTTAAAAAGATTGTGGGTTGGGGTCAAACACCTTATATCTCTCAACCCATAAGTCCCTCACCCAATTACTCCAAGCCACCTTATATCTCCTGGCTGAACAGGTGTATTGATATGAAGACCTACAAAACATTTGCATGCATATATGATTGGACTCTAGTCTAGAACAATGATGTTAACTAGTCTTCATGCATGCATCATGCATGTATGGGCCCTAATGTAGGAAATTCAGATAGGTCATAAGTTACTTATGTCCTTGTTCTGAAGGGCTTGGATAATTGAATCAGATAACTATTGTGTCTGATTCAATGTTTTGAAAACTGAACTGGTCATTGAACTAGAAAAGGTGTTCATTTCAAGTTTGTTTAATTATGCCTGAACCAGCGACTGTTATAATACAATTTATTATGAACTTAAATTTGAAGTTAAATAATTCATATAGTAGATAATTAATGAAATTCCTGATGTTTAACATTAAATAGTATTTTTATTTATTAGTTAGTTAGTTTACACTTTACAAACACCTCAACAGGTCAGTGTAGTATTTACTTAAAATAACTCGGATCACCATAAATGGAAATATATTGATTTCGTGGTGCAACTGTTTATGCATAGTGATAAGTGGTAATATTGTTTCTTTCTCCAATTCCATCACTTTTTCTTGGAGTGCTGTAAAAAAGTGGGTTCTGTTCAACATACAGTTAACCAAGTAGTTTGGTGAAAGAATTGGAAATTTTCAGCTATCAGCTGATTCTTTGACTTGTTGCTGGTTTGATTGGGGCTGAACTGATCCATAGTATTTATCATTTATTGCTAAATCTTAGAATCTTTTCTCATTCTGCATCTGTTGCTCATAGGCGAAGTCATTCCGGCCCACTGATGATTCTGACGATGATTCTGACGACGATTATAGCGACGATGAAGAATTGCAGTCCCCAATTGATGAGGTGGATCCTTTTATTTTCTTTGTGGATACAATCAAAGGTACACCGAAAAATCTCAAGATTCATCATTTTCCAAACATTAATGTTGTCGTTTGACATGCTGACTTTTTCAAAATAAAACTGTTTGCAGTTTTACAATCAGCAGATCCACTGAGGTTTGAGAGTCTCAGCCAGACACTCGAGTTCAATTATCAAGCTCTTGCTAATGGTGTTGCCCAGCATGCTGAGCAGAGAAGAGTAGAAATCGAAAAGGAAAAGCTTGAAAAGTCGTCAGCTGCTGCCACAGCTTCTTAAGCTTCGGGATGTACATTTATACTGTTGCTTTTTCCAAAGTTCTCAGCTGTTAGCCATTCTTTAGTAGAATCAGAGGATTGCCAATTTGAGGCATTTGTTCGCTCTGTCGTCACATGTCCGTCTTTGAAGAGTTTTCAGTTTTGAAGTCATCGGAGCTTTTTGTGCACCGAAGTTCCGATTGGCAAGATAGGAAGAGATATGCTGCATTCAGGGTGGAGTTTGCATTTTCTCCAGGCCTTAGTTCAGCTTTTGAGTCGTTGCTTAGGGCAATCCTTTGGAGGAAAATGCCCATTCTTGCCCCTTTTACCCTTTTGTGGGTCCCTTTTGTAGTCATGTACCAGCCAATTCTGTTTTGTGGATACGGTTCTGTAATATTTATTGCCTGTCACATAGATGGGCATGTAGGGTCGCCATTTGCTTTATTGGTAATTTTTGGCAGGGATGGTATAAAAAGTTTTGTTTTTTAAATCCTTTTTTGGTCATAATTTTTTTTGGGTCAGAGAGTATGGTTGACGAGTATTGATGAAGGCATCAATTTCGGGTTATACACAGCTTTCCAAGGATGGCTTAGTGCTGGTTGTAATACAGTTTTTTTCATTCTTTATACAATATCTTGTGGGGAAAAAATCAATTTGATTCTTGTTTTGTGGGAAAATATAATTTTGAACTTGTTTGTTTTGTAAGGCTCTGTAAGCTTCTGCTTACTGCTTAAAGATCTGATTGTTACATATTAAAAAAAAATAAAAAATAAAGTGATTTTGTCATTCAATAATTTAAGAATTATTTATTCAATAATTTAAGAATTATTTGTTAAAGATTTTTTTTTCAAAAAAGCTGTTTTGTATTTGTTCACAGCAATAAAAATCGTCTTTTATAAAAGAAATTATAAATTTACTTGAAAAGTTACTCAATTAGGTTCTGATTTGAAGCATTATTTCAATTATTAGTATTGTTTTAAAGCTGTAACAAACAAATAAAAAGTTATTATTTAAAAAAAAGCTGAAGAAAAATGTGTTTTCAATCTTATTAGCTCTACTTTCAATAAAAATAATCTAGTTAACATTAGTCAGTCTTGTTGGGGTTTGAATTGGAGAACTTATACCATCCTCTATACCTTCTTGTTTTCAAAACATTTTATATGGTTCCAAACCACCACTAAATATGCAACTATGTTAAAAATGTTACAGCAGCTTAAACCGTTGTTACATTTAACAAAGCAAAACAAAAAAATTTAAAAATAGGAAAATATCTAAAAATAATTAATCAACATATATTTTGAATGATAGAAGAGTGAAGAAACTTCTTTGAAGAAAGAAAAAGTGAAAAGTTCAGTTAAAAAATGTGTGAAAAAAGAAATAGTAAAGATAGAAAGAAAGTCAAAATTTTAATAAAAAAATATGAAGAAAAAAGTGAATATCAATTTACTTTCCACCTAAGGGGGTAGCAGAGATCAATACTAGGGCTGTACTCGGTACAAACTGAGCAGGGAACCTTGAGTTGATTTAGTAAAAAAATTGAACACTTGAATAAGTTGGATCAAATTGTTCACTTTCGAATTGAGTTGGGTACGAGTTATTCACATTTTTTTAATTTAATTGTTAATAAAGAACCTTTGTACTCTTTCTAAAAAAATGACAATGTTAATTTTTTACAAAAATATAGTGTAATCTATTTTTATTATTTTTTTAGCAACCAATATATATAAATATACAATAAATGAGAATGTCAGAATCATAAAATTGGTCATAAAATATTTTCATTGCAAATATCAATATAACCAAAGTTGCAAGGTTCCTAAAATTGCATAAAAGGCTTGCAAATATCAAAATAACTAAAACGCAACATCCTAAAATAACCAAATTATTTTAGGAATTGGGTCACTTGGGTAAAATGAATTGAGTTTGGTTTTGCTACAATTTTTTTAAGTGCTTTGCTATTTTGTGAAATTAGATCGCCTATTCACACTTATTTATCCGACTCAAACTATTTTTTTGGGTCGATCCGAGTTGGGTTGGTTAGGTTGACCCAACCCATGTACAACCCTAACCAAGGCTGCCACAAATATAGAATTTCAAAAAAAAATGTACAAATATAAGTAGGGGGTAAGGCCGCCTCTTAATTTCCTTGCATCGTAACAGTAACTAAGGCATTCTCTAAGTTTTTCTTGCAAAGTAGTGGAGACTTAAGCCACACTAATGCATTTTTTTTACGAACAAAGTAGTAGTGAAGGCTAAAGTTGCCACTACTTTTTTTTGGGTTTACATGCGTGTATTTGTGTGAGATGAAGGCTCCACAACTTTTTTTCCAAGTACAACGAGTGCTAAAATTATTGCTACTTTCACGGATTTGTATTCTATCATATGTGGGTGCCAAATTTGTCGCTACTTTGTGAGGATTTAGTGCTCTCCAATGCTTTTCGTTGGTAATTTAATATTTTTTGTAGTGCTTGTCATTGCATGGTTGTATAACTTGTTTCCTTTAGAATGTGAATTATAGCTAACAAAGACATGTTTGATAATTCGATTATCAAGCACGAATCTTTCTTGTTGTGCCACATGTGCATATGCTATACCCCATAAAGACTCATAAGTGATTGCCACTAAGAGTCTTTCCATTCCATGCTTCTTGAAGGGTTTGTTCTTTGAAATTTGATAGTGATTGGACAAATAGACAACACAAACGACTACTTCAACACAAAATTTATTAGGCATCTTTATGAACTTTGGCATGCATCTCGTCATGTTTAGAATATTTATACTATTTCTCTCAATTGCTCCAATCTAATGTAGCAATCTTACAACTACTTAAGGACATTGACTTTCATGAGTTGGACATTATTTATTGAACTCCTATAAAGTGAATTCACCTCCTCGATCAGAGCTCAAAGCTTTGATGTCATGATCACAAGAGTTTTGATTTCAAAATGGGTTTTCAATTCTTCTCTACAAAGAGATTTGAAATTTTGAAAGCAATAAGAGAATGTGATTTTTGCTTTGAAAAATAATTCGAATTTTTTCTACTAAATTCGTCGACAAATAAATTGTATGAAATGTTTACTCTTATCAAATGATGGTTGATAATGTGCCCATACAATTAGGTATGCACAAGTTTTAGTTGTTTACTTGCACTTGATATGACTTTTTTAGGAAAACTATTTCTACTTTGCTTTCTAAGAAAACAACCTTCGCACAGTTGATTTGAATGATTGAATGCGAGCATCCTTTTCACCATATTCTTTTTTCCCAAAGCTTTAAGGGCACCAAAGTTTAAGTCACTATACCTCATATGCAAATTCCACGCTTCATCTGGGACACCAATCTTCAAATTCAATGGTTCTTAGGTTCAAGATAAAGATTTTATCTCTCGACATAAGAATCTTAGTGGTTAAACTACTATTTTGATCTATAAACAAAAGATATCTACCTTTCATGAGAATTTCATATCCCTTTTCAAGAAGTTGGCTCAAACTCAAAATATCACTCTACAATTTAGTCACACAGTAAACATTAATAATTAGCTTATAACTTCCATCTCTAGAAGAGATTAGAATTATACATTCACCTTCAATTTTTACTTTTGAAGGGTCTTCAAAGGAAACACTTTCATTCACATTCTCATTGAATTCAACACATTTCTCTCTGCATCCATACGCATGATTACTTGCATCAATGTCCAAGTACCACAAACTTTTAGCATTCTTTTCTTCTTCATTGAGTGTTAGCAACAAATTCGACTATTTGTATTCATTAACAAGATTAACCCATTCTTCCTCTTGATTAGGCACATTACGACATTCCTAAGATAAATGGCCAAATTTATGACTATTATAATATTGAAATATAGATTTATCATAACTCATTTCATTTTGATAATAGCCATAACTTTTTCCTCTTCATCTTCCACGATTTCTTAGTGATGAGTGACTCCAATCCTTGTAGTTTGATTCCACCATTGTTGTCTCTTCTTCCTTGGATATGACCACACCCTCACTCTCTTCGTTGTCCATTTCTACGCATGCTTTAACTCTTGAATCTTTAATTATTATTCAATATTGAAGCTTTGGTCTTGAGAACTTGTTCTAATGGTTTTTTCGCCTTCTCTTCACTATTTATTCTTCAGATTGAAAGAACCTTCTAATTCTTCAATGGATATTGGGTCAAAATATTTTGATTCCTCGATAACACACACCATCTAATCGAACTTAGAGGTCAAGGAACGGATAATCTTCTCTATCATACAAACATCTATTTAGTCTCACCTTTACCCTGAGCAATAATATGAAATTGATTCATTTCCTTTATCTTCAAAATATCGCCTTAGATATAAAAGCCCTATTTTCTTCACTTTGTCAAAGCTTTGAAATGATTTATCCAAAACCTCTCAATCTTCCTTTGAATTAGTAGCATCGATAATCTTGTCAAATATAGAATCATCTAAACATTGATATGTGAGGGTCACAGCTTCCCCATCTTTGCCAAAGTCTCATTCTCAATTTGTGATAGCCTTTCTTGGTCTTGTGCCTCATCATATCTCATTTCTCCACAATCTTTCGTACACCTTTAGAGCTAATTAATGCTTTCTAGTGATGACACAATTTTTCATAATAATCTTTTATGAGAAGGGGAAAATGAAAAGTGGTGTAGTCACACCATCCCACCTCTCAACTAAATTCTTTTGATTCTCACAAAATAAACTTTGATACCATTTTATTGATGTAAGATAAATATTTTTAAGAGAGAACTCATAATTTAATTTCAAATTCTAAGTACAAACAAATATTTATTGATACAAATTAATAATAGTCTAGACTTACTTTTAAGATTTTCCTAATTCATAAACACATCTATATAATTTCTATATTTAATATACTTCTAAATTTAATTTCTCTAAATAATACATTCCTCTAAATTCCAAATAACTAATACAAGAATCTTCTTTTATATGATGGAAAATAATGAATCGTTGCCTAAAAGATTATCTTACTATTTCTATCTCTACTTATAGAATTCTCGTGAAACTTTTTATATACTTGCTTCCAATTGTTAAGACAAACTCTCAAATTAAGTTTTGATGAAAATAAACAAAAGATTAATTAAAGATATTAATTATGATTCTAAATGTTATGTTAATTTAATATGTGCTCTTGAGTGTTTTTATTAAAGATAGGAACCAAGCAAAAGAAAAGAAATAAGTCATGATCATAAACTATACAAAACAGAGAAAGATCAGCAGAATCAAGAAAGATTGTTACAGCCACTTCACCAATCTTTCTCCAACACTTCTACATTGATTATGCCTGAAATCTTTATAGCAATTTCATCAGTACATGGCAAGGAACAGATAGGAATCATTTTTACTCAAAACGATTCTCGGATCATTAAGAAAATTCATCACGAATCTAAGCATATCAAAAAACGGACTACAACTTTCTCCAGTCTGGAACTGTCAAGAAAGTTGAACAAAATTGAACTTCAAGATTGAATATAAGTCCTCAGATTATTCAGAAATCTATTAGACCAGATTGATTATCTTTCTCCACCTATAATCAACGTTCTCCGTTTTTTAGAAGAACAATCTCTGTTTCTGCAGAAGAAGACTTCTCATTTCTGCAGAAAAATATTCACTCCTTTCCAAACAGTTTTGGATCAAATTAAACATCCAAATCGAAGCCCAATTATTATCAAATATTATCAAAGCTTAATGGGTCATTAAAGCACGCAACAAGTCTGTTTGAAATCAAGCAAAAAGGCCCAAAACAGAAAGCCCAAAACTATCACATGAATGGAGCTCTTTTTCAACAGATTCCTTGCTTCTGTCAGAAGGAAAACAGAGCACTCCCAACAGCTCTTTCTGACCAGAATTAATTGCTCAAAACATCTATAAAAGGAAGGCAAATTCGCAAGCATCATTCAGATCTTCAAGTGCCAAGTATTCTCATTAAATCATATTCACTTGCATTCTTGAAGCCATCTCATTCACAAAAGAAATCAGGCTGAACCAAATACATACTTCCAGTTTTATTCTACTGAGTTCTTTCTCTGTTCCGAATCCTTTTCTCAAACAAGAGTTGAGCAAAATTAGATTCAAACAAACCTTTCAAATTATTATTGTATAAACTCATAACTATAAGGATTGTTTATAGTTTGAGTGTGATTAAAAGAGTTAACTTCAAAATCCTAACAGATTAGTTAGGTGACCTGATTAATCCTTTCTGGGTGGAAAGGAAGTGTAGTTACAGATCAAGGTTGATCTCTAACTGTGATTGTTCTCCCTTTCTCTTTGAACACTTAGTGAAAATCTCACAGTTGTGAGGACTGGACGTAGCCCACGTTGGGTGAACTAGGATATATTCTTGTGTGGTATTTCTTCCTTATCTCTATTTACATTCAGTTATTGTTATTATCAAAATTAAATAGAGAAACTAAAACTGTGATTTTAACTAATCAAGAACGTTCTGCGTTTTCTGTTTTAAAACCAAGAACGTTCTCCGTTTCTGTTTTTATAACCAAGATCATTCTTGAGTTGTTTTCTTAAGTTTTTAACAGGAAATTTTAAATAGGCAAGATTACAGTTCAAACCCCCTTCCTTGTAACTTGACATTGCTACTTCACCAATTTCTTTTATTACATTTATTAAAAATAAAAGAATCATAATATTCTCATTTATCTTTTTAATTAAAAATATGTCAATATTATAACAAAAAAATTGGTCGTTAAGTAAATTTTTAATCTCTATAAAATCTTAAAATTTCATTTTTTTAAAAAAATTAAATCTTATAAAATTATTTTATAAAAAAAATTATTTTATTTTGAAATAAAATATTTTTTAATCTCCAAATTTTAAACGATTTTATACAAATATGTTTAGAATAAAAAGTTCCTCCACCAAAATTTAACTTTTTTAACTTGAGATGAATTAAATATAAATTTTTTGTTATTCAAGATAAAAGTAATGAAAATATAGACGTAAAAATTTAATTTTGATTGAGATTTTCTTTATATATAATTTTTTTTATAATATTGTAAACAAATTTAAAAACATATATTCACAAAGACTAAAACTATTTAAAAAATAGTTTGTAAAATCTGTATGTGTTTTATAAATTTAAATATGAAATTAAAAAAAAAAAAAAAGCAAATTACGGTGAGATACTTTAAATATTCTTATATATCACAAACACCCCTCTACAATTGAACCCGTGAAAGTGACGCTCACCAAATGAGTTGAACTGTTTAGAAACCCAATTAGTGGACCCCACACTCGAACTCGAACCCAGCACATCTCTCCAATTGCAGAAACGCAGAAATTTCCATTAAAGTTACGGTCACTCTTCCACTCACACTCCACACAATACTCTCTACTCTCACCAAAAACACACACAACAGAACAACAGAAAAAGAAAAGGAAAAAAAAAAAGGAGAATCAATTTTAAGATGACGATGAATATTAACAGAAGAATCTCACTGTTATTTACTCTTCTTCTTATTTTTACCATTTCCATCGTTGGCGCCAACCACGGCGTTTTCAACGTTAAATGCAAATACTCCGGCGATCAACGTTCTCTCTCCGTTCTCAAAGCTCACGACTACCGCCGTCAAATCTCCCTCATCACCGGCGTCGACCTTCCTTTAGGCGGAACCGGTCGTCCCGATGCCGTCGGGTCAGTCGTCTTTCAAATTCTTCATTATTCGCAACCTTATTTCGTTTCTAATAATTTCATTTTTAATTTTGAAAAATTTGATAATTTATTGCGAAATTGTGTTTGAAATTTTTGAGTTTAATAGACATGCAACTTCGGTATAACCAGTTTTACGCTGACCACGAACACGGCAGTTACAGTCGTGTAGTTATTTTAGGATGACAATTACAATTGTGTGGTGAGATGATAAAATTGATGGAGAAATTGTGTGAATATTTTTTTTAGTTTAATGCACTATGTGTTATGGCGAACACGAACAGTTGATTGTGTAGTTATTTTTGGATGTCAATTACAATCGTGTGGTGAGATAACAAATTCAATGTTTCTTATTAAATGTCTGTGTAAAATTGATTGTGAAATTGTGTTTGAATATTTTTTTTTAGTTTAATTCACTGTCAGTTACGGCCAATGCGAGCAGTTGATTGTATTGTTATTTTAGGATGTCAGTTATAATCCTATGGTGAGATGACAAAATCAATAATTCTTGTTAACTCTCCGTGTAAAATTGGTTTACTCTGATTGTGGACGGTGCTTTTTCTGATTTTTTTTGGATGATTGATTGTGAAGTCGTGTTTGTGTTGTAGGCTTTATTATGCTAAAATTGGAATTGGAACTCCTTCGAAGGACTATTATTTACAAGTGGATACTGGGACTGATATGATGTGGGTTAATTGCATTCAATGTAAAGAGTGTCCTACCAGAAGTAACCTTGGTGTATGCTTCTCTTTCATCTTATTTTTCAGTTATTGCTCCCTCTGTTCCTCTTTCAAGTGCCTGCTCTTTTAGAAATTGTTTTGGTACTATTTAAATATAAGTCTCATTTCAAATTATTAAATAGATTTTTTTATTTTTTTCAAATATATTCTTAATTAATACCACTAAGGGTATGTTTGAGAGTTGGGTTTTGGAAGGTTTTAGAGGAGTAAGTATATTTCGGTATATATTTGAGATTTTTAAAAGTTCGAAAGAATAACATGTGAAATGATCATATGCATTTCAATCACACTTAATTCATTTTTAGAAACATTTTGTAGCTACCTTATTTTAATAAGAAAAATATGTTCTCTCCCCTCTTTTCCCTTCCAAAATCCTCCATCCAAACATACCCTAAGTGTTTTGGAAGATGAGAAATTAGGGTTGAACCCACCAATATACAAAAAATCTATGTAACACTGATACTTCAAAATAATAGTGTGTTTGATGTCCATCGCATGTTAGTATTCGATATTAACACATGTAGTTATATTCAATCACTTCTTTCTTTTAAAGAAAAAAATTATTACTAGTATCTATGTGTCGGTGCTTCATAGCAAAAGAGTATTTTAGGAACATCCATACACAAACACATTAAATACACTACTACTTTTTTTAATATATTTGAAAATTGCAAAAGGAGCTTATAATAAGAGGGACGAAGGTAGTATTTGTCATTGTTGTTTTCAGAGTTCAATGTTAAGCTAACTATTTTTTTGTGCTCTTATTAGCAAAGATATAGATGCAATAAGATAATAAACAGTCAAGAGTATGTCAGAAATAGACAAATAATTTCATCAAAATAAAGATTATTGACTTTTTTGGTTTGTATAAAAAACATTAATCAAAACATAAAAAAGAATAGATGTAATATTAAGTACTTAAGCTAGCTTCTTGCCACCACCTATCCTTTTCTAATTCTAGGTTACTACTTCTTTGATGATTTGTCAAATATTTATTGTTTGCCGGTGCACTTGTTAGAGACATAGGTACACACTCCATACATCACTGATTATGTAACAAGTGAGTCATGCGGGTCACCATTGTCTTCCACTCTCACTATTCCAATTGTAATTGATAAATGGAATAGAGTTAATGATTGTATATTGACAAAGGTGTCCAATCATATTTCACTGTCTTGCCACATTATAATTTTATTTCTTGAGACTTGCTTATACTGTAGTAGTAAGACAGAAAAATATGAATAGACGTTATTCTGTCAATATATAGTTGTTGAACTCTTAAAGATATAAAAACTTTGTTATGTGCCAACAGAACCTAAATCAAGACAATGATGATTTCTGCCTTAGTGTAGTATTGTGCTCTTATTAACAATAGTACAATAGTACTATGAACAGTAGTAATGGAGGGAAAAGGGTTGGTGAGATAGCAGAGTACACATAAGATAGTAATGAAGACGAAGAAGATCAGAGTAAGAGTACAAATGAAATAGTAATGGAGAAAAGATTAGAATAAGGAGTACATACTACAGAGAGAAGATAATAGTCTTTATTCATTTTTGACATACAACTCGAAGTCTCTCCATTTGGAGTTGGTTATTGTCAAAATCCTGTTTCTATTTAATATCCCTCAAGTATAGGGATTCAGTTGAATAGGAGTAATAGTAGGGATTTAGAGGGAGAGTGTTAGAATATTAGAAAATATCTTATAATATCTATTATATTATATTAGAGTATCTTGAGTTATTTCCTAGGATCAATTTATATTCATAAAGTATCTTAGAATATCTCTCATTATTATTATGATTTGTTCCTAATTTAGGATTTAGTCTATGTTTCTCTATAAATAGAGATTAGTATTGAGTCTTTTGTAATCAAGTCAGCATTATGCTATATCAATAATATTCAAACCCTAATTATTTTCTCTCCTCCTTTTCTCTAAAATCCCACAACTTCAACATGTATTGCCAATTATTCAATTCCAATAAATATAATTTTATTCTAATTCTTGAGATGATATATTTCAATAAATATATTTTTACTCTAATTTCCAACAGTTATCTTTCTGTGCTAGTGTCTCTGTGTTCCTTTACTTTCTGTATCTATCTCCATTTGTCCAATGTGTATTGGTATAATGCTAAATTTTAAAAAATAATAGACAATAGTAGCTCACATATCACACACTTGGTGATATAGTGTATAAATGTTGTTTTGTGCTTGACAATCATTTTCTTAGCATTCGAATCATAATTTAACACGTGGAAAAATATTTTTGATGATAAGATTGTTTGTGTTATGTTTTCCAGCCAAATAACGATTTGAGTGCCTATGGTAGACTGGGCCTAGCCAATAATTTCTTGTATGACTGAATCATGTACAATCTCAACTCAACACTAATAATGTTCTTATTCATACATTTTTTTTGGGATATCTAAGATGGACCTTACACTCTACAACATAAAGGAATCCTCGTCTGGTAAATTAGTTCCGTGTGATCAAGAGCTCTGCAAAGAGATTAATGGGGGTCTTCTGTCTGGATGCCCTGGTAGTAATGATTCCTGTCCATATCTGGAGATATATGGTGATGGGAGCTCCACTGCAGGTTACTTTGTAAAGGATGTTGTACTATTTGATCAAGTGTCTGGGGACCTTAAAACTGCCTCGGCTAATGGAAGTGTTATATTTGGGTGAGTTATGTCATGACAATTATGCTTGCTATTAGATGTTTATGGATGTCTCTTCTGCTACTGTTAGTGGACGTTAATTTCACGCGACCTCAAACATTTACTGACATGAATCTACACGTGTATGTTAACTATGTTTATGGTAATCTATCCAGTTTCTTTAGATGCAATAGAATAAATGCTCATATCTGAATATTTTCTTAAAAAAAGTGATTGTACTTAAGCATAGATGAGTACAGGTATAACTTTTTAAAATTGTTGAATATACATTTTCTTTTGTTTAGAAGCATAAAATTTTGTCCAAGTTCTCACAAAATCAATATCGGTGCCTGAGAAAACACTTAACTTCTATCAGAGATATGGGTCAAGTTCCAGTTAAATATGATTGAGAACGAGAATGCTGACATTGATATTGATATCTATATCCCTGTGCTTCTCCCATTCCTCCTTTTGCTGTGTTCCAAACCGGAATGTACTTCTGATTTGATCAGCAAAGTTGTAAAATGTGAGTCCTACTCAAGCTGAATATAAACTCTGCATGAAAAAAATGTGAATTCAAGCCATGGGCAGTCAAAGAATGTATCAGCAGCAACTCTTTCCTGAAAAATAGTTTCCTTTGTTTCAGCGTTGTTAGGTAATCCTAAATGATAATAGCTTCCGTTAATACAATTTCTGTGCTTAAATTTAATTTTTCATTGCTATTAAGAATTCTCTATGTGAAATCGTGTAGGGTGTATTGTGATTGGTAATAAAATACCTAATGTGGAGCACACTCCAAGAAATACATTTCCTAATACTTACAGCTTATGCGATAATGGAGCACTCATGTTATAATATTTTCCTAGTGATTCTTCTTATGTTTGTTAACTTTGTGTATTGAAATATATTTGGTTTTTATCTGACCAATTTAAAATGAGTTTTTCTGTTTTGCAGGTGTGGTGCTAGACAATCTGGAGATCTAAGTTATACAAATGAAGAAGCACTTGACGGGATTCTTGGATTTGGAAAAGCTAATTATTCAATGATTTCACAACTTTCTTCTTCTGGCAAAGTGAAAAAGATGTTTGCTCATTGCTTAAATGGAGTAAATGGTGGCGGTATATTTGCGATTGGGCATGTTGTACAACCTAAAGTGAACACGACTCCGTTATTACCTGACCAGTATGCCATTTGTTTACTACATTTCTGAATGAAACTATTTACTCTCATTGTGTCATCTATTACTCCTTTGGGGATAGCATCTTTTAAGTTTTCCTGTCATGTATATGTTGGAATATTCTAATTCTATATGCTGTGCAAATAATTTGATGATCTGTAGTAGTGACAGAAGAGTATATATATGTATGTCTTATCAATTATCATGTGAGCAACATATGAATCTCCAACCTAGCCTGTCCTCAATTTAGTTGTTAGTTTACAAAAAACCATATGTTAAGATATCTGACATTTTAAAATCTGTTTTAGGCCACATTACAGTGTCAACATGACGGCGGTTCAAATTGGCCATACTTTCCTTAATCTCTCAACAGATGCATCTGAGCAAAGAGACAGAAAAGGCACAATAATTGACAGTGGAACAACCTTGGCCTATCTACCTGACGGGATCTATCAGCCACTAATATATAAGGTATATAAGTGAGTAATGATTTGTAAATTATGTAACAATTGTATGTAAAGTTTCAGCTTCTTTCTCTTAGATAATTTCTCAGCAACCTGACTTAAAGGTTCAGACTCTACATGACGAGTATACATGCTTTCAATATTCTGGAAGGTATGATGCATCACATGCATTCACTAAACCTTGTACTACACTAGGGATTTACCATATATAGTTTTCATCACTGTTGATTGAAGCACATGTGTTTTCACTGTTTTGGTAGTTTACATTGTACATTCCTATCTTTTCACTGTAGGACAAAGTATTCAATGTTCAGTCTGAGATTTCTTGTTACCTTCTTATTTATATTCCCGTAGCTGATTTTACAGTACTGGGTTAAATTTTTTTTTTTAATGATTTCTGTTGAGGGTGAGATTTGAATTTTGTGCTTGTGATGTCATTGACATCAAATGCACTGGTATGTTTTTATAGGATGTAACAGAATAGGTTCTGTAATCATAATGTACTGATTCCAGAACCTTTCATGATTGGTTATGTAACTATAATTCTGTGAAGTGCCAACAGATTCTGTTAGGCTGAATCTTATGCTGTTATTATCCTTTATAACAATTCTGCTTGAAGTAAACAAAAAATGACACTGATATAGGGTGCATTTGAATGAGCTTTGGAAAACGTGCTTTGATGATATAGCTTCTTTTAGAGCTCCGTGTCAAAAAGAGAAATGATAATTTGACACAAATTTGACAACAAAGTTTGACAATAATTTGAATGACACGGTTTAAATATGTGGTTAATTACATTCAATTGATGGTTAATGAATATAACAAGGTGTCACACCTCATTAATCATCCACTGGACATAATTAATCATGGTTTAAAACGTCATTAACCACAATTATCAGGTATTCAAATATACATGATATCCATTAATCATTCCAGTTGTGTTAACATATACTTGATTTTCAGGTGTTCAAATATACATTATATCCATTAACTATGATTTGTGTTCAAATACATACATGAAAATCATGGCTAATGACGTTCAAAATCGTGGTTAATTATATTTAGTGAATGATTAATGAATTGTGCCACCATGTTATATCCATTAATCATCCACTGAACATAATTAACCATATACTTGAACTGCCTTAACTATCTAAATTGTTGTTGAATTTTGTTGTCCCATTTTGTGTCAAAGCAACACAGCTCTTTATAGTTTTTAAGAAAACTGCTAAAAGTGAACTTTTTTATGTTTTGCTTTATCTATTTTGTAAATCTTATCTGATAATCATAAATTATTTAGATAGCCTTTTTCAATTTTATTTATGATATAAACTTAAACAATGGGACAGTTAATTAGTTAGGTAAAAAGCATTTGTCTCTGGCACAGTTATCAACTGTGATTGTAAGAAAAAAGCATTTTATGATATATTCTTTTCTAAAGGCGTAATCTACATAATTTTCCGAGTAACCATGAACTTGTGTCACATGGTTCTCATAGTTCTGATACACCAACTGCTGATGGTTTCTTGATAATGTAATGACACCTTTCATGAAGTTTCTGAAATTATATTATTTGGTAGGTTTAATTTATTAATTTTCATATCAAGTATGTAGTGCTTCTATAACTGGACTTTCCCCCTTTGCATAATCTATGCTTTGATGTCAGTATGAGCTCCATTCAGATGTGTTACAGCTATTTGATTTTATGATGCAGTGTTGATGATGGATTTCCAAATGTCACCTTTTATTTTGAAAATGGACTCTCCTTGAAGGTTTATCCACACGATTATTTATTTCTTTCTGTAAGTATTTAGAAAATTCGTGTACATCTTTATTGTTATGGTTATCAGAAGTTAATTGGGCTTGTTTTGGGACCTATCATAAATGTTTTCTTTCGTTATATATTGCTAATACGCCATGGCTGTTATCCGTTTCTTAAGTTTTGCAGAAGCTTTCTGTCTGAGATTGTACTCAATTGCTCTCCAACTACAATTTTCTACAAACATTGATTTCAGTTTTATACTGGCAATTTATACAGTATGATGAGCTGTAAAACATCTGAAATCCCAAACATTTTAAAGATACTTTTGGGTGAATGGTTTTACCTTTGACAATGTTCACCTAAAAATACTTTTGTATGAATATATTTTTTGAGCCTAATTTATTTTAGTCTCTAGAAGACTTCCAATCCTTTTCTTTATTCTTGATCTCCAATGTGCCTTTTAAACTTGTAGTTCTGTTGGCATTTCTAGTTTATTTGGATTCTATTGTATTTCAACTATGTAGCTGTTTTGCCCCTCTGATTCATTGTTTAGTCGGGTACTTTTCGTGCGACAGACTTGTAAGCCTTGTTACATTCTTTTTTATTTCCATATTCTTTTTATCTAGAATGTTGTTTCTGCGGATATCTTACCTTCTTTTTTTCGAGGACTGAGTAAACTCCTATTTTTCAGGGAATTTTTTGTGGTCATTTTTTGTAAATAAGCATCCATATTGTTGGCAATGCAAATATTCACAAAACATATGGTCACAATCTCATTTGAATTTTGTCTCATTCTTGTGGTTGGCATTATTAGAACCATAGCTGATAGGAACCCAGAATTAAAAAGAAGAAATTGTATTATTAACTGAAAATAGATGTATTACAAATGGAAAATCCTCTGTAACCACAGAGCAAAAGCTCCTCAGAGAAGAGACATTTCTCTCTCTGCCCAAACCATAAGGTTTCTAACAAAATGATACTCAATGCCTTCTCTCTTGCTATCCCTATCCTTTATATAACTCTAATTCCTCTCTAACAACTAGACACGTGAGCAAATGTAACCAACTCCCCTATTCAGCACATTAGTTGGGCTTTAGGCCCAAACCGAGTGCCGAACAATAGATGAGTAATTTTTCTTCTGTGCTCTATCTGAGAATTATACTTTGTTTTTGAAGTTCTATTTATAGCTTTGAAACAAAATCAGGGAATTTCTTGCTTCTCCCATGGTTCAAATTCCAGTGACATCAATCTTATCTCTATTTCTTCCCCATGTTCATTCCATGTGAAAGCATGTGCAGCCTCCATTTTATACTTCCCAATAACTATTTTTGTATGTCTACGAGTTTAATGTTCATGATCCATATATTAAAATTAACTAATGATGTGCCATCTCTGCAGGAAGAACTCTGGTGTATTGGTTGGCAAAATAGTGGGTCACAATCAAGAGATAGTAAGAATATGACCTTATTGGGAGGTATTCTCTTGAAACCTTTGTGGATGCCAATTATGCGATTTACCACTAGTTTGTTGAGTAACGCTTCTAACTTTTATTATTTAGTGAAGCTTTTGAATTCGATGAAAAATCCATTAATTAGCCTTATATGTAATGTAACTGTAAGAGTAGCTTGCATGAACATTTGTATACATACTTCCCGTTTGAGTTCAGAATTTTGTATACATATGATTGTATTGTTATTTGTTGGAGGGTTTCATCTTACGTTGCTGATTGACTTCTATTTCTATTTGTTGCAGATTTGGTGCTTTCAAATAAACTTGTCTTTTATGACCTTGAAAATCAGGTTATTGGATGGACGGAGTACAACTGTGAGTATTGTTTATTATTTCTTTATTTTTTTCTGGCATTTTAATTATTATTTTTTATCTTTTTCTCAAATTTTTATTGGTAATGCATTATGCCATCATGCGAGTCTTTTGTGTTTTCTGCAGTGTTCTATTTATTGGTTTTCTCAGTTTTATTTTATACTATGCCAAGTGCTGAATAATGAATTATATATTTTCATTTTACCCACTTTTCTAGTTACTTGCTTACATGTTAGAGTGGTGTTCTTGCTGCGCTAAACAAGTGTAAATCATTCTCCAAAGTCAACGTGTTTAACTTTCAGTTTAGATAAACAGCTTAATCAAGCGCTTATACCATAAGCATTTATCATATAAGTGCATATGTATAAGCTATTTCTATAATAAAAGATAAAATAAAGTCAAACTGTTTTCATTTAAATTTTAAGTTGTTTTCATAAGCTATTTTAGAGAGCTTATGGAAGTAAACTGAAAACAATGTACGGACATGTTATAAGTTATTTTTGTATGTGCTCCCAAACAATCTCGTAAGTTGTAAGAGCTTATGCCGGTAGATAAACAAAAAAACCAATCCAAACAATCACAGATTCTACCATGCACCACACTATCATAGATAGTACATGGTAGACCAACATTTCTAACCACAAGAAAATGATAAAACATTTTTGAATTACTTGCCTTATTGTCTTATATATAACTATTCATTTACTAATATTTTCTATGCTGTATCTCAGGTTCATCAAGTATTAAAGTCAGGGATGAAAGGACAGGAACGGTTCATTTAGTTGGTTCCCATTATATTTCTTCCTCTGGCGCTCTAAATATCAACTGGGTGACAATCTTATTTTCAAGTGTTCTACTTCACAGGTTGATTTATTGAAATGGAATGACTAATACATATAAACCAAAGTCAAAATTTTGGTTAAAGTAATTGAAAATAGAAATAACATAAAAGTGCTCTGAGAGAAATCAACACTGAAGTAACTCCATGATTTGTAAATGTGATTTCAAGGAATCTGTATATTACAATAGCTTACTACTAATTTGTATGTTACTAGACTTGTTAAAAAATTGTATATGTTATTAGACTATGGTTTGGCATGGGTGTCAAATCAAATGTATAACTAAAACTAACAACTCAATTGGAATGAGAAATATAACTCATCAAGATAGTGTAACCCACTGATTTTGTACCAAAATTTCAGTTCTAGCTACCTGTGTTTAGGTAACTATTTTTTTTATTTTGTTAACTATAAAACCCTTTACCATATTCTTTTATTTGAAATTCAAATGAGTTAAATGAATAAAACAGTATGCTGGAAATATTATGTCTGACTATTAAATTATTATTTACTTGTTTACTCTAATTCAGAAATACTCGTCTATAATTAAGTTTTCATTAAAATTGCAATTTTATATTGTATACTTCATTATACTTGTTTTGAAAGGTATTTGATAAATCGTTTCTTATTTAAAAAGAACTAGAATATGACCCGCCCGTTGCGCGGGTTTAATTTTAATTTTTTTATAAGGTGATATGTGTATATATATATATATATATAATATTAATTTTGTAAAATTTTAAAGTTATAAAAAAAATGCGATAAAAGATATTGTAGAGTTTGTAATTAAATAAGTATTATAGACATAAAATATTAACCATGATTTAAAAGATAAATTATATAATTGATAATTGTAAACTCTATTTTTATTAAAGTATATAAGTTATGTAGGAATTTTTAAAATTTTAACATTTTTTCCTACACATATTAAAAAAAAATTAAAATAATGCTCAAGGTAAATATATGAACTAATAAGAGAAACAAAATACAAATTTTTTTATTAGATTGACTAATTGTTATTTGTTTTGGTAAATATATGTGACGACACAATAATAAAAAAAAATACAAAAGTTGTACATTGACTATTTTTAATGTCTAAATAAATATTTAAAA
>JBBPBP010000003.1:39949678-39959836 GCA_037974735.1 Cicer chorassanicum | reverse complement strand
AGAAACAAAACACAATTTTTTTTATTAGATTGACTAATTGTTATTTGTTTTGGTAAATATATGTGACGACACAATAATAAAAAAAAATACAAAAGTTGTACATTGACTATTTTTAATGTCTAAATAAATATTTAAAAGTGTTTGAACATTTTATCAAATATATTGGTAACATTTATTAAAATATTGTGTATCAAAATTTACTTATTTAATTTATTTACATCCGATTTCACGATTTCTAAATAAATAATTTAATTTTATTAAATTTTTTTTTCAGTAACGATACCATTATCAATTTGAAAATATTTATGGAGGAATAACCATTATCAATAATAATGGAGGACAAATAATTGATATTTATTATATTAAAATTGGTAACTTATGGCACATGAATTGGTAATTTATTGTATTGATTGATATTGATAATAGATAATAGATTTTAGGGCAGATTCGAATTGGAATAACCTTTATCAATAATAATGGAGGACAAATAATTGATATTTATTGTATTAAAATTGGTAACTCATGACACATGAATTAGTAATTTATTGTATTGATTGATATTGATAATAGGTACCGGATTTTGGGTCAGATTCAGATTGGTCAGGAGAGAGATTCAGATTGGTCAAGAGAGGAGGCAAAAGCTAGTTAGAAAGTGAATAGGGAACTCTCTAGGAAGATGTCCACATCAGCTTTTTAACTTTTTAACTGAGGTGGCAAATATTCGCTTACGTGGAGAAAATAGCATGAGGTGACAAGAGTCTATTTTAATTATATATAATAGATTGATTGCATTTTTTTTAATTAATTTTTTAGTTATGATCAAATACTAATGGGTTTTAATTAAATGTAAATTAGCTACTCCTTCAAAGACAAACTTTAATTAATCAAAATGCAAATAAACTACTATCTACTTTAAGGACAACCTTTGAAAAAATTACAAGATAAAAAGAAGGTTCGCTTCGCACAGTATCACCATCTTCATAATACTTCACAATTAACAATTCAAAACTTGAGCTCAGCATAACATGAAGTAAAGAAATAACCTGACTGAGAAGTTCACTTACCCATATAAATCCAATTTTTGGAAGTTCTAGCTTAATGTCTAAATTGGAAAAATACAACTAACAAATGATGATGCAAATAAAAATGACGAATAGAGACTTGGATTTACAAAAACTCCAAATCAACCTATACAGAGAAGGAAAAATGACCTCTAGCAATAAAAATAAGCCCGGTACCCCTTTTCCTCCGGATGCAAAAACATATATAGAAACTCCTCCAACCCCCACCCATCAAGTACTGTCCAAGGAAATGAAAAAGATAAATGAAAAGAATATTGGCAGAAAAACTACCAAAAAAATAAATCATCAAAACAATGACTCTCTTTGACTGACTGCTATATATAGCACAATTATCCCAAACTTCTCAATAAAACAAAGGTTTGGGAAGAGATATGGCACAAAAGCTATGCTACCCCTGCTGTTTTTCGGCTTCTGTTCCGATTCCTTTCTCACCAGGTAGAGATGATTGATTGACTAGGTCGGTTGATGCTTCTGGTAGAGGCATCGATTTGTCTGTGGTATGTTCTGCCTTGGATTCTGAATTTGAATCTAAGAAGAGGCACACTGCAGCACAATCGTCAACCTTACAGAAAGGGAATTTTGTCCTCCAACCATGAACGGCCGACTCAACCAGTAATCGAGCAGCAGTAGGCCGCGGCGCAGATGCCACAATTTCCACAACTTCTTCGTTTGATAAAACATCCCAAATCTGCATGGAAGAATCATGAATAGTTTGAAACAATCCAAATATTTCATATGAAACAAACAACTATGGAAGAGGGCAACAACAACAACTAAATCCTTTGTCCTACTAGATAAGTCTATTACATGAATCAAACAATGCCATAATGTTCTATCTATCATGAAATACTGTCTAATGGTAGAACACTTATAGCAATTATTTGGCTAATATTTGTCTTTTGGACCATCCTCCATTTGATCTAACCTTGGTGCCCCCACGAGTCTTCTTTACACATGTCCAAACTCCAAACTACCCAAGATAAAGACTCTATAATGGGTGCACCCTACTTTCTCTCCAATGGCAAGGAACAATGTATACTATATATATTGGGGAAGAATGCCAGAACTTTCAGGTGACATGCCTGTATTTAGGTTGCATTTAGTCAAAATTGTTTCCACCAACTTTTTCCAGGGTTCAGAAAATTGTAATATAATTGTGTACAATTTTCCTTCTAATAAAAGTTTTCTTTTAATTACAAATTACAAAAGGAAGTAAATTGTTTTCCACCTAATATATTTTAACAGCAAATAATATTTTATAACCCAATTAGGTATAGAAAGTGTAAAAAAAATTTAAGGCATAGGACAATTTGGAAGAGTATATATTTTCAAGAGTCAAAGAATTCGGAACATGAGGGATTAATTTGAGTGCCAAAACTTACTAACAGGGGAACCAAAAAGGTAAAGACTAATGCTCATTGATATGACAGCTTTTTTATGATTACCTTTTTATCCTTCAACCAATTTTATATTACCTCTTAACCCGTGTTTGGTCAGTTTTTTTATGAGCTCGTTACTAATGCTTTAGTAATTTATAGCATTATTCAAAGGTAAATCAATATGTTGATGCAAATGGCATGAGTTCATTAAATCCCAACAATTCAACAAATTCCAGTTCCAAATAGGTGAGGTATGAACATGCATGTCTATAAATATGTGTTGATCATTTATGTGGTTTTCCTAAACAGTAAGAGGTCATTTTAAATGCAATCAACTTTGGTTATCTCAACATACTTGTAGGTAATGCATGCAGCAGCATAAAACCATTTAAAGTCAAGTGCTTCTAGAATTAGCTACATATGATCTTGAAACGAATTAGTTTCAGCAAATATGATAGGCCTTACCCCATCAGTTGCTAACACAACAAATTCATCCTTCTCTGTAAGGCGGTGATATGAGACATCTGGAACAGAAATCAATCCAAAGTCCTTTAGGCAAAAGTCTCCAAAAGCCCGTGCCATAGCCAGACCCGGGAAATCAGTATTAGGCAGCCAAACTCGAGGTACCTCGAGTTCATTAGGAAGGGAAAAAACTCTTCCTTTGCGGAGCCTAATCCTCTCTTCTTCCTCTATGTGAAATCAAGTGCAAATCATACATCAAAACACATATAGATAAGCTAATCTGATTGAACTATGGAAACATATAAGCATTATTGAACAATAAAGTTTGGCTATTAAGAATTATCTTTCATAAGTCAATAGTGTTCAATCTGTTGATTTGAGGGCATAAGGAGGTGGTGTTCTTCAATTTACTTCATTAAGTTAATTCAGAAAACAGTAAAACACAACACTGAAGGGTTTAGGAGAGAGAGAGAGAGAGAGAGAGAGAGATACTTGGAAGATTAGGCTTAAGATCGATAGTCAACTGAACAGCAATAAGAGAATCCTCATGATCTCGGGTTCCTAATACTGCTCTTGAATCCCCCACATTTCCAACAACAAGATTCAGTCCCTAAAAGAACATTAAGATTAGAAACAAAGTGTTAAGCAAATAAGGAAACTATATAGAGAACATTCTGTTGTTGTTTATGTTGCTTACCTGCTTGATCAAGGTAACTGCTGTAGTCCCACTGCAAAAGCAATCAATATCAGGATGCAGTTTCAGTTCTTTGTCCATAATCTTACTAGCCTTCAAAAACGATTCTCTTAGTGTCAAGATAGCATTTGTTCCATCATACTCATGATCAGAATGACTGGGTTTCTCTTCAACCAGTCGAATTTGCTCTTCAGAAGTAAAACTTGTGGCGGCACCATTATGATTACCGAATCCATCTTTATTCTTACGATGGAAATCCCATTGTGCACTAAGCTTTAAAGGGAAAGAATCCCTAACTTTCTTCGCAACCCTATGGCCATAAGGTCCATGACCATCAAAAACACCACAAAAAATGGTGTCCTCATTTGAACAAAAGTTCTGCAATATGAAAAGTGACCAAAGTTTCAAACACATAACTAACATATATACCATAAATCTTAATGGAAATTATAAGAACCAAATTATGAGTAAACCATCTGAATAATAGATAAACTATTATATTGTACAGTTAATAAAATATTAAAACTATGGTAGATGGTAAAGATGGATGAGGCAATGTCTACTGTAAAGCAAAAAAGGGTATGATATTGGTTATACTAAATTGGTGACATGAAAAGAAACTACAAAAGCTTAAGAAGATAGAGAAAGATTGTTGGGAAGTGATATCAACAGAGGTAATGATCAGACACATGCAATAACACATTCATTACGTGAAGGCCCTATAGTCCAAAGCCAAAAACAACTGATATTTTTCATTCCAAAAAGAGAACAAAACTCCATTAACACTTGATCTAAGCTGAAAAGCAAAAAACAATAAAAGTGATAATAGAATATAAACTATAAACAGGCCCAGTTTGGGTTTTCAATTAAAATAAGGCTATATACATATCCATGGACATGTTATGTTAAATGAGAGCACTCCAACAAAAATGAGAGATACAATACAAAAGTTAATTCGAATTTATCCAAAAAACTATTATAGTAATTAAAGATTCTTTTAATATTTCTTTTTTCATAATTGTTTAACTTATCTAAAATAACTCATAGGCCATCATGTTTATTTTCAAAAATTTGTAACAAGCACCCACATGATATAAACCTACTCTCAACTTTGATCAACTTTAAAATACATAACTTTTTCACTTTCAAAAACCAAAGAGCAATTTAATACATGTTAAATTTATTTTTCCATAATTGTTTAAGTTATCCAAAATCGCTCATAAGCCAACATGCTTATCTTCAAAAATTGTAACAAGCACAGACATGACAACCTACTCTCAATCTCAACGTTGATCAACTTTAAAATACATAACTTTTTCAACTTTCAAAAACAAAAGAACAATTTAATAGATGCTAAATTTCTTTTTCCATAATTGTTTAAGTTATAAAAAAATTGTTCATATGGCATCATGTTTATTATAAAAAAAAAAATTGTAACAAGCACAGACATTATAAACCTACTCTCAACTTTGATCAACTTTAAAATACACAACTTTTTCACTTTCAAAAAACAAAAGAACAATTAAATAGCTGTCAAATTTCTTTTTCCATAATTGTTTAACTTATCCAGAAAAATTGCTTATAGGCCAACACGGTTATTATAAAAAAAAATTGTAACAAGCACACACATGATAAACCTACTCTCAACAACAATAACCTTTACAACAGACAAATTTTTAACTCTTAAAACAACAACAACAACAATTTAATATAACCTAAAAGAGAATAAATAGAACAAACCTCCCAAACAAGCATAGCATCTTGGTTAATTCCTTTTCTACCTTGCTTACAATACATAGAAGCAATATCACTTGACCCATTTAAAAACATTCTCCCAGGTATTTTATAATCAAAGGAAGAAGAACCCCTTAACCTCCTCCTCTTCCCACCATCCACATTGGATTCCGGGGAATAAGATAGCAGAGGAGGTGAACCACCAGCACCAACCTCAGATATACAAGATCCCATTCCCAGTGCCCTCACAATGTTCAGAAAACACTCAAAACCTGCTAAACACTCCGAATCTGAACCTCTCCCTTCTCCTACCAGATCCGTTCCATACCGATTCAATACTTCCACAGCCTGTCACAATCATCAACATCATCATCATAATCATAAACATAATCATCCTCATTATCATCATAATCATAATTATCATCATTATTTCGGGAAAAAAACACATAACAAAACTAGATATTAAGATTAATTAGCAAATAAAATTGAATGATAGAAAACAAAGAAATAAAATGAGAGCACAACCTGTGTCATGATGATTGTTTGCAAGGAAACGCAAATCCAATCGCAAATCAACCTATGTAACAGTAACCCTGAATCGAGAAACGCGCTAATCGAAAACCGAAACGCGTTTATCAAATAAGATAAAATCAAATTGTGCAAAAATTGCAACAAGAAAAAGGAATTAGAGATTATCGATTTGGCGTTTTTTTGTTGTTGTTCCTCCTTTCGATTTCGGAATCAACGAATCGAAAATCTGGATTGAATTGAACAACGACGAGTTTTATTTCTTCTTGTTGTTGGTGAGGTAAACCCTGAGAGAAACGCTACCGTCACGAGTGGGTGCGTCACCGGCAGGTGGTGGCTTTCGTTGAATGGTTTATTTTTCTGACAAGCAAAATAACACATCTTAATTTATATATGAAAAAAAACAAAATATATATATATATGAATAAAGACAAATTATACAATATTACGAAGAAAAAAGAGTTTATCAGTAGTTCAGTACTATAAAAAATATTAAAGGTGGATTAAATTGATGGTACTATAAAAAAAAATATTAAAGGTGGACTAAATTGATAATACTACATATTTGTTTATTACTTTATAAATTCTATCATAATTAATTAAAATAATTTTAAGGTCGCAATTTTAAATATTTATCATTTGAGTTAAAGTTTAAGGACATTCGTTTATTGATTTTAGTTACCAACAATTATATAAATTATTTCTATAATTAAATTTTTAAATAAAAATAATAACAAATCAAAAAATATCCGAAAGTGCAAAATTAAAAGTATTGATGATGTTAAATCAGTAATCCGGGTGCGTTGATTCATTAAAATTATGTTATTAATTTATTGGTCAATTAATGTGATAGTACTAAAATATATCAATTTGTAAATGTACCGTATAAATCTTTTATATATATATATATATATATCTCGTAATTATTTGTTTAAAATTTTTACCCCCTTATCTTAGCTATAAACAAAAATGATTAATATTACATTATTTTATAGAATTAAGTAAATAAATAGAAATAATTAATTAGTAAGAAATATAATTAATTAGTTTTTTTTACAAAATATATGATTAACCTTTTTGTCCAAAATAGATAACTAAAATATGTCAGTTTATTGTGTAAAAAAATATAATTTCATGATCATTTATTCAATTAGAATAAAGATCCATTAAAAGAAAATAAAATTTATATTTTTTTCTTTTAAAAAATTAGTAGTGAAATTCACATACATTGAATATAGAGAAAAGAGAGACATTTTACATTCGAATTTGTACTTTAATATATCAAATGACTATGTAATTATTATCTGAATTGTATTTACGAGACAAGATAAAACTTGTATTAATTGAATGAAATTTTAAGTGAAACATAATTTAAGAGTTTAATTACTATGCACATCACATCATAATAATTCATGGTAGTAATTTTTTGACATAACTATTATAAAATTTAAATATTTGCAATAATCCGACGACTAAGATTGACCGGCAGTGTAAAAGACATTTACACTTTCACTGTATACAAATTAAATCCAAGTAAAAGTAAATTATAATTATTAAACTTGAGAAAAAAAATAAATAGTTTTTTTGTTTATACTAAAACTAGAGGAAGTATGTAATAATAATAATAATAATAACAATAACAACAACAACATTAGAATAATATTAGATGGAGTGGAAATAAATTAGAGCTACCGACAGAGACCTACGAGTTAGTTTACATCATTTTTAGGATAAACCATAATTTTCTTTTAATAGAAAATACTAAAGTTTTTTTTATAAAATGTTTGTTTATCTAAAAAGGCTAAATTATAGGCCACGAAAAAATCTTTTAAGTCTACCGGATCAACCTACTTAAAATAATTTTAAATATTATTTTTTTACTACTACTTTTATAATTGTAATATATATTAAAATATGAATTTTGTGTTAAGTTACAAATTTGTTAACTTTTTAGTAATTTTGTAAGTATATTAGTCTATATTGAGTTTTGAAATATTTAAATGTATCATTATTATAAAATAGTATTGAAGTATGATGTCCAATAAATCAAATTCTTGAAAAGTACATGTTAAATCTAAATTATTCATTTAGTCCCTTAACTTATTTTTTATTTCACATTAGTCTCTTGATCATTTTTTGTTTTAGTTTGGTTCATTTACTATACTTTTGTTAGTCAATTTAGTTATTTTCATTAGTTTTTGCTAAAAAAATATTCACTTTTGCTTACGTGTCACTTAGCGTGGAAGATATAGGACTAAATAAAACTAAAAAATAAGTTACAAGACCAAAAGTGAAACATAGTTTTTTTTTTCCTCTTACTCTTCTCCAATTTAAGATTCATTATTTTCATATTGAATTCCATGACTTCCTTTACTCCTCTCTCTCAACTTGTACTTTACTTTTTTGCTTGTTCGTTAACAACAACATAACTTATGTTCATTTTACTCATAAAAACATAGATTATCAACAAGAACAATACATTTCACTAACAAAATCATGACTCAACAAATAAACAACAACACCATTCATTGAGTCAATGTAATATTATTTAGAAATCAATTAATGGTATTGTTGTTTATTTGTTGAATCATGATTTTATTAATTAATTGTGTTGTTGTTGTTAATAGTCTATGTTGGTTTATGAGTAACATAATTTGTGTTGTTGTTACTAAACAAACAAAAAGTAAGACATATGTTGCACTAGTGGGAGGGAGACTAAGAAGTAATTGAATTCAATAAATAAGGTTAAAAATGAGTGTGAA
This sequence comes from Cicer chorassanicum, assembly GCA_037974735.1. NCBI lineage: Eukaryota > Viridiplantae > Streptophyta > Magnoliopsida > Fabales > Fabaceae > Cicer > Cicer chorassanicum. Next base: position 39,951,195 of record JBBPBP010000003.1, on the reverse strand, counting down.
TTTTGATCTTGATACTAATTAGAGATGTTGGTGTTTGAATGATTAACTTTGAGAATTTTAAGACATTTTTCAGAAATAGAAAATTACAAACTAAGAATGATTAAGAAGAAGAAAAAGATTAATCCCAAATGACTAACATAAATGATAAACTTCACCAACCGAGATAATATATTAATAATCAAACATACATAATTTTGTATAATTCAACATTCATAACTATATAATATAATCATAGATATATATATTTATATTTTTTAGACATAATTGCTCATGCGATCCCTTAATTTAATTTCAGATAACATTTCAGTCCTTTATCTTTTTTTTTTCTCCCGATGAGGTCATTTATTTAATTTTAAGTAAACAATTTGATATTTTATGTTTTAAAATATTAACAATGTTATCATCATTTTACAAAAATTCATCAACACTTTCAAACAAAACTCATAAAAAATATCATCTTCAATATAATGCAAATTTCATCAAATTTATAACTTAAATCTTCAAATAAACTCATATTTTTATTCTTTATATTTTTGAATTTTTGTAATAAAATTAAATAAATTACCAAATCAAAATAAAAAAGAAAATAAAAGACTGAAGTATTAACTGAAATTAAATTAAAAGACCGCAGAAACAATTGTATCTAAATTATATATTTATTTTAAATTATTTATTAAAATATCAAATAATTTTAAAATTATATAAAAATCGTAGAATTAATATCATAATTTTTTATTTGACGTTCGTATTTGTGAATTTTTTTTAATATTTAATTATCAAACGAAAACACTCATCGCATAATTACATTAATAGATCTACCCCATTAAAATAAAGATAAAATAAAAAGAAAAATAACTGCACAACAAAAATATGTGAGTGGATCAGATCGACAACGTGTAATGGCAGGCTTGTGAAAATAAAATATAAAAAAAAAATAGTGAAAAGGAAAACTGAGAAATGAATACGTGACACGTGGCTTGGACGGTGCAGATTATTGGATTATTCGAAAGTGGACGGATAGGATTATTAAATTCAAGTTATGGAATGAGAAATAAAAAATGAATATGTCGACATTCGTAGCCAACCCAATGATTGTTATAGGCAGCTCAAATCTTCGTCTACGTTTCTCTAGTTTGTACAAATACTGTTCTAATTGGTAGATTATTTGTATTCAAATTATGCAGCTGCCTTTTTTTTTTTCCTATGTTCCTTCCTTTTCATAATAAGTAAAGCATTTGTAAAGAATTTATTTTAAAATAAATGATTATTTTAATTTTTAACGCACTTTTTTTTTAATCATACTGTTTAATAAATAGTATTTACATTATTATTTATAATATAATATAATATTTTGAGGACATAATACCTCTGAGCCATCTTTAGCATATAGATGAACAAGTATAAAATACAATTTATTTGACAAGAGACAAGAAAATTATAAATAAAATAATTGAAGCGAGTAATAACATCGGGAGAAAGTAAATTTACACCAAAAAATTGTATTTTTCTATATAGAG
>JBBPBP010000003.1:39867159-39949028 GCA_037974735.1 Cicer chorassanicum | reverse complement strand
TAATCATTTTCTTAAAAATTATACAAAACTCAAATGAACATTTAAAATGTGTCAGATGGAGTAAAGAATCATATAATTTTGTATTTTTAGTGCTAGCAAAAATACAATAATATTTCAGTTATAAGAATCATATAATTGGTTAATTAAATTCTCTAATTTAAATACCAAAAATAATTATTTAGTAAAAATTATTGTACTAGTTTGTGTGTGACATGTAGGTTTAATGTTAAGGTAGACGCTAGCAACACTCTTAACAATTTACTTTTAAGAACCATTAGAATAATAACATAACATTTTTTTCTGTCGTTACAGCTTTTGTTAACTCTAGAGTTTGATATTATTGTCAAACTCTAATAAATTAATATATATGACTTAAAAAACTCATTTATTCTTTCATTCAATTTTCCAGACTAGAATTTTAATTTTATCATATAACTCAAACTCATTACCAAAAGTTGTCAGATCTCATCTTAATTAATAATTAATTATACAAATATTTAATCACACTCAATATCTTTTCAATTAGCACCCTAAAGGATTAAGTGTGTGTAATTAAAATACAATAAATAACTTGTTAATTACTATAACTATCTCAGGTCAAAGGAAATTATTATATTTCTTCTTGAGAGTTTTCTATTGACAGATTAAGTTAAATTAACCATTAGAAAATTTCAATTGAGTCAGTTCAATGATCATATCAATATATCCATCATCTATATATGTAATTTAATAAATGTTTAAATATGTCTTTAGTCCTTACAATTATAACATTTTATGGTTTTGATTCTCGTAAGTTTTTTTTTGTTTGGTTCACATCCTACAAATATAGCTTCATTTTAAAATAGTTCTTCCATCCAACTTCCGTTACAAAAACTATAACACCGTTAAACCAAAATATAATTAAAACATAACTTTTTTCAATCTAAAAATAAATCTCCCAATATAATTAAATTATAACCATTTTTAACCTAAAATTAACCCCAAGTGTTTCATTATTTTTCCCTAAAAAAACTTAAAATTAACCCCAAATGTTTCATTCTTCTTCCCTAAAAACCTACACTCCTACATAAATTAGGGTTCCAACTACAATATTAGTACAAAATTGCAAATGTTTGTTTCTTCTTTTGATTGATTCGCTTCAATTTTCTTTGTATTAATGGATGAAAAAAGTGAAATTGAAGCTAGCGATTGAGAATTGGTTTAAAACGATGAACCGATTGTTTCCATTATCAACGAATTAAATTCCAATTCATCAATGATCAGATCCAATCATTTCTCAATCCCGATTAACATTCTCAATTCGATTTTCAGTTCCACCAAGAATCTGGTCAACTAAAGAATCCCCAAAGCGGGTTTCACCTTGAAACGATTATTATATAAGCCAAAAACTAAAAAAAATGTTGAACCAACAATTTCAAAAGAAACCACCAATATTATCTTAATATCGTCACTATCTTTGATAAAATAATAGAAATTGCTATCTTGCAATTAACCTGTCAGTGTTGATGCTCTAAACTCGAACCAGCAATTTCAATGGAACCCATTTTGAAGTTGTTAAATTTTAGATTTTTTTAGGGAAGAAGAATGAAACATTTGGGGTTAATTTTATGTTACAAAATGTTATAATTTAATTATACTGGGAGTTTATTTTTAGGTTAAAAAAGTTATGTTTTAATTATATTTAGGTTTAACGATGTTACAATTTTTGTAACGGAAGATGGATGGAAAAACTATTTTAAAATAAAACTATATTTGCAAGGATGTGAACCAAACAAAAAAACTTACGAGGACCAAAATAAAAAATGTTATAATGCAAGGACCAAAGACATATTTAAACCTTTAATAAATGAGATATATTAATCTTTATCCAATAAAGACCATCACATATATATTGATCTATCCAGATTATTGATGTCCTACTCACAATAATCATATAATCAAGGACTTATCAAATTATCTATTTAACTTAACAATAAATATGATAATGCAATTTAATACTTTATTAAATTGGTTATATAGTTGATTGGATCTTGGACATATCTAATTATTCCAAACAAATAATTCCTGATCACACTTTATTTGTCTCCAGATTGTACTCCAGATTACTATGACTCGTTCACTTGGAAACAAGAGGTTTTAAAATAAATTCAATAGAAATCTCAAGTTCAACTTCTAGTAGCCCATTTTGTAGTCAAACAAAACTTGTCATTAGTAAGAATTTGGAGGGGCGTGATTGACAATTCCCATCGCACTCCCCCTTACTTAAAACCCAATTGTTAGAAAGAAAAAAAAAAGAATGAATGAAAGAAAGAAAGAAAGAAAGAGGGACGAAGGGCCGAATGTAAAAGAAAAGGGAAAATGAAGAAGAAAAAGAAGAGAGAAAACACCACCATTCTCCATTACATGTTCTACCTCCAAGCTTACCCACACCATTCCTTTACAATATATTCTTCTTACAACAATATTGAATACAAATGAGGAGAGGAAGATAGAAAGAAAGACGATCATGTTTCACTATTGAAGAAACAAAATGAAGATTGAAGATGAAAGCCAAGTGAGGATTATTATCAATGAATGGGATTAAAACTCAACCTTAGGAAAAGACACAACTCTCCCACGTCTACAAATTAAGGTGACATAGAAAACTCTCTTAGGTGTGCTTAGAGATCATGATTTGGATGTTTGAGTATTGAGATAATCCTATTTGATTTAGTATCATTGATTATTAATAATGCATGTTAGGTGTTTGTATTAATTATATGAAGAGTTGTTGTTTTATTATGATTGTTGAGTGTTGTGGTTGAGTTGATGATGAGATGATAATTATTTAGTATTGGTAGTTAATTGATTTATGCTTAATTTTAAATGTATTTTACTTAGTTGAGCATATGAACTTGAAAATATAAAGTTTGAAATGAAAATAGTATAATGTTGTCTCTGAACCCGTATAGGTATACCTTCGGTATTTTGTTCATAATTTTCTCCATAGATAGTGTTTTGAGCTGATTATTGTCCCATTAGAAACTAGACTTAATTATCATAGAAATAGGCACTAGTTTCACTAATTTTCATTGAGAATTGATAGAGGAACTTGAGTTACAAATTGGAAAAAAAATGTGTTGTTATGTTTTTACACCTATATACCTTATTTTATTAATTGAATGCCTATTATGCAGAATAAAAATTATATTTATAAGTTATACATCTTAAACTTTCTAAAATGTTATCGTTTATTCAAATCGGACACTTTTTGATATTTTAATTAAATTGCCAAAGCTATAGTGTTTTCTGTAGAAAAGGGTTATGACGTAGATAGGTTAAAATTGGTATAACAGAAGCAATAGGAATCAATTTTGAGCGAAATTAGTCGGGTCTGAAAGAAGACTATAGTAGTTTTATCAAGTTAAGATTTACAATTTTATAAATATAGAAATGGTTCAGTAATATTGTAAACACAACTACTCTATCATAAGATTATTATGTAATGTTGTTAACTTTATAATACCATAACTTGAGTTATATAGATCAGTTTCAAGTGAAACTAACTGCATTTGAAAGTTTAAACATGACAACTCATTTCTGGAAGTTTGATATGTTAAGCACATGTTCAATTGTGTGAATGGAGATTACTCATATGTTATGATTAGATATATACTATATTATTATAATAATTATATATATATATATATATATAGGGTTAATTCTAGCTAGATGAACTCTTCGTCTATATACGGCGGGAGCGAGGGATAGTGAGACACCACTTACAGACTTAATTATATCCAATCTTACCAAAAGAGATTATTCAAGTAGAGGACATTGAGTGAAACCAATGTAGTCTTTATGATTTACTTCTTATGTAGAATTTAAGTCATTAGATTACTTATGTCTAGTGACTTAAATTGTTTGAAAGATTTGAGGTTAGAGGTAAAAGAGATACCTGAGTATAGTTTACAAAGAAATAGTATTTTATTAAATTAAGGTATAGTTTGTCGAGAGGATTTTCCATGCTTAGCACATCAGCATGACTGAGAAACATCTATAATTGTTTTTATTAAATCTATGTTACTGAGTTTTATGTTCACTATGTTGGGGGTGATGTTTTCCAGGTAACAGGTAAACATTGAAAGTCTGAGGAGTGTCCAAATTGCTCACCAGTCCTTCAATGTCATGAGTCGGAGCTAGATCACATCTTGAGTCTAAATTAGAGTTATAGTTTAATTAAGTCTCATTTGAAAGTTGTTTTAAAGTTTGTAAATATTTTAGTATTCTATGTAATTTCAAGAGTTTACAAATGAATTTCTATTTATTTGCAAACACTTAGTTACTTTTGAATTGAAAATTTCATTTTCATCTGTATTGTGTATATTTTTTTCAAGATTCATAATTAAATTTTAGGCGTTACATTTTGGTATCAGAGCTGGTCGAGTCAAAATCGGACTACGAGTTATTAGTCTAGAAGTGATCTGATTTAGGAAGTCAGTCGGTAGTTTCTATTGTTTAATGTCATTTTCATATTCTCAGTACGAGTTAATGAGATAGGTCACCTCATGGGGTCATGCGAAGAATAGGGAATGATATTATCCTATAGAATCAAGTTTGAATCTACCCACCAAATTAGTGGATATTTTGAGTTAAAGCTGTTTTTAGAATTTTTTTTGTTTTAAGCCTTATGAATATTAAGGAGACTATATTATGTTAATACATGACTTTTATAACTTCAACTTTATCTTAGTAATATTTATCAAGTAATAAATTATATTCACAATATTTTATTGAAATCTTATTTTTGAATTGAAATTTTATCTCTTGATTGAGGCATAAATTATATAGCATGATATTTGAATTGATAGAAGTAAATCTCTTCTCATTTTATTATTACATATATTATATTTAAAATAAAATTTTGTGTATAGAATGAAATAGTAGAGAGGTATGTGTTAAGACAAAATCTCTAATTAATTGTTTTGATGATAATTAAACAAAAGGTTAATTAAGAATTATAATTATGATTCTAAGTGTTTTGTTATTTAACTTGTGTATTTGAGTGTGTTAAACAAGATAGGTACCCAGCAATTCAAAAAAAATATCATTAAAATCAAAGCAAGCAAAAACAGCAGATCGAAGATGAATCCTGCCATACTTCTGCAAAATAAAGATTGATCTTCACTTCCATAAGAATCAATCCTGTGCAGAAGATTGCATTCTAGAAGATGTACCAATCTTATCTCTTTATCAAAAATAAACAAGGAAAAGTTTGAAATAGAATCAGCCCAGAATTTGAAGAATCAAGACAAGCTTCATGAAGGAATATAAGAAGCAAGATCATTCTTCATTTTGTGCAAATGCAAGTACATAAGTACAGGTTGTAAAAGTACATCCCAGTTGTACTATAAAATCAAGACTGCACACTGACTCAAAAGCAAGCAAGCAACCTCAGAAAATGTACTGGATCGAGTACAAGTTAGATCACACTTAACTAATCTGAGGATCGATCCTGGACTGCGAGAATGCTCCTGGATTCAGCTTCTTCACTCTTGCTTTTGGCATGCTTCAATTCACTGTTGCTGTTTAAAATCAATATTGTTGTTTTTACACTAACCAAGATCGTTCTTCATATTACCAAGATCAATCTTGAGTAAATTTTTTAGTTTCAAACAGGAAATTTTTAAAAGGGGCAATTATAATTCAAACCCCCCTTTCTTATAATTGATATTGTTACTTCAATTGGCATCAGAGCCAGTCTCTAAAAAATTAAAACACTCAAAAAGTGTTAGAGCAAAAGATTCAGGAAGACAATGTCAAAAGCTAAATACATTGCTGAAGAAGGGTCGTCAAACAGACCACCATACTTTGATGGATCAGATTAATACTTCTGGAAAGGCAGAATGCAATTGTTTCTAGAGTCACAAGACACTAGCATGTTGAGAATCATCACAGATGGAGACTTCTTACCAAGAGTGGATCAAAACGACTCAACATTGGCTGAAAAGAAAGAAGCAGAATGGACAACAGATGAAAAATCTAAGGTACTCCTAAACTCAAAAGCTCAACTATTTTTATCATGTGCTTTAAGCAGGGAAGAACGTGAAAGAGTAGATGAATGCGATACTGCCAAAAAAGTTTGGGACACATTGCAAACTCATCATGAAGGAACAAGTCATGTTAAGGAAACAAGAATCGATATTGGTATTTGAAAATTTGAATGGTTTGAAATGAATAATGGAGAAACAATTGATGAAATGTATTCAAGATTCACAACCATAGTGAATGAAATGCGTTCACTTGGCAAAGCTTATTCAGTACAAGACAGGGTACGAAAAATCATGAGATGTCTTCTAATCATATGGAGACCAATGGTGACAGCCATAAGCCAAGCAAAGAATCTTGAAGTTCTGGGACTGGAAGAACTGATTGGTACACTAAGGGCGCATGAGGTACTGTTGCTGGAAGATAAACCAATAAAGAAAGGAAAGGTAATAGCCTTAAAAGCATCTCAAAGCTTACCAAGTGTGCAACAAACAATTGAGAAAAGTGATTTAGAAGATGGTCAAGAAGATGCTGATGAAGAGATTTCTCTTCTCACAAGAAAGATACAAAGAATGATGAGGAGAAGAGATCAGATCAAAAGAGGATCCCCAGACAAAAAGGATTTCAAAGCTGAAATAGATAAAAGTAAAATCACTTGCTTTGGATGCAACAAGCAAGGACATTACAAAACTGAATGTCCATTAAACAAGAAGGTGCCAAAGAAATTCCCTTTCAAGAAAAAATCTATGATGGCAACCTGGGATGATTCTGATGAATCAGATACGGATGAACCTGAAGAAGCAAACCTGTATTTAATGGCCAACAATGAAGATACTGAGGTAACAGATTCTGAACCATGTCTTGTATGCAAACAAATGGAAATCGAATTTGATAATTTACTAAATGATTCAAACTTTCTCATTCAAAAATGTAGTTCCTTTAAAGAAAAATTTCATAAAGAAAAAGAAGAAAAAGAGAAAGTACAGGTTATGAATGATGAACTTAAGGAAATCATTCAAAACTTGAAAAAATCTCAATTCAAAGATTCTGAATCTGAAGGTTCTGAAAACCAGGATTAATCTTCATTTCAAACGAAGAACGATCTTCTCAAGGCTGAAATTGAAATTCTTAAAAATGATTTAATGAGTTTCATTCAAGCTACTAAGACATTTCAGAAAATCATGGGATCTCAAGTAGGGATATTTGATAAAGCTGGGATTGGTTTTGATAAAACTCAAAAATAAAAAAATGTATGAAAATGTCTTCGTTCCTGAAAGAAAAGAGGGAAATTGCAAAATCAAATGTTCATACTGTAACAAAATTGGACACTTGGAATTTGCATGCTATTTTAAAAAAAGGGATGAAAAAATCAAGAACAAAAAGAATTTTAAAAAAGAAGAACAATTTAAAGCAAAGGCAAAATTTTCTCAAAATATGAAAAAACAGGATCGATCTTCAACTGATGTTAAAAACGAAGATCAATATGGAGCTTTATCAAAACCTGCTGAAACTCGTTTTTCAAAATCCTTTAAAAAACAAGCAACTAATAATTCATCCTGGTCCAAGATAAGTCACTCCAAGACTACTTTAAACACCAAGAAAGAATCAAATTTTAAAACTAACCTCTCAGGACCCAAAATCAAGTGGGTACCTAAAAACGATACAAAACATCATGCAGGATGGATCTCAAGATGTCAAGAAAAGGCCATGGTTTTTGGACAGTGGTTGTTCAAGGCATATGACGGGTGACAAGAACTGCTTCATGTCATTTATCAAGAAAGATGGAGGATCCATAACCTTTGGAAACAATGATCAAGCCAAAATCAAAGGAAATGGAACTATAGGTAAAATAAATTCTGCCAAAATCAATTATGTTCAATATGTTGAAGGATTAAAACATAAACTTCTCAGTATTAGTCAGCTCTGTTATAATGGCTTTGAAGTTGTTTTTAAACCCAACATATGTGAAGTGAGAATGGCAAATTCTGGAGAAATCATTTTTTCTGCATCCAGAAAGAAAAATCTTTACATTTTATACATTGAAGAATTACCAGTTGAATCTTGCCTCATGTCCATAAATAAAGACAAATGGATATGGCATAAAAGAATTGGACATATAAGTATGAAAACAATTTCAAATCTGTCAAAATTAGATCTTGTTAGAGGACTTCCTAAAATAGGTTTTGAAAAAGATAAAGTATGTGAAGCATGTGCAAAAGGAAAACAAGTCAAGAGTAGTTCTCATTCAAAAGAATTTATATCAACTACAAAACCTCTTGAATTACTTCACATTGATCTTTTTGGTCCCATCAAAACCACGAGCTTGGGAGGCATGAAATATGGATTTGTAATTGTTGATGATTTTTCTAGATACACATGGGTGTTATTTTTAAAACAAAAAGATGATGCATTTGATGCCTTCAAAAGTTTTTGTAAAAAGGTTCAAAATGAAAAAGAATCAAATATAATCACTGTGAGAAGTGATCATGGAGGTGAATTTATAAATGCATCTTTCAAAACTTTTTTTGAAGAACTTGGCATCTCTCACAATCTATCTTGTGCAAGAACCCCTTAACAAAATGGGGTTGTTGAAAGAAAAAATAGAACATTACAAGAGATGGCAAGAACAATCTTGGAAGAATCCAACGTGGAAAAATATTTTTGGGCTGAAGCCATAAACACCTCTTGTTACATTTTGAATCGTGTTTCAATTATAAAAATTATAAATAAAACACCATATGAAATTTGGAAAAATAGAAAACCAAACATTTCATATTTTCATATCTTTGGTTGTTATTGCTACATTTTAAACAATAAAGACAACTTGGGAAAATTTGATGCGAAATCGGACAAAGTCATATTTTTAGGATACTCAACGGAATATAAGGATATCGTGTCTTTAATTTGAGAACTAAAATTGTTGAAATCAGTATGCACATTTTATTTGATGAGTTTGATGATCTTGAGCTGGAAAAGAAAGATGAGGATGAGGAAGATCAATCTGGGCCAACGTAGAAGATTGATCTTTAGGAAAACGAGATCGATAAACAGTCTCCGTTTCAAACTCCTCCGAAAAGCTGGAGACTTGTAGATGATCATCCTCCAAATCAAATAATTGGGGATACAGTTGATGGCATTAGAACTAGGAGATCATTCAAAGACGATGCAAACAGCAACATGGCAATGATTTCTCAAGTTGAGCCAAAATCAATCAAAGAAGCAATAATGGATCAATCTTGGATTGATGCGATGAAAGAAGAACTTCTTCCGTTTGAGAAGAATGAAGTCTGGACTCTTGTCCCTGATCCACAAGATCAAACCATCATTGGAACACGATGGGTCTTCAGAAACAAGCTTGATGAAGAAGGAAAAGTGGTAAGAAACAAAGCAAGGTTGGTTGCTCAAGGTTATAATCAACAAGAAGGAATAGATTATGATGAAACCTATGCTCCACTTGCAAGGTTAGAGGCCATTCGAATACTTCTTGCATATGCATCACATAAAAACATCAAACTTTTTCAAATGGATGTTAAAAGTGCATTTTTAAATGGTTTTTTAAATGAACAAGTTTATGTTCGTCAACCTCTAGGTTTTGAGGATCAAAAGAAACCAAATCATGTTTTTAAACTCACAAAAGCTTTGTATGGTTTGAAACAAGCTTCTAGAGCTTGGTATGAAAGATTAAGTTCATTCTTGATCAAAAATAATTTTTCCCGTGGAAACATTGACACAACACTTTTTAAGAAAACATGTAAAAATGATTTACTAATTGTTCAAGTGTATGTTGATGATATTATTTTTGGATCAACAAATGAAAAAATGTGTGAGGATTTTTCAAATCTCATGCAAAGTGAATTTGAAATGAGCATGATGGGTGAGTTGAGATATTTTCTTGGTTTACAAACAAAACAATATAAAAATGGCATTTTCATTTGTCAAGAAAAATATGTCAAAGTTCTTTTAAAGAAATATAAAATGAATGAAGCCAAGATCATGACAACTTCCATGCATCCATCATCCTCATTAGATAAAGATGAAAAAGGACAATCAATTTCTGAAAAAGAATATCGAGGAATGATTGGCTCTTTACTTTATCTAACTGCAAGTAGGCCTGACATTGTTTTTGTAGTAGGCTTATGTGCTAGGTTTCAATCATCACCTAAAGAGTCTTATTTAACTGCAGTTAAAAGAATATTTCGTTATCTAGTAGGTACTACTGATCTTGGCCTTTGGTACGGCAAAGGTTCTCATTTTGATTTTGTAGCTTACTGCGATGCCGACTATGCTGGTGACAAGATAGAAAGAAAGAGCACAAGTGGTGCGTGTCAATTCCTAGGAGAAGCATTAATCAGCTGGTCATGTAGGAAGCAAAACACGATCGGCCTATAAACAACTGAAGCCGAATATGTCTCAGCAGCAAACTGTTGCTCTCAAGTATTATGGATCAAGAATCAACTTGAAGACTATTCAGTAAGGTACTCTCATATCCCAATATACTGTGATAATACCAGTGCTATTAATCTCTCAAAAAACCCTATTCAACATTCAAGGTCCAAACATATTGAGATTAAGCACCATTTCATTAGGGATCATGTTAGTAAAAAAGAGGTTGAATTAATTTTTGGTTGACGTTTTTACTAAGCCTCTTGTTGAAGATAGCTTCAATTCAATCAAAGAACGTTTAAAAATCATTAAAAATCCTGGACAAAATTGAAGAAATTAAAATAGGAACATTCTGGTCATAACGAAGATTGATCTTCGTTTTCTCCTTTGATGTGTCATAAAAGTCAAGAACGATCCTCGTTCCTCATCATTACTTCATCCTCTCTCATCTGAAAAGTTTGCCTCCTTTTTGAAAAAGTAACGGCTCCAGACACACGCCCTCCCTTTTTCCTCCTTCCCAATGTAACTACCCTTTTCCCATCCAATCAACACGCGTGGCAACTCTTCTTCTTCAACTGCAACAAATCAACTGCAACACATTTTCACATGTTTACAAAACAACAAAAGAAACTTTTTTCTGATCATTAATTTCCTCATTTTCGTATTCATCAAAAATTTCAAATTTCTTTCTGTAACGCCCCAGATTTTTTTAAAAATATTTGTTTTCTTATAAAAACGACAATATTTTTTTTTTCTTAGGAGTAGTTCATTATGTAATAAATTGAAGGTGCGTCTAAAAAGACTTGATATGTTTTTTTTTTAAAAAAGAATGTAATGCAATTTACTAAAATATTATTTATTTATTTATTTGCAAAGTTAATCTTTCAGTTATTAGATCGATATTCATTTACGTTCCAAAATATAATAGATTCTCTTGAGGTGAAATTCAAAAGAAAATAGATTAATTGAAATTAATGACGATTCAATTATTTACTAGCGAATAGAAACTCACTTCCAAATTTCTATTTAAAGTTAATGATGAAGAGTAAATGACTTTACAATGTACCACAAAAAATTTATTAATACAAAACATTATTTTTAAGTAAAAGTCCCATTTTCCCATGCGCTGCACCAAACAAACATCATGCATGCAACTCTTTGAGATCATTAGTACCTAAATGTTGGTGTAAGGGGTCAGTTCATCTCACAACAAAAATTAAACCAAATAATAAATTAAAAGCCATAAAATATAAATATAAAATCTTTTCGTAATAAAAGATTTAAATAAATTGATTCTTTAATAATTCACCAAGATGTATTAAAAGTCATAAAATGCATCTAAATAAATCAAATAGCAACTCACTGCAGAGCAAATAATTAGATCAAAATAAAAATAATAAAATGTATGCAAGATATGCATGCTCCTAAATGTATATGATCCGGATATAACCAGCCACACATGCGTCCACACAGAAGTCACCCAAACCAATGGGGAAAATTAAACCAGCCACACAGGCGTCCACAAAGATGCATATGATATGTCATGAAATGATAATGATGCTCGAAATTTACAAATCACTAGCCACTTAGGCAACCACAAAGAAAATGTCATAACACGAATAACCAGCCACTTAGGCAACCACAAAGAGAGAACTATTCAAACTATAAATCACCAGCCACTTAGGCAACCACAAAGGTAATAATATTTAAAACACAAATAACCGGTCACAAAAATCAACTTAATCATGTTATCACAATTAAAAATTGTAACTTTTCATCAATTCTCCCAAGACTCATATATTATTCATAAAAATCAAAACTTTAAAATGAATTAGCACAAAAATCAAAACTTTAAATTAAAAACATCCTAAACATATTACTCATGAGATCATAATACAAATCATAACTTGATAATTAAGTACACCTAGACAATACAAAAATCGCAACTTTACATCAAATATATGACAACAAGCATATTACTCATGTTATAATAATAAAAATCAAAATTTTATAATTAAGTTTATCAAGGCAAACATATTACTCATAAAAACAAGATATTATAGTTAAATTCTTTAAGGCAAACATAAAATCAACATTTTTCTTTTAATACATCAAGACGTCATATCAATATCTTACAAACTATTAATTTAACATCTAGCCTAATCTTGCATGGGGAAAAGCCCTTACCTTGAACGCTTTCCTTCCATGTAACACTATATAGCCCTCGAAAAATCTCATAAATATGAAGGAACGAAAGCTTAGAACTTCCACAAGAAAGAGAGAGAATGTGTGGGTGGTTGTTTGAGTGACTTAGAAAATATTTGAGATAAACAAAATATAATGTTGGGAATGGCGTGTGAGGTATGGGTAATTAGAACTTCTTTATGCTCTATTGCAAGTTTTATCGTATTCTATGAGGAAGAGGTGTATGAGACTAATATGGAGACGTGAAAGTGAGTAGAGAAAGATAATAATTCTTCTCATTGAGGTTAATTGCACACATCTATAAGGTATTCAATTGGAATAATATCATTCAATGACTAACCGTCATGAATTAATTGGCATTCATGTACTTATTTTTGCTTGTTACACATTTGAGTGGACGTATAGTAGAAAACACACGGTTCTATAACTAAATGCTATTAAAAATAAAATATAGCTATCAAGATTAGTAGTGTGACTGATTAAATTTTGACCAAAATTGACTTGGTCATTGTTCATTCTAAAAAAATGCTCCTACGAGTTTAAATTAATTACCAACAAAACCCCAACAATTAATTAATTAATATAAATATATTTCATCAAATAATTAAACATTAAAGGAACAATTATCTTATTATTTTCACACTAAATTAATTAAATATAATATATAAATAAAACTACGGATTTTCACTAACTTTACTATCTCCTAGGTCGAATACTTATTTGGTCTAAAACAAAACTAATAAGATATAACTTCCATGAATTATAATTTAATTAAATAATTACTAATGTTTTCATCAACTAAAATAAATCACGCAAGAAAGGAATATCACTCACACATAACAAAATAAAACAAACATATCTAACACATTAATTTCATGATTATCGAAACTAATCAAATAAAAAAATACACAATAGTCAATTTAGGAAATAATCACATCATAAATCATCCTCATGTAATTATCACACAAAAACAATTAAATGTAAATAAATATTATAATTATTCAGGTAAAATTGGGGGCTATAAAATTTAATTTAATTTATTTACACATAGAATAATTATTAATTAAATAATAAATCATGACAATTACTAAAAAGACACATATATAATATATATGAAAATATTGGGGTGTTACACTTTCTCTCTTCCAAATCACAAATGGCACAAACTAAAACCACTGCTCACAAGCGTCCAACATCATCTCCAACCCCTTCACCATCACCATCTCCATCCCCTGTCAGATCACCCTATCCTCATCCCAGACCCACCCCTCCTCACTCTCCTTCCTCTGAGAAAACATTTTCAGACTACCTTTTCTCCTCCCCTGAAGAAAGCCCACTTCCGCTCACTCTCGCCCTTCTCTCCACCGTCCTTCCTCCTTTGTTTCAAGCTCCCATTCCCTCCTTAAATCAGATCCATCCCCATCTTTGCAAAATGCAAAAACCTACTTCGAGTTCATCCTCTTCAAAACGACGATCCATGCGCATTCTGGCTGGCATAGGTACTTCTAAATCTAAACAGGTTGATACAACTATTTACACTGTATCTGATGATGATGATGTCGAAAACCCCCCATCTCATCAAACTCCAGTAGTTCCCTCTTCACGACCATCACCATCTAAATCACCCAAAAATTCCAAAACTTCACAAACCTCAAACACTATTTGTAACGCCCCGGATTTTGATCCAAGACATTACTTAAAAATATTTGTTTTCTTTAAAAAATGACATAATTTTTTTTTTTTAATTTTTTTTTTAAAACAGAAGTAGTTGATCATGTGATTAATAAAATTTCACTAGTAAATAAATCGATTTCATTTTTTTATTTATGAAATAGCACAACGCAAATTTTACTGGATGTTACTATTCTTATAAAAATAATTTGCTAATTGTAGAAAATTGTCACTTACGTCCTAAAATAGAATAAATTCTCCTTAAGTGAAATAAAAACAACTGATTTAGATTTTTCCTAGCGGAAGGACCTCACCTCCGCATTTATATTTAAAATTGACAAAAAAATAAATAAACTTTAAAAATGTACCACATCGGGTTTATCACTACAAATATTATTATTTTTAATTAAAGTACCCCTTTTTCCCACGCGCGTGCGCCAAGCAAACGTCATTCACGCAACTCTTCGAGATCCATAGTACCTAAATGTTGGTATAAGGGGTCAGTTCATCCCACGACAAAAATTAAACCAAATAATAAGTTAATAATCATAAAATATAAATATAAAATCATTTTGTAATAAAAGATTTAGAGAAACTTATTTTTGTTTTTTTTTTTTTAATTATTCACAGGGATGTATCAAAAGTCATAAAAACATCTAAATAAATCGAGTAGCAACTCACCTTAGAGCAAATAATTAGATCAAAATAAAAATAACAATAAAATGAATTGCAAATTTTGCATGCTCCTAAACATATATGATCCGGATATAACCAGCCACACAGGCGTCCACACAGAAGTCACCCATACCAATGGGGAAAATTAAACCAGCCACACAGGCGTCCACAAAGATGCATATGATATGTCATGAAATAATAATGATGCTCGAAATTTACAAATCACTAGCCACTTAGGCAACCACAAAGAAAATGTCATAACACGAATAACCAGCCACTTAGGCAACCACAAGAAGAGGACTATTCAAACCATAAATCACCAGCCACTTAGGCAACCACAAAGGTAATAATATTTAAAACACAAATAACCAGTTACAAAAAATCAACTTAATCATGTTATCACAATTAAAAATTAGAACTTTTCATCAATTCTCTCAAGACTCATATAGTATTCACAAAAAAATCAAAACTTTGAAATAAAATAGCACAAAAATCGAAACTTTAAATTAAAAACATTCTAACAAACATATTACTCATGAGATCATAATAAAAATCATAACTTTATAATTAAATATACCTAGACAACAGAAAAATTGTAACTTTACATCAAATATATGACAACAAGCATATTACTCATGTTATAATAATAAAAATCAAAATTTTTAAAATTAATTTTATCGAGGTAACCATATTATCATAAGAACAAAATATTATAATTAAATTATCTAAGGCAAACATAGAATTCAATATCACGAACTGGGGGTAATCCTGGTACATCTGGCGCAAATACCTCTGGAAAATCTTCGACTACAAGAATCAAGAATCCCGTCTACCTCCACCTCTAGCTTCATACTGACTGAGTTGAGAGAAACACATTTCTGAACTCCCTCTTTCAAGAGAAGTTCAATTTATTGGTATCGAGGAATCGAGAAACACCTGGATATGGGAATATCACCGACTTACGAGCGCAATCCAATAGAACATGATGGCGTGACAACCAATCCATCCCAAGGATCACTCCCAAATGCTTGAGGGGAATACAAATAAAATCAACATTGAATTTCATATCAAACACAATCAACGGGCATTGCAAGCAAGCCGTATTACATTTCACCGATTCGGTAGAAGGTAGGGTAACCACCAAATCAAACGGCAAGGTAGTAACAACAAGTTGGAGCGAATCCACCCAATCCAATGAAATGAACGAGTGTGTTGCCCCTGAATCATATATTACTTTAAGTGATTTTCCAGCGATTAAACACTCACCTTGGATAAGTTCAGATGAAGATGGGGCTTCCTCTCCATTGATATGGTATACACGTCCCTTGGCAGTAGGGCGGGCAACATTGTCATTGATATTGTTGCGGTTGACAGCTCTATCATCCTTCCGTTCAGGGCATTCGTTTGCAAAATGGTCTGGTTTTTGACAGATGTAACAAACCCTAGGTCTGATTGGACACTCAGATATCTTGTGTCCTTCCCTGTTGCAGCGAAAACACCTGATAGGGTACGCCTGGTTCAGCCTTGGAGTCTTTGGCCCTTCACCTTCCCCGTTTTGAGGTCGGGGTTGATCTCTAGCATTCCCCTGTGGTCGGGCATACGGCTTGTGTTGTTGATGTTGCCTACCCCTGTTCGGTTGGTTGTTATGCCCCTGTTTCAAATATTAACATTTAGAGGCCAAGCTTATGGATCTCATGATGTGAATGGATTTAAATCTCTACCTGAAGTCTGATGGGTCCACCTACAACACCCCTATTCAGACGACTCTGCTTCATCTGCTCCACTTTCTTGCATTTCTCCACCAGTACTTGGTATTGGCGTATCTCCAAGGGCCCCACTAACTCCTTTATCTCATACCTAAGCCCGCTTTCGAACCTCTCACACATGTATTCTTCATCTATCTGATTTAGGAAGTAGCGAAAATGCTTTGCTAGGGACTCGAACTTTGCCTCATAGTCCGCTACTGTGAGGTTCCCTTGATACAACTTCAGAAATTGGGCCTCCTTCTCAGCCCTAGCACTCTTCGGGAAGTATTTGTCTAGGAACTTATTCCTGAAAGCCTCCCAGGTCAGCTCTTCATGATTTGTCTCCATCATTCTCTTCGCACCTCGCCACCAGTATTCAGCTTCACCAATCATTAAATAGGTCGCATACTCCACTTTCGCATTGTCAGGGCAGTGTAGGATCTCGAAGATCTTCTCAATCTCCTGCAGCCAAAGATCGGCCTTGTCGGGGTCATGATCCCCTTTGAATTTAGGCGGATCTTGGCGACAAAATTCGCTCAATGCTCTTGTTGCCCTAGCTGCTTCATCCCTCTGATCCCTCTGCTCATCTCGTTGAGCCTGGGCCGCGGCTTGTTGGGCCATTGCAGCGGCCATTGCATTCATGGCTTGGATCGCTTCAGTCATGTCATTTCCTCCTTGGGGAACCGATCGGTTTGTGCGACGAGCCATAACGCTTCCTAATTAGGGAAATATTACGACAGGATTTTAACTCTAGGGTAGTAAGGAAGTCTTTTATTGAACACTATATAGTAAATATGGGTTATACAACAAGTCGTGTTTTGAAGGGGTTCCCAGGAAAGAGAGGTGGGTCAATGGACCACTTAATAACCAAGTCTTTCCTTAGCCAGAATCCCTCCAATACAACTTTTTATGTATTATCCTTCCCTTCTATCTTGGGGATCATACAATTATACATAATTTAGGATTTAGAACATTGTCTTAGTTACATATATTTAGATCACATGATGAAAGCTCTATAATTACTTTGTAATTTAGATTGAAATAATTTAAATTGTGGGTAATAAACTTATAATTCGCAATATCATACAATCATAAATAATTACTGCATGAATTAAATTAAAATTTATTTCTAATCATAGTATCAAGAATTTAAGACATATTTTTCATCACAATTATACGGAGGAGTTAGGCAATTAAATTCACATAACTGGAATTTAAGTCATTAATGACATAAAATAGCTAGAGAATCAAACACTTAGTAAGAACAAGAAGTAGAGACTTTAAAATTAACAACAACAATCATAGATGAACAAGTAGAAAATTCATAAAAGATAATAAAATGTAACAACTTAAATAGAAATTTTATTAAAAATATAAAAGACAATGCCAATAAAGCCATGCAAGTAGACATAGAAATTTTCATATTTGAAAACAATTAAATACACAATAGAATAATGGAGTATTTAAGGCATATATTTACCTACAACAATTACACTATTAATAACACATAATAGAATTTAAGAGGTTGCACAATTAATAACACATAATAGGATTTAAGTGATTAGTAAAATTTTCAAATTCAAAGGGTTATACAATTAATAGCACATAATAGAAATTTAAGAGATCACACAATTAATAATACATAATAGAAATTTAAGTGACTAGTAAAATTTTCAAATTCAAGGAGTTACACAATTAATGATACGTAGTAAAATTTGAGTAATTAGTAAAATTCAATTTCAAGGAGGTTACATAATGAATGACACTTAATAGAAATTTAAATAATTAGTAAAACCCAATTAATTAGAAAATCAGACAATTAACACAAATAACATCAAAAAACATGCGACATACACAACGCGTCCCACCCCACAAAAGTCCGAGAATTAGTGCTCTGATACCACATTGTAACGCCCCGGATTTTGATCCAAGACATTACTTAAAAATATTTGTTTTCTTTAAAAAATGACATAATTTTTTTTTTAATTTTTTTTTAAAACAGAAGTAGTTGATCATGTGATTAATAAAATTTTACTAGTAAATAAATCGATTTCATTTTTTTATTTATGAAATAGCACAACGCAAATTTTACTGGATGTTACTATTCTTATAAAAATAATTTGCTAATTGTAGAAAATTGTCACTTACGTCCTAAAATAGAATAAATTCTTCTTAAGTGAAATAAAAACAATTGATTTAGATTTTTCCTAGCGGAAGGACCTCACCTCCGCATTTCTATTTAAAATTGACAAAAAAATAAATAAACTTTAAAAATGTACCACATCGGGTTTATCACTACAAATATTATTATTTTTAATTAAAGTACCCCTTTTTCCCACGCGCGTGCGCCAAGCAAACGTCATTCACGCAACTCTTCGAGATCCTTAGTACCTAAATGTTGGTGTAAGGGGTCAGTTCATCCCACGGCAAAAATTAAACCAAATAATAAGTTAATAATCATAAAATATAAATATAAAATCTTTTTGTAATAAAAGATTTAGAGAAACTTATTTTTGTTTTTTTTTTTAATTATTCACAGGGATGTATCAAAAGTCATAAAAACATCTAAATAAATCGAGTAGCAACTCACCTTAGAGCAAATAATTAGATCAAAATAAAAATAACAATAAAATGAATTGTAAATTTTGCATGCTCCTAAACATATATGATCCGGATATAACCAGCCACACAGGCGTCCACACAGAAGTCACCCATACCAATGGGGAAAATTAAACCAGCCACACAGGCGTCCACAAAGATGCATATGATATGTCATGAAATAATAATGATGCTCGAAATTTACAAATCACTAGCCACTTAGGCAACCACAAAGAAAATGTCATAACACGAATAACCAGCCACTTAGGCAACCACAAGAAGAGGACTATTCAAACCATAAATCACCAGCCACTTAAGCAACCACAAAGGTAATAATATTTAAAACACAAATAACCAGTTACAAAAAATCAACTTAATCATGTTATCACAATTAAAAATTAGAACTTTTCATCAATTCTCTCAAGACTCATATAGTATTCACAAAAAAATCAAAACTTTGAAATAAAATAGCAAAAAAATCGAAACTTTAAATTAAAAACATTCTAACAAACATATTACTCATGAGATCATAATAAAAATCATAACTTTATAATTAAATATACCTAGACAACAGAAAAATTGTAACTTTACATCAAATATATGACAACAAGCATATTACTCATGTTATAATAATAAAAATCAAAATTTTTAAAATTAATTTTATCGAGGTAACCATATTATCATAAGAACAAAATATTATAATTAAATTATCTAAGGCAAACATAGAGTCAGCATTTTTCTTTTAACACATCAAGACATCATATAAATATCTTACAAATTATTAATTTAATATTCGGCCTAACCTTGCATGGAGAAAAGCCCTTACCTTGAGTGCTTTCCTTCCAGGCGACACTATATAGTCCTCGAAAATCTCACCAAGATGAAGGAACGAAAATTTAGAACTTTGATCGGAATGCGAGGGAATGTAAGGGTGGTTGTTTTAGTGGTTGGTAATGGCGTGTGGGTGATTATTACTTCTTTTTCTCTACTGCAAGTTTTAATCGTGTCGTACGAATGAGAGGTGTATGTGACTAATAAAGGAGGCGTGGAACTGATCCGAGAGAAGGAATAATTCTCTTCATTGAGTTTAATTCCACTCATGAATAAGGAATTCAATTGAAATAATACCATTCAATGACCAACCGTTAAGAATTAATTGACATTCATGTATTTATTCTTGCTAGTTACACATTTGAATGGACACAAGGGAAAGTGCACGGTCCTATAAACTAAATACTATTAAAAATAAAATATAGTTATCAAAGGTAGTAGTGTGGGTGATTCAATTTTGACTAATTGTTCACTCTAAGACAGAAATTTCTACGAGTTTTAATTAGTTAATAATAAAAATCTCAATAATTAAATAATTAATATAAAAATACTTCATCAAATAATTGAATATCCAATAAATAATTATCACACTGAATTAATAAAACAGAATAAACAAAACTAAGGATTTTAAATTAATTAATTAAAATAAAGGGTGTTACACTCTTCAACAGCCAGAAAATTCTAAATCTGTATCAAAATCTCCATCCAAACGTTCCAAAACCAAAACCAAACTCACTACTTCAAAACCAAAACCCTCCAAATCTCCTTCAACTGAAACTCTTTCAGATTTTTTGGCTTCCCAATAACGAAAAAATCCAAAATCACCTAAAAAGCAAAAACCCTCAGAAGAACAATCTTCGATTCCTCAAGAACGATCCACTGTTCAGGATCAATCTGACAAACGTTCTTCACCAAGACAGCCGGCTCAGGCTCGTTCTCCTCAAGATCGTTCACCAAGACCAAACCCTCAAGATCGTTCCCCTTAGGATTGTTCCCCTCATCAAACTCCACTAAAAACAAAAACCTCGAAACCCTCCAAACCCTCGTCTGTCAAAATCCTTATTCCTTTTTTGATCTCTGCAAAAATCCAGAAAGTTTTCTCTGACAAATGGGCTCAACGCCCTATCAGCATTGGCCGTGCTTTTGACTTTAAAAACCTGCAACTTGAAGGAGTCTCCATCCAGCATCACACAAATGCCCTTGGTTAGACTGATTTCCTCAAAATCTCTAATTGTTTTTATCCTGATGTCATTCGTGCTTTTTACTGCAAAGCTGAAGTCTTTCCTGGCAAATCCCTCATTGTTTCTACCCTAAAAGGTGTAGAAATCCTCCTTGTGTAACACCCCAAATTTCTAATTAATATATAATGGTAATATTATAATAAATCATAGCATATGTGTATTTGTTGTGGTGTGATAATTTCCTACACATTTTTTTATCTTAATAATTTATTTATTTAATTATATTAAATATATTTTTTTAAATTGATTTTGGGCAAACCACAAAAAAAATAAAATAAAAAAATGAAAAAAATAAACTAGAGCCACACTACTACATATGTGCTAGTAGCCTACAATTCTAATAAATACTTACCCGATGCCTTAAGATTGATAAGCTACACAATATGTATATAAATACTTAGGCGAATGCGGTCTGCCTCCATCTAAACCCTCGCTGCCGCCATTCAAACAAGGATTTTGCTTTCTACCCATAAAGCCAATATCTCCCTGGATCACAAGTACCGTAAGCCCCTATATCTAATCTTTTTTTTTTTTTAATTTTAATTTCAATCCCTCCCTACATATTCACAAATCAGTCACAATCACATAATTATATTTTAAGTCTATTACACATGGATCTTTGTTCTCGGTTGTGATTTTGCCGGCTGCTACTATCGAATTAAAGAGTCAAGCATATATTAGTGTTTAAAAGATCTTTGATTTCGGTTGGTTAGTCTCTCATTATTGTTAAATTATTGTCAAAACTTACCGTTTGTGTTACTATTAGTTGAGTTTTCTTCCAATGATTTAGTTACCGTCCTTTCCATATTTTATTTGATAATTTAGGTTCATGATTAAAATAAAATACTGACTATATTTTATTTATTAATTATATTCTGTTTGAATACTAATTATTTATAGAATAAATTTTGTTAATAAAAATAGTGTTTTCAATAGAATCTATAAAATTGGTTTGCAAAGGTATCATAAAACAATATGGTCCAAATAAATAAATCTTGCTGATTTCAAAAACAAAGCACTTGCACATATCACTTTATTTAATTGAACTAATTTATTTTTTTGACATGTTTTATTTTGTTATTTCATAGTTCATGTTATTAGTATTCCTTAATACTACATACACTATTATTATTAGCATACTACGTTGAGTTTAAATCAATAAATAATTTAAATTTGTTTAACAACCAAATTTGTTTAAATCAATAAATTATTAGCATACTACGTATAGTTATTCTAATTATAATTTAAAATTGTTACAGTGTTCATTGCATTGTAAGTTTTTAAGATAACATATACTGCATTTATATATACGTGCCTACAGTTTAATATTTATATCTTAAAGAGTCTAATTCTATTTTTGCAGCCAATAGCTTTGTTAATTTCCTTTCGATACGTACCATATATTGTTAGAATATTGCAATATCAAAATCATACACACACTATATTTACTTAGTAATATATAATTATATTATTTTTCATTTATTTTAAATAAAATGTCTGTTTATATTAATATAATCATAAGCATGTATAGTATTAAATATTTTTGGATGATATTGCAAATAGTAAAAAATTTATTTATCTATTGGAGCAAGTAATTAATCTGTATTTGGTCGTTGCGTTGATTTATTTATTTTTCGCGGATTATTAGAGACGAGAGTCGATGAAGACGCGACAAGTTAGCAGATCAGATTCGTTGGGCGAAATCTTCAATTGAGGTAAGGGGTGAGAGGAGGTTCGACTTTATGAGTATAAAATAACGTGGTACGAACGGAAATACCATAATTCCCAGATATTCATCCGGGGCTTACTACGTACGGTTGAGCCCTATTGAGTAATAATAATTAATTAATAAAATATGAACGGTAATAGTGAGGTCTAAAATATAATTTAGCAACCTATAGAATTGATGTGGATCTATTTATATCAAGATTTCATGTTGTCTGATTTTATGAAATGTTATGTCGATTGTTACTGTATAAATGATATGTACTGGAGTGTTCTTGCTACTTGACCGAAATTGTGATATTATTTGAATGTGCCACCTGTTTGATTTTTTATTGCAATTGATAAGATTGGATTGTGTATTGTGAGTAATGTAAACCAAATATTGGGATTGTACTGTGATTGACTGATATACATATATAATGATGAATATTGTGAAGTCAAACTGAAACTTATTGAGTTGTGATGATCGAGTAAGTCTGAGATATGCGTTGTAGATTTTAGAGTTAGGATTATTTTGTCATCATATAGGGAGGGTCTGACAAACCTAGTGATTTGGGGAAGTACAACTGAATGAGCCTGATCGTGGAGGGCTACAGTCGAACTGTAAGGTAAGACTGATAGACCTTGGGGGTACATCTAGTGGGGAATTCCTAAGTGGATTAGTGGGTAATTCCCTAAGGCCGGGAGCTACCACGCAACAAAAGAGTACCCCGACCGTCGCGTATATGTGTCTTGGGTTGAGTTGAGGGGATCTATGAGGACTTGGCCATTCATGAATTGTCCGTCCACTCTTGTAGTGGCATAGTATCAGGCCTCCTAACCAAGTACTTCAGAGTAGAATGGTACCAAATGATGAAGTATAGAGTATAGGACATGCATAGCATTTCATCCTTGTAACTGTTTTATTGTGATTGAATTAGAATAACCTTTGATATTATGTTCTTGAATGTTCCCTTTATTTGTGCTGTTTTGACTAATTGCGTGTTCTCCTCGTGTATTTTATACTGTTACATAATTTCGAAACTCACCCCTCGTTGCTTGTGTTTGGCGCTTGAGAGAGCGCAGTTATTTCAGGTTATCGATTGATGATCCATGCTCTGATAGGTGATACTGGGTGGGAGTAATTCGTTGTGTTTTATCGAGTTACGAACTAATTTTTGTTTTGTAAACTATATCGATCAATTGTGTTATATTCGATCTTTTATTCGAAGATACAAATTAATTGTCCCTAAGTTTTGAACATGTTTTTATGTCAGTAATATTTGTTTGATAAAACTCAGCTATATTTGATGTTAAATGATTTTTTATTAAGAAATTTTATGCAAAGGTCTTGTGTAAGTGTGACTGTGGCGTCCTAATCCTTATATTTTAAAAGAAATTTTTTTATACTCTACTTTTGGACCGCTGCGAATCTCTTTCAAAACTAGTGCATTTTACTTTTTATATCAATTTGGGTTTAGGGTGTCACACCTTGACCCTATCGTGCTGGCTGACATCTTGCAACTACCCACTAAAGGACTGACCATTTTTGGAAAAGATTGGTTTTCAGCTCTCAAACTCTCCAAAGAAGAGGTATTTCAAGAATTATTCATTGATGGCTCCACAAAAAATCTTTCTGCTGAGTTGAAACCACTGCCAAAAGTCTTCAACAACATAAGTCAAAACTGCATCCTCCCTCACTGTGGCAGTCACGAGTTTGTATCTGATAATGATATTCTTATCATTTATCATCTTCTCCATCGCAAGAAGCTCAACCTCCCTTATTTAATCATTCAACATATGATTGCTGCTGCTCAAAAAGATTACAAAAGGAACATTGTCCCTTACGGCATGGTTCTTTCAAAAATCTTCCAACAATTTCAAATTCCCCTATCCAGTGAAACATCCAAAATTAAAATTTCCTGATTCACATCCAAAAATATTTCACACATGAAACAACTCTCGTCTCAATCTGTTTCAGCTCCACCAGACAAAAGAAAAAGAACTGAAAGAATTCCAATTGATCTGGACTCTCCTGCCCCTCAAGATCGATCTTCCCCTTCTCCAAATCCTGAAGAACGATCTTCGTTTCAGGAAGCTCCCCCAAATCTAAATTCACTAGCTTCTCCAAATCCAACTATCTTCCAAGGAAGCCTCTGTCATACTCTTCCAATTCAACAAACTTCCATCATGTCTCCTATTTTTGTCTCACCACAAAAAACAACTACATCATCCATCTTTGGAATCAGTCAATTCTTGACTTTTCCTGATGACAATATTGGCCCTTCCATTCCACCTTATTCCGCTCCATCATATATCCCACACATCAGCACCAATTTTGCTTCGTTTTCTACCTTCTGCACATCTGCTGCCCCATCACACAACACTCCCATTGATGCTCAACAACGTCCTTCAGAAAGGAAAAAACTGGAAAAAGATTCATCAAAGGCTTGCAGGGATATCCCAAAAATCTTTGCTGCTATCCAATCCATTGCTGCCAAGCAAGCACATCATGACAAAGAACAAGTTATTTTACGGGATTGGATGACCACTCAACTTGCTCCTAAACTAGGAGTTGATCCACCTATGCAGAATCCTGTTCCAGTGTTTCCAGAAATGCTTCAGCCCTCCTTGTCTCCTTCATCAGAAGGGTATTCACCCTCTCTATCACTTTAATTCTTTGTTTTAGCTGTACTCTCTTGTACCTTTTTGCTATGACAAAGGAGAAGAAGTATCTTTAGATTTTAAATACCTGAATTGTAGTCTTCATATCATGCTGAATTGTAGTTTTCATATCATGTTGCTTGTATTTTTTTTTTTGTTTGAACCATCTTTGTAATGATCTTTTTGATATTAATGAAATCATTATTTGGTTCAAATACGTAGCACATATAGAGGGGGAGTCTTTTATTAAAAAACTCTCTGAATTATTATTTAGAATCAAAATTAAAAATCTAAATTAACATGTTTTGTCATCATCAAAAAGGAAGAGATTGTTAAGACAAAATCTCTAATTAATTGTTTTGATGATAATTAAACAAAAGGTTAATTAAGAATTATAATTATGATTCTAAGTGTTTTGGTATTTAACTTGTGTATTTGAGTGTGTTAAACAAGATAGGTACCAAGCAATTCAAAATAAATATCATTAAAATCAAAGCAAGCAAAAATAGCAAATCGAAGATGAATCATGCCATACTTCTGCAAAACGAAGATTGATCTTCACTTCCATCAGAATCAAGAATGATCAATCCTGTGCAGAAGATTGCATTCTAGAAGATGTACCAATCTTATCTCTTTATCAAAAACAAACAAGGAAAAGTTTGAAATAGAATCAGTCCAGAATTTGAAGAATCAAGACAAGCTTCATGAAGGAATATAAGAAGCAAGATCATTCTTCATTTTGTGCAAATGCAAGTACATAAGTACAGGCTGTAAAAGTACATCCCAGTTGTAATATAAAATCAAGACTGCACACTGACTCAAAAGCAAGCAAGCAACCTCAGAAAATGTACTGGATCGAGTACAAGTCATATCACACTTAACTAATCTGAGGATCGATCCTGGACTGCGAGAATGCTCTTGGATTCAGCTTCTTCACTCTTGCTTTTGGCCTGCTTCAGTTCACTTACTGTCCTATGATAGTTGGCTTCATCTCAACGGATACTTGAGCTATCCTAACCACTCTTGAAGCTTATAAATACAGCATCAAGATGAAGATCAAAACACAACTCAAAGTGCCAAGCAAAGCATCATTCTTACATTCATATTCGAGATCTCTCAAATATCATTCTTTAGCTTGCAAATCCTTCTCTTTGTGTTGTGTTGCAATCAGTAACAACTAAGTCTTAAGTTACAGAATCTATTTCTCAAACAAGAGTAAGATTCAAATTCTAAACATCTTCATCATCATTACTTTGTAACTCAAAGCTAGTGTATCACCATAGCTTGAGAAGTGTGTAGAAATCCTTTTATGTTGTAAAAGGTAATTTGTGTAAACCTTTCTGGAATAGGCTAAGGTAACTCTGGAAATCCTTTCTAAGGTAGAAAGGTGGAAGTTGTGTAAAGATCAAGATTGATCTACGAAAGTTGTGTAACAACCAAGAACAATCTTGCCTTGAGCACTTAGTGGAAAATGTCACATTTGTGAGGACTGGACGTAGCCCAAGTTGGGTGAACCAGGATATATGCCTGAGTAATCTCTCTATCTCTATCTTTATTTACTACATGCTTTACAATCATTTTTTTCATTGATAAAATCAATATTGTTGTTTTTACACTAACCAAGATCGTTCTTCATATTACCAAGATCAATCTTGAGTAAATTTTTTAGTTTCAAACAGGAAATTTTTAAAAGGGGCAATTATAATTCAAACCCCCATTTCTTATAATTGATATTGTTACTTCAGTATGATATAACAAATTGAGGATTTCACTAATTTTTCTTTTGGTGATTTTTGTTAGAGCAAGAACAATATATGACATTTTTATTTGTAGTATCTTATTGTTGTAGAGAATATTAATCATGATTGAATATACAATTATGAGTTGTGGGCTAGATTGTCATGGTAGGATGCTATGAGGTTTGAGCTGCATTTGTGTTATAGATTGATCCATTTTTGTTTCATTCCCTTTTACATGTGATGTGTAACTCCCCGACCATTACCGTTATCGGCGATGCTACCTCACGACCTTCTCGTCCCCCCTAACCACCCAGTGGAAATAACGAGTTTTTGCCTTCTGTGGGATTCGAGCCCGGTACCTGAGGGATAAGTACCGCCTCCACACAGTCCCACCACCAATTGAGCTCAATTGGTAGTGGTACTGTGTGGAGGCGGTATTTATCCCCCCAGGTACCAGGCTCGAATTAAAAACTCGTTATTTCTACTGGGTGGTTAGGGGGGACGAGAAGATTGTGAGGGCCGGTAACGGTAATGACCGGGGTGTTACATGATGCTTCTTGAATTGAAAGTAGGATTATTTTTTAATGTAAAACAACCATATGAAGGATGAATTTCACCTAGGATCTATGCCATATTTGACTTATCGATACTTAGAACTTGTGATAACTAGAATTCAAACTATTGTAATAAGGATTAAAACCTTTAATAATAACAACTCGTAAGTACCTTCTTTACGGATATCTCTCGTTTGATAGAAGTATATTAACTTGAGTCTATATGACATGAGAAATTGTCATATAAGAGATGAAAGGGTGGTTTTCAAAACTTTATACATGTCTTGTAAAATTCGGAGATAAGTATTGTGACAATGTCAATTCCATTTTTTTTAAATAATAATCACCTTGCAACCTAGCTATTTACAGCCTCTATAACTTTTAAATCATTTTCTTTTAATAAATCACTAAAAAGATTTTATTTTTTTTCCCTTCGCTTGAATGGTTGAAGTATATAGCTTGTTTGATTTCTAATTGATCTTTTTAATTTTCTTCTTGTCTTGTGTGTTTTTATTACTTTCTTGAATTTATGTAATATATATATATATATATATATATATATATATATTTGGATGGACAATGAATTGTCACTAAGTATTTACTCCGCACAACACATGTATATATGTGTGCATTCCTTGAATGATGATTTCATGCTACTATGGGTTACAAAGAATATCTTTTAGATGTTTTATAATTGAGGTATATACTCGAGATAATCTCTTAGAGAGAATTAATTTAAAAGTACTTGTCATAGAAAAGAATGAATTGTACTCATGAAAGTAAAAAAAAAAAAAAGGTAAAATTATACTTACCTATTTTAGCAAGTTTTCTTGATTGATTGAAGTTTGTTTTAATAATTTAGGATATGTGGAAAGTTGTGCTAATGAATTAGATAATGACAGTGGTTGTGTGGTAAATGTGATTTTAGAATGGTTGTTTCGCGTTTGAAAATTTATGAAAATTTCATAAATATTGATGGTATTAAAATGAGAACTATTAGAGAATTGTCAGTTTTGCTTTAAGTTTTGATAAAACAACTTTATATCTTAATTATAGGTTTCATTTTGTTTTACTATGAGATTTGAAATTTTTCTAGAAACGTACTTATAGGAGTTGTTTGAAGTAAACTACAGGCTGAGTTGTGATAGGGTTGTGATTTTGATATATGTTTGGGTACGAATTGTTTCGTGTATCCATGATGTTTATGCATGTCATGTATTGTAGGACATGAATGGTAAACAATAGTATGGTTTCAACATTGTGCTAGTTGAGGTAAAAAATATATATTTTTTTTTTTAAAGTTTATACTATTGAGTTTTGAAATTAATTTATATATGTTTTTCCACATGGCCAAGTGTGAGTACTAAATTGTGGATGAATTGGATGATTAATAGAGTTGGATGCAATTTCGATTCCTATGCATTTGGATACTTCGTTCTTTGGTGTTTTCCATTGAGGTAACCTCAGTCACATAATGCGAACTAAGAAAATTCTGATGTAAGCCTACCAAAATAGGTCATTTCTACAAAAACTTTGCCTTCATATTAGTGGGTAATCTTTCTTGTGGACCAATGCTAAAGATGTTTAGTCTTAATAATTTTAGCTTAAAAGGTTGCTATGTAAAATTAGGACACCCTAACAAGTTCTGTCGTTGATAGTAACCGAGTAGTGAAACCAAAGTAAGTGTCAGAGTTTGTAACATGGAGGAATTTGAGTGGACTTAGTCGAAAAATTAATGACCTACAAAACCTCATTCTTACCTGTAGAATTTATTTCTAAGATTTAGATGAAACCCCAAGTACTGATGAGTAGACTCGTATATCTTTAAGATTGTCAAGACGTCATATGATCAAAGTGCATAACCGTAATAGCTTTTAAGTAAAGATTTTTCAAAACTCACTTAAATTTTTTATTATTGACAAATGTGCACTCGTGATATTTTCTAATAAATACATTTGTGCTTATGTGATCTATTAAGCATGTTTAACTTATGGTGTGCTATCTATTATGTTGTACATGATATACATAAGCACACATTACATAGGTTTCACAATATACTTATATATACACATACTAGTTTTTTCTTGTTGATTAAACAAAATCGATGTTTAAGAGATTTTTTTTCTTATATGGTATATTTATTGAATGAGCAAATTCTTGGTTAATAGCAGCATTAATTTAAATAGGATTATGTAATATAGTAATAAGATTATGTAATATAGTTTAACTTAGTTACTTGTTAGATTAAATTAATTTGTTGATTGTTAAAAGTGTTTGTCATGTAAAATAATGATATGTATGTTTTATGATGTCTTATTTGAGATTAACCCGATCGCGAAAGAATAAAATCCAAGAGAACAACTCTATAATGCCAAATATATTGACTAGTTTTACTATAGCCTGCCTAAGCCCTAAAGTGCTTCTTGGCCACAGTTGATGTGAGTGATCCATCCTGTATAAGACCTCGAGTGCACCTTGACAGCACCTGAGGTGAGTATGATGTGGTAAAATTTATTGTTATATAATGTTAATCATTTTGTCTTACTTGAGTAATGATTACAAATGTAAATATTAAAAATGATTTTAAATTATCAAGTATTAAGTTAACTTATTACCAAGACAGAAGTTGTTATTATTGCATCGAAATATGGAATTTTGATCCATGTATCAAGTATACAATCATGCATTGATATTGCTTTAATCCATACGTAACATTAAATACAAGTTGTGTGGTTCCAAAACACGTGCATCAACTTCACCCACCAAATTAAATGCATTGATTGCGTGTCTTATAATCATTGAAGTATTGAGAAAACTTATTACCGAGACGGGTGTTGTTAATAATGTATTGGAATCAACATCTATGATTCCCGTATGGAGTTGTGTGTAACACCGATGCAATAATAGTTTGAATCTATAGCGTGTATTAACTACAAACCATGTGAATCTCGTCAATTTCACCAAAAGCGTGTGCAATTAATTTCAGTAGTATAATTAAATGTATTTGCGCGTATTACGAGGTGAGAGTTGTATGAATTTATATTGTACATTAATTATCAAAATTGTGTGCAATTAACTTAAGGAGCCAATTTACATGTTTATCGTGTACAAAGATGAATGGTTATGCATCGATTCGAAGTTGCGTGCATTATCGATGCAGAAGTTTCTTAAATCCATGTTGTTAATTAACTACAATTTGGGTGAATCATGTCAATTCTATCAAAACCGCCTGTAATTAACTTCAACATCTAAATTAAATATTTTTCGTGTATCAAAGATGAATGATATGATTATGCATTGGTATTAAGCAACAAATATTACTCAGGTGAAAGTTGTTTGCATTTATGATGTGCAATAACTATAAACTGCGTGAATCAAGACATGAATGATGAAACTCAACCATCTCATCATTTCTATAAATTGTAGATGGGTAACAACATACCCACATTTTTTTTAATGAAATAGGTCGTGTAGAGGTTCTCTGCAACCATTACTCACTTTATCTCTTCTGCAAACATTTATTTTCTATTATAGCCCCTTTTAATTCAAATGATTTTGCCAACGAGGACAATTTGATTTTCAAATTCATCAATAAGTCATGTTTATTGATCCAAAGACTAACCAATTTGAGGTGTTGGTGGAAAATAGGCAAAATATATCAATCTTGAGTTTTATGAAGGACATTAGTTTTCTGATACACGTGTCTCTAAATGTTGAAGCAATCTTTGTAATTATTTGAATCATGTAGTACAAGTTCAATTCGCAATCTCAACTTAGAAGTGGAGATTTTAGGAGTACTATTATTTTAATTATAAATATATTAGCGCAAGCTCTTTTGTCTGATATGTATAAACTTGCATTATTGTTCGACAAATTCAAGCAAATCTATAATGGGTTATTGATATTTTTAGACAAAAAGACATGTATAATCATTTAAGTTTAACTCAATTACCGCTTAAGTCCTTTAAGTTTATTTTATTTTGATTTAGTCCTTTAAGTTGCATTTTGTTTGCATCGTTAATCCTTTATCTCAATTTCAAAAATAATTAGTACAATTGAAAGCTTCTGATCGTTTAAAACTCTACCATATGCTGCAATAATATGTCCCACATACTAATCCTTCAGATTACATTAATCAAATCTTATAAATAGTATATATTTTTTGATTTCCTCTACAATAATTTAAACGCACGTATAGCGTTAAAAATAAGGTAATAAAAGTTTATCTACATAATTAATGTCTTTAACTTTCTTCACATGCAAAGTAGCTTGGACAATGAACTTGTTGCGATGTTTTTATTATATTTTAACGTTTGATGACAATAATTTTAGAAATTTTTTAAACTTAAAGGACTGAAAGTATAATTTAATATATCTTAAAGGTTAACGATGCAAACAAAATATAACTTAAAGGATCAAATCGCGATAAAATAAACTTAAAGAAACTAAGCGAAAATTGAACTAAACTTAAAGGACTAAAAGTGTATTTTTACAATATTTTTATATTTAAATTTTCGTACAATATAATATTTTATTTTATTTTATATTCCAGAATTATAAATTGTGTCGTATGTGTTGTGATAAAATAAACTTAAAGGACTGAAAGCATAATTTAATATATCTTAAAGGTTAACGATGCAAACGAAATATAACTTGAAGGACCAAATCGCAATAAAATAAACTTAAAGATTGAACTAAACTTAAATGACTAAAAATGTATTTTATTTATCATATTTTTATATTTAAATTTTCATACGATATAATTATTTTATTTTTAATTATATTCCAGAATAAATTGTGTCGTGCACTAAAACAATACCATCATCATCTCACATAAGAGATCCCTCATGCATCAGTTTTAATTAAAAATAAATCAAATGCTTTGCAAAGTTAGACTTAAATATGATAAATAATAACGTGTACAAGGGTGCGGGTTGACCTGCCAGCCCGATTCAGCCCGATTTTTACCCGTATTCGATCACTTTCGAGTTCGACCCAACCCGTTGAAATCTGCTTATATTCGGTTCAGATAATGAGTTCACCAATTTGAACCTTTCGACCCAACCCGATGATTAGTTAGGTTTTTTTTTTAAAAAAAATTTGTTTGACAGCCCAATAGTCCAGCCACCCATATTTTTCTTCTGTTCTAGACTTCATGTAGCCGTGCCGCCGCCCACCTTCTTCTTCTCTTCTAGATAATTTTTTTTTTTATCAAAGTAAGGTGTATAGATTATTTTTCCCTAGATTATCTATGTCACTTGGGAAAGATACATTTTTTTAAAAAAAACTATCAAGTATATTGATTTTTATGATAAATTAAATTTTATGTAATAAAATATTGGATAAATTAAAATATGGTTGTGAAGAAACTTTATCAAAAACAATTGTCGCGAAGAAAGCTTCATTTGAGTTAAATACTATTTATTTAGATATTATATTTTGTTATAGTCTTTTTTTATTTAGACAAAATGATAAATAAATTTACGGTGTATTTGAATGTAAAACATAATATTCAGATTCATCAATAATTGTTATAGATTTTACTGACACTTCATCATAATATTTAATATCAGTTGATTAATATTTCTAAAAAATTAATATTAAATATGATGAATTTAGTTTAAATTTGTTTACATTTAAATCTATTAACTTTTTTAGTATTTTGTTTAAAAATAGTTAGTATTTTAAAAATAAACAAATGAAACATAACTATTAAAAAATTGTGGTAGCATAGTAAACTAAAATGTGATGAATGATGTGATTGAAATGTTATGATTTTTGAGACATTCAAATATTAAATATATTTTCATTCAATTAAATTGTTATTGTTGTTACTTATGTTTCTCCCGTAAAATAAAAAACAAATTACTATTTATGTATAACCCGCCAACATAACTCGTAAAAAAAAAAGGAATTTAAAACTCAATCCAACCCAATTATTTGCAATATACTCCTTGTCTCATATGTCACATTTAGAATTTCAACAAAGCAATTTTTCCAATATATTCTTATTCAATAAATCATTTGCAAATTGCAAGTATAAGTTTTTTTACAGACATTTGCAAGTATAAGTTGATTGATCATAAATAAGAGCTCAAATATATTAGTCTTAATATATCATAGATAATCATTTTGATTGAGATACCTTACAAGATAAGTCCTCCGTAATATTTGGTCTTTTAAATTGTTTTAGGAAACTGAGATATACTATTAAACATGTTTTTCCTTTTCTATATCCTTACAAAATGAGTAGTTAATGTGAAAAAGAGTAATTTATATTGCATATGTTTGACGCTGCGTTTGTTACACTGCAACTACACAACTATGTTTACTATGTTTTCTGTGTAACTGCAACCACACAACTATGTTTTCTGTCTCAGAGCGGCGCAAAGCACTGAGCTCTAAAGCTGGGATAGTGGAATAACATACAAACTAAACATAAAATACAAATGTTATACAAAAATACTAATAAAATAGAAAAATACACAATTAATAGGGTAATCATACTTAATAATCAAAATTCAACGTCAAAATCAAGTTCTATTAGTAATCGTAAATAACAAAGCAGAAGAAACATGACAGACAAAACAGAGTTATAGAAAAAAATAAAACAACAAAGCAATATCATAATGATGCTGAACGGAGCAAGAACGTAATAAAAAGATAGAACCCAGTTTCATTTTCACGATTTTGAAACAACCCCTGCATGAGTTTATACTAATAAAAAAAATTAAGGCTTAAATGGGAGTGAAATGACCCAAGTACCCTTAATGAAGAAAAAAAATAAAAACTTGTATTTTTTAAAAATCCCTAGAACAAGTCCGATAACAAGTCGGATTGGGATAGCAAGTCCCGATGATAGCAAGATTCGCGGCTGAGAACGCCGCTACAATCAAATGCATTTTTCCAGTCGATGGTGTCGCAACCAACCCCTCAACCACACTGGGATAGCAGGATCGCATGGGATTGCTCCAAAATTGACAACAGAGCCACACAGTTTTGTTGTATTTTTTCAACGTGAAACATAAAAGCTTCAAAGTCGTGCGTTAGCCATACAAAAACAAACATATACAAGATACATTGTTGGCCACTATTAAACCCAAATGACTCGGTATAGTTTTTTTTCCAAAATAAAATGCTTCAAATATACATTAAAATTCAAAACATCTGCAACCAAGGAATGTATATAATAACAAAAAACGTTCATAAGTAATTATATACCAGATACAGATTTTTCACAAAGTGTAATATTACAAATGACTTATACTTCTACACAACAACAAATAAAAAACTATATAAAGAATTCGCACACTGCCACACAGTTCAAAATTATTGCATTGCCAATAACTTTAAGAACACTTATTATCTTACCATTTTCAAAGGTATAGGCACAACAATATCATATGCTGATAAACATGATTTAATTCAAGACGATGCAGATTTGGAGGATGGGTTGAAAGGAACCTGTTCACCGCATGTGAGGAACTCATGGGGTCCAGCTTGTTCACGACCAACACCAAGAAGGTCGAGATAATATAGGTAATGAGAAACAATATTGTTCATCGCGTCAACATCACCCTGTCCGCAAACACTATCACCGTAGAGAATGTTCATTGTAGAGCCAAAACCAGGAAGCCGTTTCTCCATTGTGTCATTCTTGCTAGGCTTCCAGTTGCCAACGAAGATATCGTGGGCAGAGGGTTGTGATTTTTTGATTGGTGTCATCCATCTCCACATTGCGGCTTGGAAAGCTAGGGTTGCATTCTGCTCTATGTATTCTGGATGGTCAAGTAGATTCACCTTCAAAGCCTCTCCTGCAGCTCCATAATTGTAGTTCCTATATTGATGTTACCAAATACCAAAAAGTACAGTCATAAACCATGC
The DNA here is from genome assembly GCA_037974735.1 of Cicer chorassanicum. Lineage (NCBI taxonomy): Eukaryota > Viridiplantae > Streptophyta > Magnoliopsida > Fabales > Fabaceae > Cicer > Cicer chorassanicum. Next base: position 39,913,107 of record JBBPBP010000003.1, on the reverse strand, counting down.
TATCATTTCAAGACAATATTTTTCTCAATGCATATTCTACATTTCAATTAAACCAGTTCCATTACATATAACTACAACTGTTTTTAATAAAAGTGTGCATGCAATTTGGGTTTGAATCTTCACAGAAATTTAATCTTTGCCTTAAACACTTGACAGACATGCTACTTAATCGTGTCATTGATTGTCATCTTACCAATATGATCAAATATCCAACACATTGAGACAACAGAAACTTACATATCGTAAAATATGATAGTTTAAGCCATATCTTGAAGGCTTTCACCTCTTCTAATCATATGGGTCAAATGCAAGTTCAATGATCACAGTTATTGAGGTTCTTAGGAAGAACTGATATATTAAGAGCACCAGAATCCAAATGCTGTCCATTTTTCACAGATGAGGGGATGTTATTGTCATCACCGATAAACAAATAATCTTGCAAGTTTGATTAAATATTAACCTTCATTGGGTCTGATTAATTTGGTACACCGGTCAGGGATGTTAGGGAAGTCTCAATGTTTAATTATATCAGTATTTAGTAGCTACCTTTTTGGCAAAAAAAAAACGAAAAAAGTTCTATTATCAGTATTTAGTAGTGTTAGACGTATACATACCAATAAATAGGAATGGCTCCACGTCCGTAGTATTCAGCACCGGGAGTGCAGGGGTATGTGAATTTGTAATAGTCGTCACAATATGTCTGGCTAGGACTCATTTCATGATTGTAACAAAGACCCCAGGCCAAAGGTCCTCCAGTTGCCACTCCATATCCACCTGGCATCAGCATTACAAGAACAATAAACATTCAGATAAACAAAATTAAAACATAACCAAATCAATCACTGAACCATTATCCAAGTTCCACTATACAAATGATAAACCTAAGCCAGATCCCACAAATAAATGAACTTTCACCAAACACATTTTATATCTCTAGTCAACAGCAACCGCTATAGTGAAGTTGCATGCTACATGAAATCCTGTTATGTTGCATTTTTAGTAGCGGCCACTAGGTAGCTACAGTGAAGCTCCTTTAAAAACTCAACTTATAGTTTTTGGACGTTTTGGTCATTTTACCCTAAAAAATATTAGCTTTGTAAGAAAGTTTTATTATTAGTTACGAATATGTCTTTAATTTAGTGTATTATTCTACTTTTATGCGTGTGTGGTACAAAGTATAAATTTCTTGAATTGTTATCCTAAACTTCGGCGTAGCGGCTGGGTCGGCCGCTCTGCTCCTCAATCTTCCCTTGACTACATAGGTTTCTATCTTACTGACAAATATGCCACATGTCAATCATTAATCAAGACAACAACAACAACAACAAAAACTCAATTCTTTACAAAATTCACTAGCAACCATACAACTACAACTGAAAAGTTAGCACATCATCATCTCTCTCAGTAATGATATCAACCTAACCAAAAAAAATGACGAATCAATCAACAAGTCAAGATATGCAACACACCAATCAAGCAGATAACAACAATCCAATCCACCAAAAATTTCAAACATCGTAGACTCGGATCTAAGATCTTCTCCAATACACTTAAAAATAATATAAAAAAATTCCATCATTATTTTTTGTTTTGATCTCAAATTTAATCCAATCACAAAATTTACCACAATAACCCTAATTAATCATAATCTTTTTCCCCTTACAATATTAAATCAAACGAAACAAACACACAAAGTAAACCAAACCAAACATAGGAACCAAATCACAAAACACAATTCCATTAATCACTTCACTACAAACACACAACTAAATATCCAATTTAGTCCTCGAAAATAAAAGATCCTATCAACCTAGTATCTCAAATTATTAATATTCCAAAATGATACATAAAATTGCAAAATGTCAATTAACCAGATCATTTTGACCAAACATATATGCTAAAATGATCCATAAAATTGTAGGGATTATTACAATCAAATGTACATACCAAATATTACTTAATATTGTAATAATCCCTACAACTATAGGTGTCAATTTCACAAGTCCACTAATTATTGGTCTCAGTACACATGTTGGAGGGGCAAAAATTTTAATAGTTAAAAAGGCCCCAAAAAGAAAGCCCCAAAAATTTTGTGGGCTTAGTGGGACCTATAAGCCCACTTTTTCAAATTTTTTTTATAAAAATATCGACAAAATCTTTTTTGATTTTTTTCCGATAAAAAATTATTTATAATTTTTTTACTTTTTTCTCAAATTTTTTTTTATTCGAGAAAAATAATTTAAAATTTTTTAAGAAAATATTTCAATTAACAAAACATAGAGCCTATGAGCCCTTGCTTAAGCCCACAAAAAATAATGAAATAATGGACCGGGGCTTTAAAAATTTATTTCAATAAGGACCTAATATTAGGGGCTTAGTAGGAGATTTTTTAAGGGGATTTAGACTTAAGGGCTTTATTGACAGCTCTACCTACAACTATCAACTAAAACCAAACGAATCAGATCACATTTTGCAATTTCATACACTATTTTTCAATAATCATTAATATAGAGAATTAAATTTACAATTCTTAAAATTTCAGCATAATTGTTTGGTTCTGCGGTGACAAAAATTGATTTTAGAGTTGTAAAGTGGTTTATATTTGGCGGTAAAACATTTGAAGTCAAAAGCTCCAGATCTAGACATCTAACTTCAAGTTAGAATCAATTTTAACTAAATTATGATTTTAGTTAATAAGAGATTTATGTTTGAATACTTACGTAAAAGTGAATTGTAGGATAAAAATCACATTTAGATTCAAAATCTATAAATCCTAATTTGAAGTTAGAATCAATTTAGAAAGTAAAATTAATGCTACTAAAAAACAATCAACCATTCACAAAAATAAAAAATCAATTCTAGGCATCTACAATCAATTTTCACTCTTCGAATAGTGAAACCAACAATAAACTAAATTAAATATATTTACTTAACATAAAAACACAAAAAAATATTTCCACAAGGTATGCAGCGACTAAAATTGATTTTAATTAAAAAAGAATTGTAAAGTGGTTTATAAAACATTGGAGTCAAAAGCTACAGATCTAACCATCTAGCTTAGTTAGAATCAATTTTAGACTAAAATTAATTAATTATACTCAAGAACAACCAAAAATGCCAAAAAAAAAGAGAAAAAAAGAAATTCTAGCTTAGTAAATTGAATATATTTATTTACTAAACAATATAAAACTTACAAGAGGTTTTGCTGCCAACATGTCCAAGGAAAGCAGCAATTTCCATCATCTGAAAAGTCTTATTCTTCCCAGCGGTACCAAAACCCTGCGGCTCGAAAATCGAAGCAGCGGCAATAAAAGAATGATAATCCCAAAATCCAACGGCATGTGCAACCGGCGAGTTTCTCTTCGAAAACAGATTCTCAAACTGATACGTTTGAAAATAATCAGTTATCGTTAAATTACAACAGTAAATCGACCAACCTTTACATTCCCATCCTTTATCACAGTATTTTTTTCCGTGTTTGTATTTGACTAGCGTTTTTGTTGTTGAATCGCCTTGAACGGTTGTTGCTACGTCGGTGAGGAGAATAACGAAAGCGAGGAGTAAAACGACGGCGTTTTGGTTTGCCATTTTGGGTCTCTGAAGTGGAATCAGAGAGAGAATGAGTAATGTGAGAGGTTTGAGAGGTTAGTTAGTGAGATTTTTTAATGTGGTGAGGGGGTGATGAACGGTGGATGATGGGGTGTATGTGGAATGTGTGGGGACAGGAATGTTTAAGTAATTAGGAAGTGAGAGAACAGACTGGCTGGAGGCAAGGAACACCTGGGTTTCTCCACCGACAGCTGATGTGGCACTGCGAAATGACGATATTGCCCTTCATTTTTTGTTTTGTTGGGTTCTGTTGGTTGTTTGTCTATCTATTGTCGCGAAAATAAAATTGAGTGTCAGTCCAAACCATTTTTTTTTATATAAGAAATTGAGAGTAAGGAATGCACAATTTTTTTACGGGAAAATAAGCTTCATTTAAATATGAAAATAGAAGAACTAAAAAAAAAAACACCATAACAATATAAATAAATATTTCAAAAGCTAATAAAAAATTAACAAGTTTAAATTTTAATCATAACAATTAAATTAAATTCTTTAACATATAGTCAATGGTAAAAAAAATAATGCAAAATTCGTAAGACTTAACTTAACTGACATAATATCGATATTGTCGTGAGTTTTTTTTTTTATCATTTCGTTTAGACAAAATAAAAATTAATGCAATATATATTGTCTTTAAACTCATTCATCTACATAAAAAAAAATTTGTTGGTGTTTGCTCATATCGACTATAGATAATTTTTGACATCACGAATTCAACCACATGTTTACGGCTAAATGAGTTCTTCTTAAATATTTCAACAAACACACAAAGTACAAACTTAAAACAAAAAAAAATTATTTGATAATACTCTATAATTTTTGACTTAGTCTTTGATCATTATATTGTTAGAGACTTAATTGTATTTTGTTTCTTTATAATTAGTTAAATGGTTGTTACTATGCCATCTATATATACACTTCAAAGTGTATATTGTATCAGTTAATTAAATAATAATAATAATAATAATAATAATAATTATTATTATTATTATATTTCTTTTGTATATACTCTAATAAAAACGTTGCAATGAGACAAGAAATCAGAACGCCTTACTAAAACAATGAACAAAATAATTTCACACTCAGGCAATAGAATCGTAAACAAAACGAGAAAAACCTAAATATTTGTGGAAACCACTTATTTAATTAAAATGAAAGAAAAACGAGTTAGATGAGTCACTTTAGGTCAAAAAAAGGCCTAAAAGAGAAGAAAAAGCTAACAAAAAAGAAGTGATTGCACTTAAGAAATACACATACTAGTATGTGTATAGTTAGAAAGAATCAATATATAACTTTAATGGTTTGCTCTGGTGGTAAAAAGATATGTATTAGACTTGTAGGTTGTAGGCACATCGATAAACTTGATGCTTGGAAGGCACATCGATAAACTTGAGAAAACCATAACAAACATGCTCTCTAATAAAGTGATAGTCTATGTATATATGCTTTGATCTCTCATGAGTGGTTGGATTTGAGGCAAGATCTATAGTTGATATGCTATCAGTAAAAACTATTACATTTGGAAACTTGTATTTCAAAATCTTTAAGCAATTATTTTAATCAAAGTATTTCAGATGTCAAGGTTGCAACCTATATTCTGACTCTGCAGAAGATCTAGCCACTGTTGACTTCTTTTTATATTTCTAAGATATTATGGACTCACCAAGAAAGACACAAAATCATGTTGCTGGCCTTCTAGTAGTAGTGCAACTTCCCCAATCTACATCTACATATATAGAAACTTTGAGTGATAGAACTGCATAAAACATAAGTCCTAATCTTGGAGATGTCTTTAGATACTGTAAGATTTGGTCCACAATCAAAAGGTTCTTCTTGTTGGGCTTATTCATATACTGATTTAACTTGTTCATTGAGAAAGAAATGTATGGCCTTGAAACAATAAGGTACATCAATCTTCCTATCAATCGTCTATACATGGATGAATTTAATAATTCTGAAGCGTCTTCTATCAAAGGAATATTTGGATCCATGGGAGTGGCTGATGGCTTTACTCCCAAGAAACATGTATCCTCAAGAAGCTGTATAGTATACTTTCTCTGACATAGGTGTATACCCTATGGCGATTTTGCAATTTATAATCCCAGAAAGTACTTCAGATTCCCTAGCACTTTGAGCTTGAAATGACTTTTTAAAGTATGTTGACTGTGTTGGAGCATGGAATGACTATGACTTGCAAGTATAATTTCATCTACATCAATTAAGAGTATAACAAGAGTGGCACCCGAACCTTTAGTGAACAAGGAGGAGACTACAGTGCTTTTGGTGAATCCATGTTGCAAAGTTATAGAGGAAAACATTGAAACCACTGCCTCAAAGCCTATCACAATCTATACAGTAACTTATGAAGTCTACATGCCATATTCTACGTCTCCCCAACAACTGAATAACTTGGTGGCAATTCCATTAATATATCTTCATCTAATTTTCCATTCAAGAACGCATTATTCACGTCTAATTGCAACAACTTCCAACCTTGTTGAGCTGCTGATGTAAGCAGTACTCTCACTGTTGTCAGCTTTGCCACTAACAATAATATGCTTAAAAAATATATGCGAACTTGTTATGTGTAGCCTTTTGTCACTAATCTAGCTTTATGCATGTCCAAAGTACCAATGCTCTAAATTTTGTCTTATAGACCCACATGCACCCTATAGCTTTTCTCCCTCTGGCAAGGGAACAACTTTTAAGGCTGCCAATTTTTCTGCCATAGCCTTTCTCCACTCCTCATGTTTGACAACTTGATGATAAAATTGAGATTCATAAATAATGGCAACTTGCATCACATAATTTTTGTAGGAATGCGATAGTCTTGAACAGTTATGGTGATGATGTATGGGATAAACAACATTACATTTGTAGTCATCTAAGTATGCTGGAACAACATGTCTTCTGGTGGATCTTCTAAGATTGGTATGACTCTCACAAACTAGAAAGTCAACAACATTATATATGGAATCATCATCATCTGCACAATTGTCATCATTAAATGGTGAAATATCTAGATCATCACGATTAGCATAGCCATCAACAGACATGTGATCAGGAATTGGGCAAGGAATCACTTTTGGAGGTAGGAAATTAAGATCACCATCAGTTGCAGGCATGTTATGGAAAGGGAAAATGGTCTTATGAAAAACTACATATCTTGAAATGATAAATTTTCTTGTGGAAATATCATACAACTTGTAACCTTTAACACCAGAAGGGTAACTTACAAAGACACACAACCCTAAGAGAAAATTTATTTGTGAGTTGTGGTATAGTAGCAAATATGTCAAACAACCAAAAACTCTAAGGTGATCATATGAAGGCATTTTCAATAAAATAGTTCATAAGGGGACAAGTTTTTCAGATTTAATGAAGGAACTCTGTTTATTATATGAGTTGCAGTAGAGACACAAAATTTGATGGGAAACAAGGATTGAAAAGGAAGTGCTTTGGCTACATTCAACAGGTGATGTTGTTTTCTCTTAAAAACCTAGTTTTGTTGAAGACATGAGAATTGGTGCAGAGTACTCAGTTCCTACAGAAAACTAGTTAAATCCAATTCCTTTGCATTATCAATACGCATAGATTTTATATGTTTACCAAATTGAGTTTTCACCAAAGTAATTTTTTTTAATCTTATCAATGGCCACAAATTTATACTTCAACAAATACAACCATGTGAATCTACTGTGGTCATCCACTATAGTAAAAAATAAGACTTATTATCATAAGTAGTAAGATCAAAAGGGCCCCAATGTCATAACGAATCATATCAAAGCAATCATCATAAAATTTGTTCAAAGACTTAAAAGAAAGCCCGTGGAATTTTTTCAAGGGACAAATGCCACAAAGGTGAGAAGAATAGTAAAAAGAAACATCAAAATGTATTTTATTTCCAACAATTCTAAGTACATTATTAGATGAATATCCTAAACGAGAATGTCATAATTGGTTACGATTATGTCTAATAGAACAATAATTCTGAATAACATTATTTGAAAATTTATTACAAACGTAAGAAAATTGTAAAGTAGCATTGACAAGCTTTTATCACAGGCAAATACAATGGCAAGGGTATCAACTGTAAAATCATTAAGATAGAGTTATAATCCTTGAAACATGTTACCCTTGACAACCATCTTTTGATTAGAGGCTCCTGAATAACAAACTGAGAATCATAGAAAGCTAGAAAAATTTGAAATCTCTAGCCAAAGCACAAACAAATAGAATAGTGATAGTAAATTATGGAATATAAAGAACACGTAGGATTTGAAGTTGAGAGTTCGGGTTAACACAACCAATAACATGAACCATAACTTGTGCTTTTTTGGGAAGAGTAACAAAAGTGTAAGATAAACAAACATAAGAGGAAAATTGATTCAAGTTGGTTGCAATATGGGATGTGGCACACGAATCCATAATTCAAGCACCAACAAAATAAGAATGAGAAATAAAACAATTGAAAGAAATGTGTTCAAAACAAGATAAACTTATATCAATGCCTTCCTCAGGCTTATCGGAGACGAGGGTAGCAACACGACCCATATAAGCCTGGAAAAAGGTTCTAGATTTAGGGTTCTTGTAACCCGGAGGATATCTATGAATCTTGAAACACTTCTTCTTTGTGTGGCCTACAAACACAAATGCGAGCATTTGAGATGATCGTGTTTACTCTTAGGGTTTGATTATTTTCCCTAAACAACAAAGGCCAAAGGTGAATATGTGTATTGAGAGGTAGAGCCAACTTGACGCTACTTTTCATCTTGCCTAATAAGGGCCAATAAGCGATTAATAAGAGGTAGTAGATCAATAAAAAGGATTTGACCTTGTATCTGGCCAAAAGAATCATTTAGTCCCATGAGAAAAGTCAAAATACATTCTTGTTGGAGAAAATCGACCAAGGGTTGAACACCACCGCAATTGCATGAATGAGTTGGACGAAATTCACCAAGTTCTTCCCACAATGCTTTGAATTTGGTGAAATAATTGCAAACAAAAAGAGAATCTTGATGGCAATTGGCGAGTTCTTTCTTGAGATGGAAGACCTTCAAACCATTGTTTTGGTGAAATTGCATGTGGAAATCATTCCAAATCTCATTTGCAGAATTTAAATTGATCGCTAAAGCCTGGAATTCATTGGATACGAAATTAAGGATCCAAGATGCAACAGTGCTGTTGTAGCGCCTCCAAGGAAGAAAATGAGGATCGTATTTTGGTGATTGATGGATCAAGTCATTGGCAAAACCAAGCTTATTGTGACCGATAAGAGCCATTTTCATGGTTCGACACAAAGATCCATAGTTTTCACCGATGAAAGGATGAGCAGCGAGAACGAGCGCAAGGTTGTTAGAATTCCCGATGAAGAAGGATTGGTGTTGTTTGCCATGTTGTTATCTTCCATGATTGAGAAGAAAAATGCTTGAGAAAGAAAAACTTCTAGTACCATATTAAAGATTGCACAATTGGAAGATGAACATTGAAAATGGAATGAAATTCATGTATTCTGAATAGTATAAATCAATTTTATTGAATGTGAATTACTCATTGTACATCTCTTGAAATGGGTATTCCCATCTACAGGCTTATATACAAATTACAAACAAAACTAACTAAATACAATTCTAACTAACTGATGTAACATAATAACTAACAACAACTAGACTAAATAACCAACTTTTAACTAAAACATGAAATGCTTAAGAAAGAGGGAACAACAGTTCTAATAAATTCAGACAAGAGATAATCTGTGTGGAAGAGGAGTATTAAATGTTAATCACTCTTTTTGTGCAAATGGTTGTGAAGTACATGAAAATGCTAAACATCAATTTTATAAATGTGCTACTTACAATGAGGCTTTGACTAATTTGCGGGATTGGGGAAAGATGGAAGGGTTCGGATGGATAGGTTCAATGTTATCTGGTTTGCTTGCATATGGGTGATTTTGAAAGTTTGCAATAATAAAATATTTAAGAATAGAGCGCAACAGATGTGGTGGACAAATGGGTTGATGATGTCAATATTTCTTGGAAGTGGCTAAAAAGCAAGGTGAAAGGATTCAATTACTCAATAAATTAAAGTTCTTCTAAACCTCTGGAATGTTTGGGACTATATCTTGTTTAATGTTACTGAGATATTTGTGTGTTTTGCATCTTAAACAAACAATTATTGCGCAAGAGTTTTATTAGAGATTCAGAGGGGTGTGAAAATGACAGAGGATTTAATTGCTTTTTTGTTTCTGTCTCTGGTTTGTGTTTTTTTTTTCTTTTCAGGATGTGTATTAGTTACTCAATATTTTCCATTTTGAATTAGTACGAGCAAGGGGCTTTTCACTTCTTGTATTGGTATTAGAAAATTGGGTATATGGAATTGATGTAACTCTGGGGCATGATTTGATAGGCTTAGTTGCCTTGGATTTACATCCTATAACATTTATGGCATTTGTTGTGCCATGGTTAATGAAATTGGCCTGTTCAAAAAAATAAACAATGAATATTCAACCCATTTGAAGTATTAGAAGAACTTTGATTGATGCCACCATAAAATTCTTCCAGAATAGCATTCAAATTGGGTGTATCTCATTTGCTATGTCTATTCTTCAAATATATTTCCTTTAAAACCATTTTCTAATTTTATCATACAAAAACGTTACGTCAATTAACATCAACATTGAAGTGTTTATAACTCTCTAACAAGTTACATATCCCTAAACCCTAAAATAAATAAATTAAGGTTCATCAATGGAAATTTATCTATTCCCAATGATGATGATGATTCATATTTTGTAGCATGGAAAATATGTACGATATCATGGTAATCTCTTGAATGAATAGAATCCTCAATGCTGCAATTCCATTCAATGTTGTATACATTAATGATCCAAAGGTCTTTGAGATGAACTATGGGAAATATTCACGAGAGAGAACATATGAATTCATTTAGATTAAAATTTCAGGTATAGTTGCTTATACATGTATCCATTGGATTCTTGATATTATGCTACGACTCGTGTCACCAATAGTGATTGAATTGCAAAATTTAGATTAATGAAATTGTATATTATTTATGAAAATGGTTGAGCTCAAAGGATCTACAACCTATAAATGGTAACTTAGATTCAAAGACTCATACCAGAGAGATATCATCTCATAATAGAATTACTTACAATGTGCAAGAGTCTCCCTCCACCAATTCTCTATAAATCACCTAGCTAACTCATTAACTAACTCGTAGTCTCCTCTATTGGCCTCACTTTTCCCTTCCTCTTGTAAACCTTCCTCGGAGTCTGAAGAGGCTTTGACAAACGATACTAAACATCATGAGAGGTGGATAATATACTCTATGTTTTAGTGGATTTAGTCTTTGACTGTATTAGGGTAAAACCTCTCTTTAAAGGAGAACTAGATGTAGCAACAATTGTTGCGAACTACTATAAAAATACTTTTGTGTTTGTCTTCTCCTTTATCTCTCTATTTTTTGTCTTATCTTCAATATTTCTTACATAGTTGTGTTAAAATGAAGATAAGCTTTAGATAGAAAAACTAATTAAAAGAAAAAGTTTAGAAGGATCAACACAATTCAAACCTTAAGTGAATGATCACCACAACGAAATGTGGTTTCTTCATAAGATCAAAAGGGTGGTCCAATCTAAAATCAAAAAGAGACAAAACTCTCACAAATACACAAGTGTAATTTTTCAACAAAATTCATCTCTATTTTATTATGCAAATTGACTCCTATATATAAGAAAGGTTTGCTTTGGCTGACTACAAGTAAGGCAAAGACCACAACAAACTAACCTCCATTCCTAGTAGTTGCACTTATTGTCTTGTCTAGTGGCTGCACTAATTACCTTGTCTAGAATTAATGAAAACGTGGTTACAATAATAACATAAGAAACTCAAGAGTCACCTTCAACAAGAAAAATCAAGAGTTACTTCTAATACACTAATAAAGTTAATTTTAACAAAATAAAGACTTCAACCCACTCATCATAATCACGTCATCAAATTTAAGTTCATTTTCCACCAAGAAAGAAGTTGATTTTGCTCTTAACTATAAAACCTAAATTGTAGATAATTCTCTAAGCTTTCCAATGAATCAAAGATCATATCAGTCGAACATCTAGAGCTCAAAATATAGCCAAAACTAAACAAACAGTTTATCACCTACCAAAATGACATTTTCAACCAAAATTAATATAGTTCTTTTTATTCCATTAATAAATAAATTCTTCTTGTGAATGGATAACATCATAGGATCTCGTCACCGTCACTCACCGCCACAATTTCTTCTCCGGTAAAATGTGTGAGGGAAATTTCCAAAATATATTTGGAATTCTCTTTTAGCTATATTAATGTAGCAAAATTAAATAACTTAATGTATCATTTGGTCAAGTGTTTGCAATGCTTGGATTTAATGCATCTATTAGCCATCAAACCAATGCATCTGTTAAGTTATCAAGGGTTACAAACTTTTTCAAGAGTTGTTTTCTTTCACCAATTGATATGAGTTTCTCTATAAATAAAGACACTTTAGAGAAAGAAGAAGAACGCGAATTTCATGTTTACACGAGTCAAATTTCTGTCAAAAATATTTATGAGTCATTTCTTCTTTTCTCTAGTGCACAAGAGTAAATGAAGAAACTTTATTCTATAAACTATCATTGATCGATAGGCTTGATGTGAATGTGCAATTCACTTCAAGGATTCCAAAGAATCATGAAGGGGATTCGTCGGTTAACCCTTTTGTATACAATATACATAGATTGGTGGGGGCAAATCGAACCTAAAGCTTAGTGTGACACACACGCTTTGGAATTTATTCATACAACCTTCATCACCATCAATTTCATCTTCTTCTTATTCAAGATTTGCAACATACTCCCAATAAAAGATTCAACAGAATGTCCCCCTAAACCACCCCTACCTACCACTCCCATGGTCGCTTCCCTAGTTGCAACAACGGGTTCAAAGCAACTATATCTAAAGCTACCATGACATTTGTTTGGCTTGATCTCTTTACCGCTAATGGGTTTGAGATTTAATAATTATATATTTTGGGGTGCTTTTATTGTTATGTCTACTATTTTGTATGTTGTTCTTAGTGTTACTTTTAGACTTTTTTAAGTTTGTATCCATTGTTTCTGATGGAAAGATCCATAAATGTTTGGCTTCTTGGAAATACATTTTGGGTTCAATGCTATTGGTGGTGCCACTAATATTGACATCATCTCCACCCTTCAAATAGCTCCCGAGCATGTGGTTAGATTAGTCATATTTGAGACCACTTTATGTCGATATGAACTTGCATAAGCCAAAAATGATTTGTAACTAAATATGTTTAAAGACTATGGATCCTCTTTTTTTTTTTCTTCCAAAAACCGTGTTTGTAAGAAATTTATTTTGGTGTTAAGACAAAGCTTTTGGTTTGGCAAAACTCTTTTGGCTTTTGTTCAATCTATGTGTTTTGTTGTTGCATACCTTGTAGGCCTTGTTATATGTTCTAGATTTAATATGTGGATGGGGAGTGTCCCAACACATTTTATTTCAATATAGCGTTGTATTGACCTTGTTTATTTTTATTGAATGAAATTTGTTTCTTGTAAAAAAACAGTAAGTTAGGATGATAAGTTTTAAAATAAAATTCTATGATTTGTAACCTGCCATTTTATAGCTAAACAAACTTCTAAAAAAATTAACCTTATTTATAAAATCTCTGATGTAATTTGAACTTGATGTAGACTATATATTATAGGTTTTTATTGACCGTTCCAATGTCGCCCCACTTCACATTGAAAAAAACAATGAAACTCATAGATAATCTCAAGAACCGTTTAGAACCAGGGACTGAGATTCACTGCAATCGACCCCCTCCAACTGCAGTGCAATCAAACACATTAGAACCGTCCGATTAAGATCAAACGATCCAAATTTTAAGCTTAGATTTTAAATTTAAAATAGTTAAAATCCGAACTTAAAATATAAACGGTCTAATCTTAATAAAAAAAAATCCTAATGTATCGATCGCACTGGAGTCACTATTGTCAATCCAAATTCCCGAAACTAAGATAACAAAGGTAACAAATATTCATGAATTTCCATTTTGTGCACCATGTGAATTCCTAGATACATCATTATCAACCATATGATCATTAATCTACAATTAGAAGAAACTTAATGTGCCAACAATAATGAGTCCCACAAGTATTTTAATCACAATCTGGGGGAAGAATCATGAATGAGTGGTTGGTGAGTTTGGGTAGCCATGGCCAATTCAAATTGCTTGAATGTAATTGGAGATAAAGAGAGTAATTCAGGTGGCTTAAGATTGTCCCAACCCTTAACATTATTTGTGGTGGTTGACCCATCAAAACCAATATGTGTTACGTGCTTCACATCCGTTGGATATCCGATTTCCATATCAGGCTCCATCTCTTCAATATTCTCTTTATAAACTATAAATAAATTAAAATCAACACAATATCCAATATATTACAAATAGCTGTGTAAGAATAATTCACACAAACGTGTTATCATACTTCACTTTCACTGTAACACAAATATAAACTAGTTAATGTAATATATATATATATATATATATATATATATATAAACCAGTAAAATTGAATGTAAAAAATATATTATATAAACAAAGTGTGTTGTATAAAATTGCAATCTTCTAAAATTGCACGCAATATCAGTATAGTTGAGTCTGGTAAAAAGGACTGGGCTTCTATAACGTGTGGAAATCATAACCTGAATTTTATTGGGAGAGGCACACTATTTTAAGTCCATGTCTCAAAAAATATATTATATAAACAAAGTGTGTTATATTTTAATTGAATAAAATTGCAATTTTCCAAAACTATAGACAATATCGCAGAGTTGAGTTCAGTAAAAAACTCGAGACTTTTATAACCTGTAGAACTATAACTCGAATTATATTGGGAGACAAACACATTTTAAATCAGTGTCTAAAAAAATTATCTCTGATTGAGGAAATCTATCGGAGATAAAAATATAAAAAAAAATGTTCCTGGGCCAATACAAAGCATGTCTTGTATTTACAAAAATATTTCTAGCTACTATATAAATTTGTATGATTTAAGTATATAGTTGTTTTAATAACAATTTGCTCTCACAAGCTTAGACCTTTTTCCCTAGCTTACATTACTTTTTCATACACTAATATCATTTTATGTTTCTTTTTTTATTTTATTTTATATATTTATCAATTTATTCAACTTTTAATTTACCTACTATCTACTATAAACTCAATTGCTACCGATTAGCTTATCTTTCGTCCATTACTTTTTGCCAAATATAGCCTTAGTAAAAAACAACTATATTGCAAATAAAAACGAAAAAGACCCAATAACAGAGAAAATCATATATCGGAAGGAAAGAATGCACCTAACATAAACTGTGCATTTAAAAGATGATTTATATGTTTCTTAATTTGATTATCTATCATGTATTTGAAGAAACCAAAATTCCATTTACAAGTTAAACAAAAAAAATAAAATTCATAATTTCCAACAAGAAAATGCAAAAAAAATAAAAAAAATAAAAGTAGAAATTGTTAGACTCACAAAATAATTGAGATAAACTCTTGATACCCTTGATCAATCGCTGTATGCCTTTAGCTACATTAGGCTTTGGTAGAACAAAAAATCCAGAAGACCCTTTTCTTTTGATTTTGGTTGTGATCACTTGTCCTTCTTGTCTTCCTTGCATAATAAAATATTTCAAATTACACATATTTCAAATTAAAGATAATTTAATGAACATAGAAAGGTAGGTGTAGATAGCAAGAGAGGAGAAATTACTTGAAACAATTGAGTCTTTTGAATCTATTTTTGATCCTTTTTGTACACCTAATTCCACACTTGAATGTGAAGCACACTTGAAAGAAAAAGGAAGAACTACTAATCTCTCTATATGATTTCTCATTTCTTCTTAAACTCAATTTTTGTTGTTGTATGTAATTTAGATATTTCTAATGTTTCATAGACCAAATAGTAGCCTAGATATGAATAGGGAAGCTATTATTAGGGGGTTATATTTAGGTTCTTGTGTGTCTTTGTATGCAAGCTAGAATGATTCATGTGGGGAATTAATAAAATATTTTCAATCCAAGTTTGGTATGTGAGATATAAAGTGTGTTAATATAAATGATAATGGAGTGGGTATGTTATTAGTGTTAGAGTGGGTAGTTGGTTAAACTGTGCAACTCAAATTGCTTTAGAGATTTTTTGTACTAAAAGAAAATTGGTTTTAAGATTACTAAGCCAATAAGTAGGATTAATTAATTAATCCTCTTAACGAATAGGATTAGTTAATAAATTTAATTCAAATACCAGCCAAAATAACTAAAAATATATGAATTTTTTCTATAAGTAAATGTTAGTAATTATTAATTATTTAAGAAGGTAAATATTGGCGTCAAGATTGAATCCGACGTTTTTCATAAAACTTAATTAATTTCCTAACATTTTCCATTGAGTTATATATTTACTTTTAAAGTCACATCTAATTGATGATAATGCATCAAATTATGAACTCTTAATTAATTAGTATTGAGTTCTAAAATCAAATTTTGATCCTCTACAAGCTGTCAAATATAATTATCATCCTATTTTGAAGTGGGCTCCTCCTTACTTACATCCCTTGTGTACAAAGGCATTCCTTTTGGAGAAATTTTACTTTACATAAAGGTTTTGTTTTCTCATTTTATAAGTTTGATGTTTGAATTTCATTAGCTAACTTAATTTGAGCCAATGATTTAGTCTTACTTGTATATAATCAACATCATAGAGTGAATCACAAGTGAATTCCGCAAATAACATTCAAGCACGTGACCAATCACCAAAGTATTTGGTCTTTTTTCTCCTCTTTTTGGTTTGGTACAATATGTGTATTTTTTTTCTTTCAAACTTTAACTTCTAAGTTGGTAGAAGAAAAGACAATTCAAAGATAAGTGATATGTGCTAATGCTTAAAATTGATTAAAATTTTAACGATAGTATAAGTTGTGTTTATAGAAGTAGAAGTTTATAATTCTCCTTATTCTCATATTCGAAAAAGTAACTTGAATGGTATTTAATTTGATAAAATTAAAGAAAAACGAATATGTGTCCTCATATTAAACTTATTTAACCGACGTCAATTAAGTCATCGTCTCAATTGTAAGCAAGAAGGGCCATAAACTTATACTTTTGAGACGTATTACTGATCATTGTTAGAGTTTCAAATAATTTTTAAACACTAATCTACGATAGATCACATGTTGTATTCATACAACAAAAACACATCAAAAATGTTTTTGTGGATAAAAGACAATTCAACTAAAGTATTGTGTGTTTTTTACTCTACTGAATTTTATTAACAAAAATTTAAATTATGAGAAAAATTGTCTTCAATTAACTTAGAGAAAAAAATATCCACTTCAATATTATAATAAAAATTTATTTTTAGTCAACCAAAACAAATTTATAATGATTTTTGTGTGTGAATAGTAATTTCAATAATTTGATTGTGTGTGAATAGTAATTTCAATAATTTGATTGAGCATATACTATGTTTATTTTTTCCCAATCATTTTAGTAAATTGAAGTTTTTTTATTTTTTATTTTTATTTTTTATAAACTAGATAGTTTTTGTGTACAACTATAAATATTAATCCTTCCAACTTCATGAGATCTAAATTAACCGCAAACTCTTCCTAAGATTTTAGCCTCCTACAAGTGACATGTCCAAGCTCGGGTAAAAAATGTTGATAATAATGTTGACGATATAAAGCGACATAATTATTAAGAAATTTTAAAATTTAAAATTTTCGTTGATTTAATTGATTTATGTTTAGTATTACGATATAGTTATCAGAATTACGGTGAGTTGCTGTAATTTTTAAAAGCTATAATGCAAGAAAATCAACTACATTTGGCAGAAAACAAATCCCAGTAACAAAAACTGTAGTATAAGAATGTAAAAATGAAATGCATCTATTCTTATATACTCCAATATTTTAAAATATTTTTTAAGTGAAGGGAAAATCCGTTCTCTCACAAAAACACGCGGGACATATTAGTTTAGGACAAAAAATGACTTTTTTTTAGTATCTAACAAAAATAAATCGAGATACGTAAATCTTTCTTTCAATTGATTTTTTTGTTAATCAGTTTTTTATTCGTTTCTGAATTGTGACATGTTATATTACAGTCAACAAAAAGAAAATAAAAGAAACTACGATTTGAAAACAAAAACACGTAAAGAAAATTTAAAACAATTCGAAATGCCAGATTTTAACCGTGGCAAAGACTTTCCACAAAATTTGCATAAGGTAGCATCAGCAAATACAAAAGGCACACTAGTATGAGCATTAATCAAGTAAAATCACATAGTTATGCAGCTTTCCAAGAGGAGAGTGGTGGAGTATCAGATTCCTTCCATGTTCTTACACCCTGCATATATCTATCACCCTTAACAGAATCTGCTAAGGACTCAATTTCTGTCATTTCTTCTGGTGTTAGTTTGACAGATAAAGCACCGATGTTTTGATTCAAGTTCTCGATTTTCGTCGTGCCTGATATCGGACACACGTCGTTTCCTTGGTGATGAAGCCAAGCCAGTGCAAGCTGAGATGGAGTACATCCTTTCTTTGCAGCCAGTTCATTGACCTTATCAAATATAGTCTGATTTTGCTGCAGGTTTTCGGGTTGAAATCTAGGCAAATTCTGCAACATATTTACATGCATGCTTAAAAGATAGAATATGGAAATTCCCCTAATTTACATAGATAATAAAGACCTGCTTGGTGGCCAGGATAAGAAAGACGTGATAGAATAAACTATCATATCCTATCTTAATTAAATGTTTGATGAACTAGTAGGATAATACACAGACACAGACACACAAATAGTGCAGTTTGATCATATAAAATTCTCGTTCCATCATATTTTTGAGTCATCATAAAGAACTTGTGTTAAATATATAACACATGTAGTAAGGGATCCAAATGAAGAAATATACATCATATTTTCCTTCATTTCAAACCATCCAATGTTTTTATTCGCGAATCATCTATCTTTAATTTTCTTTAAAACTTTTGTTGGTCATCAAATATCTTTGAAGTTGGATTAGGTACAGTCACATTTGGCGCACTCGTGTGCAGTCGGCACCTAGAAGCAGTCTGATCTTGATCCGACAGTTCAAATCTCAAAGCAATTTTTTATTATTAAAAATTCTGGTGTTAAAAACTTGAACCGATCTTGATCAGACTGCCTTGAGCTTGTATAGTCACCACTTGTGACTGCACGGAATCCGTATTCCAATATCTTTTTGTAGTTTTCATATATCAATGTAGGACTGAGAGGTTAATTAGGGGAAGTGAAAGGATACAAAGCACGAACACGCACCTCTCGAATTAGGCATATCCCTGTGTCCGACACTAATATGACCTGTGTTTGACAACTCATACATATTTCCAAACTGTTTATATCTTAGAGTTATGAATTGAAAATACTAGCAGCAATTTAAAGTGTCCTCCATTACTGATGTGCCTATTCCCAAACTGCTCTATGGAAGAAAAAAAGTGGACTCAATTTACAACAACTATATATTTTGAACTATAGTCAACTGAAATAAGTGATTCAGTCAGTAAACACTATTATTTTGTAATGAATATCACTATAGAAAAAAAGCATACATAATTTTAAAAATATTAATATGATCATCATTAATGTAACACTAATTAAATTAATCCATGGTTCTGAAGCAATGCTACTAGGTAGGTTGATTAACAAAATGAACAAGTAGTTGACATGAATTTGTGTAAAAGTGTGCTTTCCACAAACCTTCCGGTAGTCGTCCTGTGTTAAATTCTCAAGCAACGTTGTTCCTGATGAAAAGAATCCTCTCCCAAGAGGACTATATGCAACAATTCCAATTCCAAGTTCCCTAAGAAACAAAATCATAACTCATAAAGTTAGATTTCATATCATTGCAATTTTATTATATCTGTCTCGAAAAGCGAACTGCTAGATAACAATAAAGCATCTTTGTCGTGTTAGCTCAATAATAATAGTTTGACCTTGTAATCTCAAGGGACGGATCTTGAACTCCCTTGATCGAAAAATGGTATTAGTATCATTTTAATTAATTTCCCCCTTTCCTAGACTTTTGAAATAATACGCTAGATCGATGACAAAACATAATGTTTGTAAACTAAATCATCACACCTGCAAGTTGGAATTATTTCTTCTTCAACATCTCTTGACCAAAGTGCGTTATCGGATGAACTGCGTGCGCTCTTCTGATTGTTGAAGCTGAGGCCTCAGACAAACCAATGTATTTTATTTTCCCCTCTTCAACAAGTTTTTTCAGTTCCCCAATCTAACAAAGAAAACCAAAAAATGTTGAAGTCACAAATTTTCCTTTTAGATTGTGTTGTTTTGGATTTCGAAAAATTTTGAAAAAACAATTTATGCCACCGATAAGATTACTGGGATGAGTCGCGGACTAGGTCGCTCTCTTTAAGACGTTTCGAGGCACTGCCCAAAGGTGCAAGGCAGACTATCAACCACGAAGTCCCCAGGATAAAACAGCCCAGATCACTGTACGGAGTTCTACTGCACTGTAGAAAACCGTTCGAATTACACCCTCAATATGGCAGTCTAACGACTACCACTCGTAATATGGCACGAAGGCCACTCAAGAAAAGAGAAGAAGTAGAAGTAAGAACGGGGGAAGAAGAGAGAAAAGCCTCAGAATCGGAGTGCTTTTGGTGCGAGTTTTTCAAGTGAGGAGAGTCCTCTATTTATAGAGGAATTTCGTAACTGGATCAGAGAAATTGGTGGATCCATCAGAGCGCTCCTGTTGACCGATCCAAACCTGAATAACTTCTGGAAACGTGTGCTCCAAAACCGCTGCCCA
Organism: Cicer chorassanicum; assembly: GCA_037974735.1. Taxonomy (NCBI): domain Eukaryota; kingdom Viridiplantae; phylum Streptophyta; class Magnoliopsida; order Fabales; family Fabaceae; genus Cicer; species Cicer chorassanicum. The sequence continues at coordinate 39,892,559 of JBBPBP010000003.1, read as the reverse complement.
CCCAAAACGTGCGCCTTTGACTTCCTGAACTTGCGCTAGGGTTTTTGACTCTGAATAATGACCGGACAATAGTGTGGTATCCCTCCTATGTGGTATCCCTCCTATGTGGGACTTCTCATTTTTTTCAATTCACAACCACACTAGTTCATTAATGTCACCATTAATACCAACAATTCCTTCAATAATTATTCATCATTTCCAACAGATTGATATCATTATATGTTGCTGTAAAGCACATAATTGGTTCAGTGATTCCAATCAAAGCATTTTGAAGCAAGTAGTCACATATTTCAGCCATGTCAATAATATTCAAAAACCAAATGCTAGTTGGGATAAATAACTTAATTAAACATTTATAGCATAAACCTTTATCATATAAATGCTTATGTATAAGCACTTTCTATAACAAAAACTAAAATAAAGTCAAACTATTTTCATACGTTATTCTAGCGAGCTTATTGAAATTAGTTGAAAACAACTAATGCATATGTCATAAGTGGTTTCCATTAACTCTCTCAAACAGAGTTCACAAGTGCTTATGCTAGAAGATAACTCAAATAAGTCAATCATAACAGCCCTAAGGGTCAAAGAAAAATTTAATTAAATGCTAGTGAATGTTAATTAAATCAAAGCAAGAGAAATTAAAAGGATCAAACCGTGATTTCAATTGGTAGACGACTATTAATACGGTGCTGATAATAGAGATCTATGCAATCAATATCAAGTCTCTTCAAGCTATCCTCACATGCAGCTCTCACATATGATGGATCACCAGAGACCTCAGCTTTCCCTTCAGAAAATTTGATTCCAAACTTTGTAGCCAATTCAACCTTCTCTCTTACCCCTCCCTTCAAAGCCTGTTCCATAATTTTCACACTTCATCATAATCAGACTATATACTATAGATATTAATTTCATTCATGCTCATAGCACAAGATTCAACAAAAAACCAAATTGCAACATCACAAATAGTGCATACCCTGAAATTTTCACACCAAATCAAAACAGGTAAGTAACCAAAAGAAAAACTATGTATATATTTGGTTCTACATCTGAACCACTTAGAATTATGTTTGGGTTAACCAAACATGATTTGACCACAAATTTATTATGTTAACAAAACCAAATTGAAATACCAAGAAATTTTCAAGAGGGGCAATTAAAAGAAAAACTAAAAGGGTAATAGAAAGTGTGAACCTTTCCAAGAAGTAGTTCATTGGTATGAGGACCATAGAGATCAGATGTATCAAGAAAAGTGATACCAGATTGAATGGCATGATGAATGAGAGCAATCATGTCATGTTGAGGCTTAGGAGGACCATAGAAAGCAGACATACTCATACAACCAAGTCCTTGTAATGACACTTCCGTTCCTTGTGATCCTAACTTCATTCTTCCTACTTTTGACATTTCTCTTACAATACAACACAACAAATTTTCTATGATACTATGTAAAGGCTAGACAAAGTTAATTAACGTTGTAATATACTTTCCCTCCACTTGCTCTATTTATAGTTCTTTATTGTCATACAATACAAAGAAGGGTCAAACTTTAATCTGTAAGACAATTGACCAAAAAGTCTTCATCCGAGCTGCACCAAACTTGGCCGTCAAGTTTCCGGAATCGTATATGTACCTCTGGATTTACTATGCTCACACACGCTATGCACAAAGTATATACACTATATGTGAATGCATTAATACATAGTGTATGTTTCTTTCACTTTTGGAGGAATCAAAATTGATTGTAGATATGTATAAAATTGATTTTGACATGTTTAATTGTTTTCAAATATAATTGATTTTGTTTTTATAATTTATTTTAACTTAATACTAAAATTTGTAACTTTTAACTCAAAAAGATGATTTTTACACTTAAATTTATTGCACAATTTACTTTTATGTAAATATATCCAAACATAAATTATTCTACATTCAACTCATTTTTAATTAAAATCAATTTAGTTAAAATCAAATTGTATCAATGCATAACTAAATAAACATGTAGAGTGATTAGCATTTTATATTTTTGGCTTTTCATTACTGGTGTTCAATTGTCATTGTTTTTACTAAAAATAATGCATTCATTCATTCACATTCATAAATACATCGATCCATAACAACATAAATTTAAAGTTGTTAAAATCAAAATAATTTATCTGGCAAGAAATTCACACACTCAGGTTAATATCATAAGTAAAAGCTATACAAATATGACAAAATTAAAGTGTTCATGATAGTCAAGTCTCCGAATATGTAACACTGATGACATCAAAATCCTTGAGTGAATCTGTATTAGATTAAAGCTAATCTGTCACTTTAAATCAAACAAATATCGTCTCAAGACAAAAAACTAAAACAACATAACTCCTAAACAATGAACAAAAACGAGACACCAAAACGATGAAATCACATAAAAACATGAAAGTAAAACTACAACTATGTTTTAGTAATTTAGATAGATAAAAGAGAAAAAAAAAACTATTTGAATGAATGATTTTGAGTAAAAAATAGGCTATAAACATCCTTCTCTAGCAAGAAAAAAACACTACTTGAGAGGCTGGCCGGTATTCAAAAAAGTGGGTCTCCAATGTTGGTGAGTATAAACGAAATCAACCTTTCCTCTCAACCATATAATAGTATAACGTTTCGTTGCAATCACAAAGACCTTAGACTACAACTGTGACTTTTCTTTCTTCTTTTTGTCTTTTTACAAAGTGTGACTTTTCATTTAAAAAACAAAAAATCAAACTATCCTTCATCAACATAAAAATGTATTTATGATTGTGGCTTTTAACATACTATTAAAGTTGGGGCATGAAAGACTAGTATATTTTTTACCATTAGATCAAATAGCACTTATGATTTTATTATAGTCTCACCATATATATTAAATTTTTTCTTTCTCACCATCTTTGCCTTTGTCAACACAAACCCCCATAAAAGATACTAGGTAGTCATCCATGGAGGTTACACCTTTGTCACAAGCTGCTTTAAAAATAAAAATAAAAAACAAGTTATCAATACTATTTGATTTAATGGTAAAAATTATACTAGTCTATCATATATATTATTTTAATAGTGGTCCATGTTAAAACCTGCTATTTATGAAATGAATTTTGAGAATATATATATCATAAATGACTTTTGTCTTCTTTGGAAAGGCCAAAGACAAATATATTAAAATGCTCCCTAAAAAAAATTAAAAATGCAAAATCACTACATACAAAGTGATAAAAAAACAAAACAACTCATTCTTATGAATTTTATCTTATTACTGATTCACTTGTTTTAAAAAAATTATCAATCAGATCATTAAATTAATTGTTAGATTAATCATTTAATTAATTAATTATGAATTAATAATAAATTATTAGAAATTAATTATGATTAATTAATATTAAGTATTGAAGTATGTAAGAGTAGTTCATCGTTCATTCTTCCTTCTTCTCCATTCCAACAAGGTACTTAGTTCATGTTAATATCTTCATATGTAGATATATATATAGATATGCTATAATTTGTACTTAATATCAAATAGAAATTATAACAATAGGTATCGGAGCCAATTAGACACATTTTATGGGTATTATTCTTTGTCGATCTAGAAATTGTTCTTGCTTGAAAGGAAACAAAAATCATAACTATTACTGGATCGTATGAATGTTGTTGTTACCTTTGAATATTGAATTCAGCCATATAAATGATAATGGAGTGGGTATGTTATTAGTGTTAGAGTGGGTAGTTGGTTAAACTATGCAACTCAAATTACTTTAGAGATTTTTTGTACTAAAAGAAAATTGGTTTTAAGATTACTAAGCCAATAAGTAGGATTAATTATTAATCCTCTTAAAAAATAGGATTAGTTAATAAATATAATTCTTATACTATCTAACCAAGATAATTAACAATGTTTGACTCTTTTAAAAGTAAATGTTAGTAGTTAATAATTAGTTAGAGAAAAAATTGTTAGCGTCAAAGAAAGAATCTTGACGTCTTTTATGAAACTTATTTAATGTCCTAGCATTTACCATTGAATTACATATTTAATTATATTTACTTTTAAAGTCACGTTTAATTTAACGATTATGCATCAAATTATAACTCTTAATTAATTAGTATTAAGTTCTAAAATCAAATTTATAGAGGCTGTCAAATATAATTATCATCCTATTTTGAAGTGGGCTCCTCCTTACATCTCTTGTAGTAATTTTGTCCATTGAGGTGTACACTAACATCTTGAAGAGAATCATCCTTAGCAACAGCCATAACAAATAATAACATGAAAATAGGACGAACACAATCAATGAGACAAAATAAATTAGGGATAACCTGTCAATAGCATAGTCAACCAAGAACCAAACAAAATCATGCCGGAAACAGAAGAGTAGAACTACACCACAACAGAAAAGAAGAATCGCGCTGGAAACAGAGAGACATAGTCGGATCGTTACTATTAATATATAATAATATTATCTAACATGATTCACTCTATGATATTGATTATATACAAGTAAGACTAAATCATTGGCTCAAATTAAGTCAGCTAATGAAGTTCAAACATCAAACTTATAAAATGAGAAAACAAACACTTTATGTAAAGTAAAATTTCTCCAAAAGGAATGCCTTTGTAACTTATTATCTAGTTTTTGCTTGAATTCTTCGTCTTCTAGTTTTTATTTATGGCATTCTCACCTTGGACGTGTTTATGCTTCAAGATTAAAATATTTGGCTTTTACTGGAGCTTTAGGAAAGTTACAAACCAGTGATATTTCAGCTTTAGTTCACTATGATGTTTGAGGTCCATCACCGGTTCTTACCAAAGGTGGATATAGATATTATGTTTTGTTTATTAATGATTACATCCGTTTTTGTTGGGTTTATCTTATGAAAAATCGATCTGAATTTTTTGACATTTATCATATGTTTCATGCTATGGTCAAAACTCAACATAATGTTGTTATAAAGTGCTTTCGTTGTGATTTAGGTGATCAATATACCTCTAATAAACTCTTTGAATTACTTGCTTAGGTTGGCACCCTCCACCACACATCTTGTAGTGATACTCCTCAACAATGAAAGAATTGAAGAGCCTAATTCATAAATATAAATATGATTATCCTCTAGTCGAGGATGATCATCACAATATGTTGCATCTCAATCACACCTAAAATCTCTTGGAATAAATCTAGAAAAACTAGGGGTCAAGATGTGTCTATATGAAAATTAGAGGATGAAGAATCCAGATCCGAGGATGAATATTTTTCACAATCTTATATCAGAGGATAAACCCGAGGATGGACATTCCTCACAATCTTATATCAGAGGATAAACCCGAGGATGGACATTCCTCACAATCTCAGGACAAAAGTTGACAAGATGTTCACACTATTCAAGGTATTGGAAACAAGAAGGAACCTTCTCATCAATAATAGATCAAGAGGATAATAAGAATCTTTTTTACAAATCATATTCTAGAAGGTTACCTAACAAGTAAAAAAGGTGTGAACATGTTTACACCAAATTCCAATAATCACATATTGGAAAGAAAGACATACAATCATCTTTCAAAGACTTACATAGATTCAAGGATGTTCATGCATGAACATCCTTAAAATCGGGTACATCAGAAGATGAATACAATCTCAAGATGAGGATAGACACAGAGGATATCCTCCTAAAAAATTTGACACATACAGAAAATACAAAAGTACAAAAAGGTGAAGTACTTGACATGAAGGGCATACTTGTCAAAGTGGTTGGAAAAGGGAAAGCAAAAAGCAACAATCACATCAAGACTCAATAAAATAGAAACTTCATCATCGTACTTAAATCAGATATGAGGACAGACGTAGAAGATAAACAACACTTACGAGAGGATGAACTTATGTCCTCTATGTTAGAGGATAAACAATACTGAAGAGAGGATGAATTTATGTCTTCTATGTCAGAGGATAAACAATACTAAAAAGAGGATGAATTTATGTTCTCTATTGTAGAGGATAAACAACGCAGAATAGAGGATGAACTTCTATTGTCTATTCATCCTCGTACATGGGGAAATGAGTAATACCAAAGTACAAAAAGTGATGTACTTGACTCATAAAGCAAGACACTACAGATGTTGGGAAAGAAAAAAAGTCAAAAAGCACAAGTCACATCAAAATTAATGAAATTTTCATCCTCATACAAACTAGATCCGAGGATGGACCACCGCAATCATCCTCTCAGCATACTTAATAGAAGGATAAAGGCTAAATGGCAGTTTTGTAAATAAAGACAAGTCCAAGGAAACTTAGCAAAGTCTCCAATAACTATATTTTGCTAACCCATATGTTTGAAGCTCCAAAGACAATTATAAATAGAGAAGTATTAATCTTCAAACATCAAGAGTCATCTACAAGAAAACATCTAAGTTATTCAAGCTTATCATCATTCTCTTCATTCTACACACTCTTCCAAACTTAAAAATATCTGAGGATCATTCTTATTGAATGTGTTATATACAACTTCACATCACAATCTTATCTTAGAAAGTTGTAATTTGATCCCAAACAAATCAAACACATTACTACTTGTATATCCTTAAGTTGATATAAACTTGGGTTATTTTGTAAGTTTGTCGAGGCAAGTAAAAATATAGTTTTGTAAGCCTGGTGAGGCTAAGAAAATACATAGTTGAAAAGGTGTAGGTCAGAGGACGAGTTTCTGAGCCCTAGTGAAAATCTCATATGAGGACAAGAACTAAATTTTAAAAAGGGTCACAATTCAACCCCCCTTCTTGTGATATTCACTTTTACTTCAAAAAGGGTTATCGTTGTTATGATCCTCATGCAAAAAAACTATAAGTATCTCATAATGTTTTTTTTATTGAGCACAACCCTTTCTACTCTGTTTCCTTTGATTTTCAGATTACTAAGGGTTTCGAACTAACTAATATTGATCCATTTGGTCCTAATGATAATGCTTCTAGTGATTGTAATGTCGAGAATTGCAGGAAAAATATCACTACTCCACATGATGACATCCCTCTTGTCCCCCCGGTTGTCCAACCAGCTCTTGAGATTGTTGTTCCTCCGTCTCCGCCTCCTCGTTACCGTTCTCGTCACTGTAAGTCTACTCAGTTACTTGATTTTGCCTATTGCACTTACTCAACTTTGTTTACTTCTTTCTTAACCTCTATTCATAGTTTGTCTGAGCCTTCTTCCTATAAATAGGCTTTTCTTGATCCTCTTTGGCAACATGTTATAGTAGAAGAACTCTCTGCATTGCACAAAACATATACTTGGGAATTAGTACCTCTTCCTCCTAGAAAACCTGCTATTGGGTCTCGTTGGGTATAGAAGATCAAAACTAAGTATAATGGGCCAGTTGAGCGCTATAAAGCACGTCTTGTTGCTAAAGGATTCTCTCAACAATATGGTATGGATTATGAAGAAACTTTTGCTCCTATAGCCACGATGACCATTATTCATACTCTTATTGCAATTGCATCTATTCGCAATGGCATATTTCCCAAATTGTGTCAAAAATGCCTTTTTAAATGTTGAACTTCATGAAGAAGTCTATGATGTAACTAAATATCACTAGAAGAGGGGTTGAATAGGGATTTTGGTGTTTAAAAATGTTGTAAAGTGTTTTTGAATTGTTGTCCTTTTTGAGAGGATATGAACTTGAGGACATAAATTTAAACCTTTAAATAAGAACATAATAAATGCAAGGAGAGTATAAAGAGAGAGACACACAACTTTTATACTGGCTCACCCAAAGATGGCTACGTCCAGTCCTCATACTCTTCTGAGATTTCACTAAAAATCGATCAGATCAACCTCTCGCAGAGGATGATTACACTTGTGTATTCTTAAGCTTCACCAAGCTTACAGCCTTGTTCCTTACAAGTTTCAAATATTTTAAAGTACAACTTACTTGAAAATTACAGAGTGATGAGTATGATTTCTTTCTCTTTACTTAAACACTTTCTAAAAAGATATTTCAAAGATCTAGTGTATGATTGTAGAAAGTATAAAGAGGATGAATATTGCTTATGATAAACTTATGATTCTTGATCTTTCTCTGCAATATTGTTGTGTGTCAAATGATGAAGATCTTACTGCCTTTTATAGAGTCCTTGTACAGCTCTTCCATGTGTTAGACAATTTATGACCGTTGGGAGGTTTCATCAAAGAGTCCAATGGTCTTTGAGCTAAAATTACAAAACTGTCATCCAACTGTCTTGAATAGTTACAGTCCATCCTCAGCCTTGAGGTTCAAACCTCCTAGGTACTTGGTCCTTTTCACTTTTTCTTTCTCCAAGACATGAAAGGCTATTTCTTTGACTATGTGAGCTACAATCGTCTGAATGTTGTAATACTAGGCTAAATTCAACTTTTGGAGAATGATGTGACAATTTGTCCAACCTTTTACCTAGTACTGGTCGTCCTTTACCTAGTACTGCCTATCCTCGTTTTAGTCCAAATATGCTTTCTGACCTCTTTAGATAATGTGCTTTGTTTGGTCATTCTTGGTTATTGTCTTGACTTCTCAACATGATTAAAAATCATGGTTGCATTGCTGGATGAGTATTATGTATATAAGAGGTCATCCTCTCACATATTCATCCCATCCTCCAATTTGCAAATATGGTGGTTTTGAGTCAGATTTTCTTCCTTTTAGTCTTTATGATGAATAACTTGTTTTCTACTATAAATCCACTCAAGAGCACAAATTAGTCATTAATCGCAATCATAATATCTTGAGTAATTTTGTTATCATTAAAATCATTTGAGAGAGATTTTGTCTCAACAGTCAATATGGTCCCTCCACAAGGAGTTTCTCATAATAAGAGGGAAATGTGTAAGTTAAAAAAGTCTCTCTATGGTCTTAAAAAAGCTCCTCGAGCTTGGTTTGAGAAATTCTCTATTGTGATCACTTCTCTTGGTTTTTGCTCTAGAGAACATAATTATGCATTTTTTTTAAGGTCTACCACTTATGGTCGTATTATACTTTCTTTGTATGTTGATGATATGATTATTACAGGTGATAATGTTAGTGGAATCAATGAGTTGAAATTGCAATTAGCCAAGCAATTTGAGATGAAGGACTTGGGAACTCTTTGCTATTTCCTGGGGATTGAAGTTGCCTACTCTCCAAGAGGCTACCTTATTTCTCAATCCAAGTACATTGCCAACATTCTTGAAGAAGTTCGGCTTTCTGATACTAGAGCAGTAGATACTCCTTGGGAGTTGAATGTGAAATATGCTCCCTCGGATGGTGTTCCTTTACCAGATCCTACTTTGTACCGTAGTTAGGTTGACAGCTTGGTGTATCTTACAATTACCATTCTTGATATTGCTGATGATGGTCATGTTGTCAGCTAGTTTGTTGTCTCTCCTAATATAGTACATTGGGAAACTGTTCTTCGTATTCTCCGTTATGTTCGATGAACTAAATTTCGAAGCCTTCTTTTTCCATTGTCATCCTCATGGGAGTTATGGGCTTATTCTGATGCTGATTGGGCTGGTGACACCCCATATCGTAAGTCCACCATATGATTATGTATCTTTCTTGGAGACTATCTTATTTCTTGGAAAAGTAAGAAACACAACATTGTCTCTCGCTCTTCTACAGAAGCTGAGTATCGTGCTATGACATCCACTACTGCTAAAATAATTTGGTTGCGTTGGCTTTTGTCTGATATGGGTATCTCTCTTTCTGAGCCAACTCCGATGCACTGTGATAACAAAGTTCTACTCAAATTGCTCACAACTCAGACTTTCATGAATGCTCCAAACCCATTAAGATTCATTGTCATCTTACTCGTCATCATCTTCAACATGGAACCATTACTCTACCATTTGTCTTCTCTCCTTACAGATTGTTGATTTGTTCACAAAGATGCATTATATTAAACGTTTTCGTTTTTTGGTTGACAAACTCTCGATACTCCATGTTAATGCATCATGATTATGAAGGGAGATGTTAGATAATATTATTATATATTAGTAGTAAGGGTATTATAAACTTTTCTATTCTCTTGTATATATATTTATTGTAACTCTATACCCTAAGCTTTTGTTCATTTTATTTATGAAACCCTAGTGAGTTCTTTCTCTTCTTCCTCTCTTCATCTTCCTCCATTCTATGTTTATGTTTGTTTATCATTGTTAACAAATCACAAGTGAAGTATTGTTCTTTTTTCTCCTTCTTTATGGTTTGGTACAATATGTGTATCTTTTTTCTTTCAAAATTTAATTTCTATGTTGGTAGAAGAAAAGACAGTTCAAAGATAAGTGATCCATCGTGTGGATTGATACCTAAAAATTGTTTAAAATTTTAACGACAATATATGTTGTTTCATAAAAGTAGAAGTTTATAATTCTTCTCATTCTCAGGTTTGAAAAAGTGACTTGAATGATATCTAATTTGATGAAAACAAGGAAAAATGAATGTGTCCTCATATTGAATTTGATGAACCGACACCAATTAAGTCACTGTCTCAATTGTAAGGACAAGAAGAGCCATAAACTTATACTTTTGAGAAGTATTAGCAATTATTATTAAAGTTTCAAATGATTTTTAAACATTTGTCTACGAAGAACACATGTTGTGTTGGTCTAACAAAGAACACATTGAAGACACTTTTGTGAGTAAAAGACGATTCACTAAAATATTGAATTTTTTTAATTCTATCGAATTTTATTAACAAAAGTTTAGATTATAGAAAATTTGTCTCCACTTAACTTAGAGAAAAAACATCCACTTCAACAAAGATTTATAATAAAAATTTATTATTAATCAACCAAAAAAAAATTTGAACAATACGTTTCATCCAAAACAAAATATAAACAAAGATAATATTATAAAAATAGATGCAATTGTGTTTACATTTGATTTCCGAAGGAGTATCTGTTAATGATTATAATGATTTTTGTGTGTGTGAATAGTAATTTCAATAATTAGATTGAGCATATACTATGTTATGAATAATTTGAAATTAGATAAGTCTAGAACCATATAAAATTTCTATGTAAAAATGTAGAAGTAATTTAATTATAGAAAAATGTGGGATGTATCTAGAAGTGGATATTAATTAAGAAGCTCCTAGAAATGTGGGATGTATCTATTTATACCTATAAATACTCATTTGTACTTAACATTAAACATCAAGCAAATTGTGGGTTTTCTTTTAGAAGTATTTTCCTTCCTCTAACAAAATGGTATCTAGAGCTTGGTTGTGAGAGTTAAGAAATGGTGACTCGTGATTACACTACTTTCCACTTCCCTATTGTAAAAAAAGAGAATTACGAAAAATAGTGTCTTCACATGAAAACATTGCTTGGCTCTTAAGGTGTATGAGAGATTATAGAAAAACGCTATGATGAGCCACAAGATAAAAAGGGATTGTCTCAAGTTGAGAAGGAGGTTTCGGCAAAGACAAGGAAGAAGGATCAACAAGCTCTTATTCAAATTCATTAATTTTTGGATGATTCTATGTTTGAGACGGTTGTCGATGCTACGAATTCAAAGGAAGCTTGGAATATTTTGGAGAAATCGCTCTGAGGCGTTGACAAAGTGAAGAAGATAAGACTTCAATCTCTAAGGGAAGATTTTGAAGCTTTGAAGATAAAGGATTCCGAATCAATTTCATATTATTGCTCAAGGGTGAATACAATTATTAATCAAATGAAGAGATATGGGGACAAGATAGAAGATGCTTGTGTAACAGAGAAGATTCTTCGTTCCTTGACTCCTAAGTTCGATTATGTGGTGTGTGTTATTGAGGAATCAAAAGCTCTTGACTCAATGTCCATTGAGGAATTAAAACGTTCTTTGCAAGCTCAAGAAAAAATAATGAAGAAAAGGCAAGAGAAGTCATTAGAGCAAGTTCTCAAGATCAAAGCTTCGTTGAAGGATGACAGAGGATTCAATAGTCAAAACGAACGTGGATGTGAACAAGAAAGATGACGAGGACATGGTTGTGGCTAAAGAGGAAGAGGAAAAGGCTTCAATGGTGAATCAAACTACAAAGAAAGAAGTCACTCATCACCAATAATTCATGGAAGAGGAAGAGGTTATGGCCATTATCAAAGTGAAATAAGATATGACAAATCTAAATTTGAATGTTATAACTGTCATTAATTTTGTCATTTTTCTTGGGAATGTCGTAATGCTCCAAATCAAGAGGAAGAAAAGGCTAATCTTGTTGACGAAGATGAAGAGTCAACTTTGTTGCTAACACTCAAGGAAGAAGAGATAACTGCTAATAGTTTATGGTACTTGGACAATGGTGCAAGTAACCATATGTGTGGATGCAAAGAGAAATTTATGAAGCTTAATGACAAGGTCAATGGAAATGTTTCCTTTGGAGACTCATCAAAAGTTCAAATTGAAGGGAAAAGTATGATTCTAATCTCTTCTAAAGATGGGAGCCATAAGTTGATTAGTGATGTTTACTATGTGCCTAAATTAAAGAGTAATATTTTGAGTTTGGGCCAAATTCTTGAAAAAGGATATGAAATTCTCATGAAAAACAGACATCTTTGGCTTAGAGATCAAAATAACAGTTTAATCGCTAAGGTTCTTATATCAAAAAATAGAATATTTATCTTGAACCTAAGAACTATTGAAGCAAAATGTTTGAAGATGAGTGTCAAAGATGAAACATGGTGTTGGCATATGAGGTACGGCCACTTGAACTTTGGTGCACTTAAAATCATGGGAGAAAAGAATATGGTGAAAGGGATGCCCTTAATCAATTATCCAAATCAATTGTGTGAAGGTTGTCTTCTTTGCAAGCAAGCTAGAAAAAGTTTCCCTAAAGAAACCACATCAAGACCAACTAAGCCACTGCAACTTGTGCATACTGACTTGTGTGGGCCAGTCAATCCATCTTCATTTGGTAAGAGTAAATATTTCATTCTCTTTATTGATGACTTTTAATAGAAAAACTTGTATTTATTTCTTAAAGCAAAAATCAGAAGCTTTTGTTACTTTGAAGAACTTCAAAGCTCTTGTATAGAAAAAGAGCTCATGAAATCAAAGCTTTGAGATCTGATCGAGGTGGTGAATTCACTTCAAAGGAGTTTAATGAATTATGTGCAACTCATGGAATTCTTCGTCTGTTGACAGTTCCAAGATCTCTGCAACAGAATAGAGTAGTCGAGAGAAAGAATATAACTATTTTGAACATGACAAGATGCATGCTAAAATCCAAAAGGATGCCAAATGTGTTTTGGGCTGAAGCTTTTTCTTGTGCGGTCTATTTGGAAAATCGCTCTCCAACTTCAAATGTAAAAGACCAAACCCCTCTAGAAGCATGGAATGGAAGGACGCCAAGTGTTAATCACTTGCATGTCTTTGGGAGCATAGCATATGTACATGTGCCACAACAAGAAAAACTCAAGCTTGATGATCGAAGCATTAAACATGTCTTTGTTGGCTACGATCCGCATTCTAAAGGTTACATATTGTACAACCCATGCAACAATAAGGTAGTAGTGAGTCGGGATGTTGAATTTGATGAAGATGCTACATGGAATTGGGAGGGTCAAGAATAAACAACGCTAGTTCAAGATGCAACTCCACCTTCTTCACATCTTCCTTCACCTGCTTCTCTATATGAAAGTTCAAACGAAAGACCAAGTAAGATGAAAGATATAGAAGACATTTATGAAATGTCAACTAAAGTTACTTTTGACCTTGAAGAGTTGTATTGTCTCTTGGCGAATAGTGAGCCATTAAATTATGGCGAAGTAGTGAAAGATAAAAGGTGGACACAAACTATGGATGAGGAGATAAAATCAATTGTGAAGAAAAACACTTGGGAATTAGCAACTCTTCAAAAAGGCCATGAAGCAATTGGAGTCAAATGGGTGTACAAGGCTAAAAATAATTCTAATGGAGAGGTTGAAAAACACAAAGCAAAACTTGTTGCCAAAGGCTACAAACAAAATATGGAGTTGACTATGAAGAAGTTTGTGCACCAGTTGCTTGCATGGACATTATTCGTTTGCTAATCTCTGTAGCAGCTCAAAATAAGTGAAAACTTTATCAACTTGATATAAAATCGGCATTTCTAAATGATTATCTTGAAGAAGAGGTCTATGTTGAGTCGCCAATGGGGTAAGCAAATAAATGACATGAGGTTTAAAGTTTTGAGATTGAGAAGAGCATTGCATGGATTAAAGAAAACACCAAGAGAATGGAATAGTCACATTGACAAATACTTCCAAGGCAATGGGTTTGCTTGTTGTCTTAATGAATATGCTCTTTATGTCAAAGTATGTGATAATGGAGATATTTTGATTGTTTGTCTCTATGTGGATGATCTTATATTCACTGGAAAAATTCAAGTTTATTTGAAGAGTTCAAAAAGGCCATGACGTTTGAGTTTCAGATGATTGATGTTGGACTCATGTCATACTACTTAGGCCTAGAAGTAGAGCAATTGGAAGAAGGTATATTTATTTCTCAAGAAAACTATGCGAAGGAAGGTTTGAAGAAATTTAAAATGTTTGATTGCAATCCGGTGAACACACCAATGGAGAGCATATTGAAGTTATTAAAGTTTGAAGATGGAAAAAAGAAGACCCTTCTTTTTTCAAAATCCTTGTTGGAAGCCTAATATACTTAACATGTACAAGGCCTGATATTCTATATATGGTTGGAGTAGTGAGTCGTTTCATGGAAGCTCCTACTACTACACACATGAAAGTTACTAAGGGGATACTTCGCTACCTAAAAGGTTAACTTGATTATGGACTATTTTACTCTTCTTCTAATGATTTTAAACTCTTTGGCTTCTGTGATAGCGACTTTGTGGGAGATATTGATGATATAAAGAATACTAGGGGCTTTATATTTTTCACGGGGGACTGTGCTTTTTCGTGGAGCTCAAAGAAGCAACCTATTGTCACACTTTCAACATGTGAATCAGAGTATGTAGCAACATCTTGCACTTGGCATGCCATTTGGCTAAGAAGATTATTGAAGGAACTTCATATACCGCAAACGGAAACTACTGATATTTGTATAGACAACAAGTCTGCACAAACACTTGCAAAGAATCATGTGTTTCATGATTGCACCAAGTACATAGACACAAAGTACCATTTCATTAGAGAATGTATTGTCAAGAAAGAAGTTGAGCTTAAATATGTGAAGACTCAAAATCAAGTTGTAGATATTTTTACAAAGCCATTAAAATTTGAAAACTTTCAAAGTCTAAGAACAAGACTTGGAATGAAGAAGAAAAATTCAAATTAAGGGGCAACAATGTTATTAATAATTTGAAATTAGAAGTCTAGAACCATATAGAATTTCTATGTAACAATGTAGAAGTGCTTTAATTATAGAAAAATGTGGGACGTATCCAGAAGTGTGTATTAATTAGGAAGCTCCTAGAAATGTGTCTAGAGTTATCTATTTGTACCTATAAATATTTCATTGTACTTAACATTATACATCAAATAAATTGTGACTTTTCTATTAAAAATACTTTCCTTCGTCTAAAATACTATGTTTATTTTTTCCCAATCATTTTAGTAAATTGAAGTTTTTTTCTCTATAAACTAGATAGTTTTTATGTAGAACTATAAATATTAATCCTTCCAACTTTAAGAAATCTAATTTAACGGCAAACTCTTTCGAAGATTTTAACCTCCTACAAGTGGCATGTCCAAGCTCGGGTAAAAAATGCCAGCAATAAAGTTTTAAAATTTTGACAGATATTCGTAAAGCGTTTAGCCTATGATTAGTATCTTTGTGGAGTTGTTAGAATCACGATGAGCCACTATGATTTTACAAAAACTACAACTTGTAGCTTTTGAAAATTACGATGACTTATTATAATTCTAGCAACTCAACCATGATAACAAATGCGCAAGGAAATCATCTGCATGTGACAAATACAGAGTCCAGTATTCTAAGAATCTATAAATGAAATGCGTCTATTCATATATACTCCAATATTTTTTCTGAGGTTACTAAAAAAATAGTTTTTAAGCGAAGGGACATCTTGGTCTCTCAAAAAAATACGTGTGACAGATATATTAGTCTATGACAAAAAACCAATTTTTTTTTTAGTGTCTAACAAAAATAAATTAAGACATGTTCATTTTTTTTTCAATTCTTTTTTCTTAATCAATTTTTTATTCATTTTTGAACTGAATTATGATAGTCCACATGTTAAATTATGGTCCACGATAAGGAAACAAAATCATCGCAAAAAGGAAAGAAACCACAATTTGAAAACAAAAACACGAAGAAAAAAAAAGTAAATACGGATTAAATTTTGAATACCACAATTTGAGAAAGTGTCCTGATCCATGTTGGTTTGACAACAATAAAAGAAAATGAATATGGTTTAATTTTTTGAAAGACAAGATTTTAGCCATCTATTTAGAATTGACAGAGCATAAATATAAGCCACAAAATTTGCATCCTCACCGATGATCATATTATGCAAATAGTGTGAGGGGAATTTCCAAAATAAATTTGGAATTTTCTAATAGCTATATTAATGTAGTAAAATTAAATAATTTAATGTATCACTTGGTCAAGTGGTTGCAATGCTTGAGTTTAATTCAAACCAATGCATCTGTTAAGTTACCAACAGTTACAATCTTTATCAAGAGTTGTTTTCTTTCACCAATTGGTATGAGTTCAGAGTTGTTTTCTTTCACTAATTGGAATGAGTTCCTCTATAAATAGAGATACTTTAGAGGCAAAAAAAAAAACACAATTTTCATGTTACATGAACTAAATTTCTGTCAAAAATATTTTTGAGTCATTTCTTCTTTTCTCTAGTGCACGAGAGTAAATGAATGAACTTTATTCTGTAAACTATCATTGATCGATAGGCTTGATGTGAATGTGCAATTCACTTCAAGGATTCCAAAGTATCCTGACGGGGATTCGCCGGTTATCCCGTTTGCATCCAATATATATAGATTGGTGGGGGCGAATCGAACCTAAAGCTTAGTGTGATACACACGCTTTGAAATTTATTTGTGCAACCTTCATCATCATCAATTTCATAATCTTCTTGTTCAAGATTTGCAGCATACCCCCAACAAAAGATCCAACAATCTTTAGGTTTGATTATCAAATCTTTAGGTACACATTTAATTTATATGAATATATATGATATGTTTGAAGTTCTAAATTCATATGTGGTTCTCCAAAGTAATTATATTTGTTTATGTTAAATTTAACATGTGGTTAGATTGATATGCATGATTTAGAATATATATTCAAGTATGTGAATTTGATATGATTTATGCATGAATTTTGCTTGTTTAGATTTTAAAAATTAATTAATTCTTGGAAATAATCACATATGAAAATTCATGGTTGAGCACTGAAAGTTATTTAATGTTAATACATTTATATACTACATTCATGTTTGAAATGCATATATAATAAATTTTCTTTTTCGGATGCATATATAATAATATGGAGATAGGATGTGGAAAATTAATAATATGGAATTAGAGATATATGTTTTGATGAAATTTTTGCTTATCTATGGTTGATGTTTTTAGACTAAGAACAAGAATTTATGATTGACCGGTGAAAGAAAATGTATTTATAATTTTGGTCTCTTAAATCTTGACAAGTATGAATATGTATGATTTAAGATGCATATTTAACACAATAATTTATTTAAAGTAGTGAAAATAAATCGTCATAAATATCAAATGTATGTTTCAATATAGTAATGCTTCATGTGAGAAGTTATTAAGTCTAGAATTGATTAACTCATATTATAGATGCATGATAGTATGAAAGTATCTGTCAATTTATTGCTTTATTTTGATATTGAAAATGATTTGGATCTATTTTGAATTATTGTAAGTTGACAAATGTTCGTGGAAGAAACTAATAAAAAATCTTAATGATTTTATTCATTATTTTTTTTCTATTGTGATGCTTATTTGGATTTACCATAGAACATATTTAAATATGAAATTTGAATTAACAAATAGAATTCATGATGCATGCATTAGTTATAGTATAACTATGAAAAAGTGGTTTCTTTAAATTAAATGAAAGGAATGCTTATTTGTTAAGGAATAGATGACTTACATGTTTGGACTCACCTTATGATATTTGATTATGAGAAATTTTTATGATCATGTTTTGTTAGCTTGTGGCAATATATATTTAATGCATTCAATGTATTATATCTTGAACTTGGATATATTGAAAAGAGAGTTAGAATTTTAAATTGAGGTGCTTATTAAATATAGTAAAAGGTAGAATAACATAAAAGTTTGTTTATGTGATAATTGAGATGCTTATCATTGTAAGCGATACAATGTAAAGAGATTAAATGGCAAAAATGTCATGATTTGGAGATAGTTGGTCAACATTATCAAGAATATAAAAGGTAATCGAATGTTTGATGTAAGTCATGACTTATATCAGACCTGATATAGATATGTTATTGGAAAATTAAGTCGGTATACAAGCAATCCAAGTAAAGAACATTGACATACTATTAATAAAGTATTAAAATATTTGAAAGGAACAATTAACTATAGTTTAATCTATAGTGGATATCCTTCAATTTTGGAAGGATATACATATGTCAGTTTGGTATATTATGTTGAGGATCATGCTTCCACAAGTGGATTGATCTTCAACCTTGGTGGATGTGAAGTTTCTTGGAGTTCAAAGAAACAAACTTGCATTGCCGACACCACCGTGACTGCATAATTTATTGTTGCAGGTAGTAAAGAGGCTGAATGACTAAGAAATTTGTTGTATGAGATACCAATTTGGCCAAAGCCAATGGCACCGGTGTCCATACATTGTGATAGTTAATCAACGCTATCAAAAGCATATAGCCAAGTATATTGGTTTAAGACATAGCTATGTAAAGGATTTAATGGAGTGATATCCATAGTGTTTATAAGAATTGAAAAGAATCTTGCAGATCTTTTGACGAAAGGTCTGACAAAGGACATGGTGTTGAAGACATCATTAGGGATGTGATACAAGCTCATATATAAATAATCACCAATGGTGGAAACGATCAACTCACACTTGAGTAGCATCAAGTCTTGAGTTCAATGATGAAAGTACACTATTAGAGTGATTGAAGTACTTGACAATAGATACATCCCAAAGGGTAAAAGTACTTGGACCATAAAATAAAAGTAGTAGGATGAGGTCTCCTCTTAATGGACATATAGCATATATTTGCTGGAATGTATAATTATGGGTACATTTCTGATATAGTCCACCTATATGAGAATGAAGTGGGCCGCTTCATAAAGTTCAAGAGCTTGATTCTTAAATTCTCATGAAAAGGATATGAGACACAGGGCCTTATCAAATGTGTCATATTTATAATTCAATCAATGATACCGAGATTTCATGTGTGAGTTATGCACACTTGTTCTAACGAATGGTTGGTTCAAAGCTTGTCTACCAGTCTATTCGGGGATGAGTGAAAACATAATTTACTAAGTAATGGTTCAAATCGTAAGATACCTTTATCTGAAACCATGAGATTTCCAGAATAACGGACTTAGATATATTTTGAAAATGGTGGGGGATTGTGAGGGGAATTTCCAAAGTATATTTGGAATTCTCTAATAGTTATATTAATGTAGCAAAATTAAATAACTTAATGTATCACTTGCTCAAGTGATTGCAATGCTTGGGTTTAATTCAAATCAATGCATCTGTTAAGTTACCAAATGTTACAATCTTTCTTAATAGTTGTTTTCTTTCACCAATTGGTATGAGTTCAAGAGTTGTTTTCTTTCACTAATTGGTATGAGTTTCTCTATAAATAGAGATACTTTAGAGGCAAAAAAAAAAAACACAATTTTCATGTTACATGAACTAAATTTCAGTCAAAAATATTTATGAGTCATTTCTTCTTTTCTCTAGTGCACGAGAGTAAATGAAGGAACTTTATTCTGTAAACTATCATTGATCGATACGCTTGATGTGAATGTGCAATTCACTTCAAGGATTCCAAAGTATCCTGAAGGGGATTTGCCGGTTAACCCGTTTGCATCCAATATATATAGATTGGTGGCGACGAATTGAACCTAAAGCTTAGTGTGATGCACACGCTTTGGAATTTATTTGTGCAACCTTCATCATCATCATCAATTTCATAATCTTCTTGTTCAAGATTTACAACATACCCCCAACAAAAGATCCAACAAATAGTCCAAGATCAATGTGAGTTTCATTTGAAAAATTTAAACCTTCGCACGAATCAAAAACTTGATACGATTCTAATCATAACTTGAGAAAACTCGATACGATTCTAATCATAACTTGAGGGATTTGATTGCAGGTTCATTAGATCACTCTCTGATTCTTCTCTCTACTGATGAGTTTCTATAATCACAACATTTTAGATGAAGAGTGGGATATGAACTTGAAATTTTTCCAGACAACAATCATTTCTAGAAAGAAGAGGAACAAGATTGTAAAATTGTTGTGCAATGATCAAGTGGAGGTAAACACTCAAACAATTTTTTTTTTGTTGGGAGAACATTAACAAGCATGAAGATATCAATTTTTTTTTATTAAAAAATTTAGAGTGAGGGGATAATGTTTCAATCCAAAGTAGAGAAGATCTTATAACTCACTAAGGTGTCAGCTCAATGGTAATGTTGATGCTTTGTAATATCAAGAGATGAAGTTTAAATCTCTCGAAAATGATTGTAAAACAATTATTAGTAATAGTTTAATTAACCTAAAAATTCCCTTAAACATGTAGCAAATTATATGGACTTGTCTTCAATATAGTTCAACCACTTAAAAGAAGCCACATCAAATTGTATTAATTATGAAGGTTTATACAGCCAAATTCATTCAAAAGGGAAGGCATGCTTCTCATACTGAATTATGTAGCATCAGCAAATACAAAAGGCACACTAGTATGAGCATTAATCAAGTAAAATCACATAATTATGCAGCTTTCCAAGAGGAGAGTGGTGGAGTATCAGATTCCTTCCATGTTCTTACACCCTGCATATATCTATCACCCTTAACAGAATCTGCTAAGGACTCAATTTCTGTCATTTCTTCTGGTGTTAGTTTGACAGATAAAGCACCGATGTTTTGATTCAAGTTCTCGATTTTCGTCGTGCCTGGTATTGGACACACGTCGTTTCCTTGGTGATGAAGCCAAGCCAGTGCAAGCTGAGATGGAGTACATCCTTTCTTTGCAGCCAGTTCATTGACCTTATCAAATATAGTCTGATTCTGCTGCAGGTTTTCGGGTTGAAATCTAGGCAAACTCTGCAACATATTTACACGCGTGCTTAAAAGACAATATGGAAACTCCCCCTAATTTACATAGATAATAAGGACCTGTTTGGTGGTCAGTATAAGAGACACATGATAGGATAAACTATCATATCTTATCTCAATTAAGTGTTTGATGAACTAGCAGAATAATGCATAGACACACAAATAGTTCAGTTTGATCATATAAAATTCTCGTTCCATCATATTTCTGAGTCACCACAAAGAACTTGTGTTAAATATATAACACATGAAGTAAAGGATCCAAATGAAGAAAAATACATCATATTTTCCTTCTTTTCAAACCATCCAATATTTTTATTCACGAATCATCTATGTTTAATTTTTCTTTAAAACTTTTGTTGGTCATCAAATATCTTTGAAGTTGGATTAGGTAGAGTCACATTTGGCACACTCGTGTGCAGTCGGCACCTAGGAGTAGTCTGATCTTAATCCGACAGTTCAAATCTCAAAGCAATTTTTGATTATTAAAAAACTCTGGTGTTAAAACTTGAACCGATCTTGATCAGACTGCCTCGAGCTTGTATAGTCATCACTTGTGACTGTACGGAATCCGGATTCCGATATCTTCTTGTAGTTTTCATATATCAATGTAGGACTGAGAGGTTAATTAGGGGAACTGAAAAGATACAAAGCACGAACACACCCCTTTGGAATTAGGCATATCACCAGTATGACATGTGTTTGACAATTCGTACATAATTCCAAACTGTTTATATCAGTTCTGAATTGTAAATACTAGCAGCAATTTACAGTGTCATCCATTACTGATGTGCCTATTCCCAAACTGCTCTATGGAAGAAAAGAAGTGGACTCAATTTACAACAACTATATATTTTGAACAATAGTCAACTGAATACAATAACCACACACATTTCACAAAATTTAAATAAGTAAATGTATTGTGATTCAGTCAGTAAACACTATTATTTTGTAATGAATATCTCTATAGAAAAAAAGCATACATAATTTATAAAATATTAATATGATCATCATTAATGTAACACTAATTAAATTAATCCATGGTTCTGAAGCAATGCTACTAGGTAGGTTGATTAACAAAATGAACAAGTAGTTGACATGAATTTGTGTAAAAGTGTGCTTTCCACAAACCTTCCGGTAGTCGTCCTGTGTTAAGTTCTCAAGCAACTTTGTTCCTGATGAAAAGAATCCTCTCCCAAGAGGACTATATGCAACAATTCCAATTCCAAGTTCCCTAAGAAACAAAATCATAATAACTTAAAAAGGTATTCTTCAAATCATTGCAATTTTATCAAAGTACAGAAAAGAGAAATGCTAGACAATTAAATTAAGATAATGTTTGTCAAGATTTGTTAGTAGCTGTTCGATGGATATCAGATGGTTTAAAGAATACAATTTTTATTTTATTTTATAGTATAAAATACTAAACTTGAATCTAGATAATATGATTTTGATCGAATGACTACAGATGTTTCGACTGCGTGAATACAAAAGATTCTAACAGTAGGAAGTTTGGGTTGGCTAAATTATACCTGCAAGTTGGAATTATTTCTTCTTCCACATCTCTTGACCAAAGTGACCACTCCAACTGCACAGCTGTTATTGGATGAATAGCATGTGCTCTTCTGATTGTTGAAGCTGAGGCCTCTGACAAACCAATATATTTTATTTTTCCCTCTTCCACAAGTTTTTTTAGCTCCCCAATCTTAAAGACAAAACCGAAAAAAATGTTGAAGTCCCAAATTGTCCTTTTAGATTGATATCATTGTATGTTGTTGTAAAGCACATGATTGGTTCAGTTATTCCAATCAAAGCATTTTGAAGCAAGTAGTCACATATTTCAGCCATGTCAATAATATTCAAAAACCAAATGCTAGTTGGGATAAATAACTTAATTAAAGTCAAAATGTTTTCATATATAAGCTATTTTCATTAGTTATTCTAGCAAGCTTATCGAAATTAGCTGAAAACAACTAATGCATATGTTATAAGTGGCTTCCATTAGTTATCCCAAACAGAGCTCACAAGTGTTTATATGTTAGTAGATAAACTCAAATAAGTCAATTCTAACAGCCCTAAGGGTTAGAGAAAAATCTAATTAAATGCTAGTAAATGTTAATTAAATCAAATCAGAGGGAAATTAAAAGGATCAAACCGTGATTTCAATTGGTAGACGACTATCAATACGGTGTTGATAATAGAGATCAATGCAATCAATATCAAGTCTCTTCAAGCTATCCTCACATGCAGCTCTCACATATGATGGATCACCAGAGACCTCAACTTTCCCTTCAGAAAATTTGATTCCAAATTTTGTAGCCAATTCAACATTCTCTCTTACCCCTCCCTTCAAAGCCTGTTCCATAATTTTCACACTTTTTCAAAATCAGATTATATACAATAGATATTAATTTCATGTATGTTCATAGCACAAGATTCAACAAAAAACCAAATTGCAATATCACAGAAGTGCATACCCTGAAATTTTGACATTAAATCAACACAGGTAAGTAATCAAAAGAAAAACTATGCACATATGAACCTCTAACTTCAAAATTGATTTTAGTCCCAAAGTCATTTTACCTAAATACTAAAATTTCTAGTTTCTGTGATAACATAGAAAAAATTCTCAAAATTATTAAAAATACATACAAACACACAAAAACAATATTTTTTGGTTCTTAAAAGCACAGAGGCGAAACTCATAATCCAACTACCTTATGAGATGACAACATAAAAACAATTATAATACAAACATAAATTGATAAAAATCATGTTTTTTGTAAATGGATCCAAATATAAATCAACCTATGTTTACTTTCACTTATGCACCAATCAAAATTGATTACATAGAAACTACAATTTGTAACTTTTTATTCAAGAATTGATTTTTAACCTTGAATTTATCATTTAATTCACGTCCACACGAAACTATCCAAACATAAATCACTTCATCTTCAACTCACTTTTAGTCAAAATCAATTCAACATAATCAATTCAATCAAAACTCAATTCCAGTTCAAAAAAGCATGATGCAACAAAACCAATTTGAAATACCCAGAAATTTTCAAGAGGGGCAATTAAAAGAAAAACTAAAAGGGTAATAGAAAGTGTGAACCTTTCCAAGAAGTAGTTCATTGGTGTGAGGACCATAGATATCAGAGGTATCAAGAAAAGTGACACCAGATTGAATGGCATGATGGATGAGGGCAATCATGTCAATTTGAGGCTTAGGAGGACCATAGAAAGCAGACATACTCATACAACCAAGTCCTTGTAACGACACTTCCATTCCTTGTGAACCCAACTTCATTCTTCCTACTTTTGACATTGCTCAGAACAGGACAGTGAACAAATATGGTATGATATATACTATGTTGTATTATCTCCACCACCTGGTCTACTTATAAATAAACCCCTCAATTTACTTTCAAGTCAAGGCCATAGAAGTAATCTAACGGTTGATACTTAAAACAAAACTTTGAGATTGAGTCCTAGTGAGTGAAGAAACCGTGGAAATTGGAAAACATGGGTTAGTTTTCATGAAACTATAAATTATTGTAGACTATGTATGATGCACAATTTATTTATTTTATTATATTATTTTAATAATGATTATATTTATATTCCATTACAAAAATGTAATGAAAGTATTTATAACTTTTCAGTACTGAATGATACGAATTTCACGATATTTGATTCCATTTCGGTACGTAATCAATTTTGTGTGTCATATCTATTTTCCAAACTTAAAATTTTATCTTGGCCAATCATATGGGAAATAACATTTGTTTTCCTTAAAAAATTTAATGGGTTGTGTTTTTTTTCTTCTTATGAATGAAAGAAGACTAAACCAGAACAACCAGAAGACAAAAAGAAATACAACTAAAAGTTTCTAAGAAAGACTATATAACTCCTATCAACTAACACATTATTTTCAGTAGAAATTTCACCATTTTTCATAATTTTAACAAATTCTTATCTTTTTACAACAAAAACCTTGTTTTTAAAAAAACATATTTGTCTTTTTTTATAAAATAAAGTTCATATGTTCAGTTTTAAAATAATGCATAAAAATATAACTTCCAAAAAAACATATTTGTCTTTTTTATAAA
>JBBPBP010000003.1:39856585-39866726 GCA_037974735.1 Cicer chorassanicum | reverse complement strand
ATTAGTTTTTTTTGTTTATCTTAGACTTTTCCTTTCTATTTTCCTTTTGACATCTTATATAAGTTTAACTATTTTTTCCTTTCATATTTATATAAATGTTATATATTATATTTTGTCAATATTCCACTCTATTGTAAATCATTTATTAATTTATCATCTTTTTTCGTCTTTCATTTTATCTGAAAATGAATGTCAAATTTGAAGAATGCTAGTGTTGTAATACGATGTATAAATTGTAATTTACATACATTTATTATTGATTGGTTTATATGGTGATGATTTGTTAAGGTAATGAAAAGAAAAATATGCTCAAGTTTACTCGTAATTTTGTCATCATAGTTTCATAATACATCAAATTCTTAAAATTAATAAATTATATCAACTTTTCCGTATATAATATCAAAATTTTAAATTAATTGAAAGTACGCAAATCAATTAAAATTATAACCAGATTTTAACTAATTTTAAAAACAAACAAGGTTTAAAATTGGATTTGTTAAAACTAAAACTAGTTGCATAATCAAAAACCAGTTATTTAACAATAACTTATTTTACAACCGATTTTATAACTGATTTACAACCGATTTTATAACTGATTTTACAACCAGTTTTATAACCTGTTGGGCTTACTGTACCTCCTCTTATTTTCGTTTTATTTTAAGCTTAATCTTATTTTGTTTCCCAAACCCGTTTTTTTATTTACCTCTGAAACAACGTTCTACCTTCCCTTTTGTTTTTTTGAAAAGAATTTGAAAGCGTAATATGCTTTGTTAAAAAATAAACTGTTCCAATGTAACGTTTTTTGAAAAAGGTCGAAACGTTAAAAAAAGTTGAAATCTGTGTAAGCATCGAAAACAAGTGTATTCTCTATGTTAACTGCCGTTTACAATATTTTAAATATTATTATTGTTTTTTTTTTGTTCCCTATATTTTGTTTACTTAATAGATTGGGCTACAAGTCTATATATATTTTTTTAATGTTATTTTGTTTCTGTGTGTTTATTACTAGTTTTATTTCATAAGACCATTTAAACTTATTTAATATCTAGCATTGAAATATTAATTCTTAAAAAAAAATAAAAAAAAAATATTGAAAGATTAATTAGATGTGATATTTGTTAATCTTTGAGTTGTTAGGACACAAGTTAAGAGAATTTGATAGCTCTAAAATCTATCTTCACAAATAAATTAATAATTATACAAAATTATTTTTAAGTGGTTATTTAGATGTCACATCTTTTTAATCTTTGAGCGGTTATAATACAAGTTGTACAACTTGCAGTTTTATAATTCATTTTTATAACCAAAATAATAAAAATATTCTTAAGAGGATTAAATTAGATGTGAAATATTTTTACTCTTTGAGTTTTTGAGATACGAGTTGTACAACTTGATAGTCCTAAAACTCACATTTCAAAATAATTATTCAAATAAAGAAAACTCATTTTTTTTCCGTCAAAACAATTTCTTTTTATAAAATAAAAAAACAAATTTTCTTAAAATAAACAATCAACACATCCGTATTTTTCTATTCAAGAACTACGTAACTTTGATTTCTCCATTGTACCGGGAGATACGTAGGAGCAAAATCACACTTTTGTCAAGCACATTAAAAAAATTCTTTTTTTTTCTTCTATTTCTTAAGCACATATTTATTTCAAAATCACATTCAAAAGAAAAACAATTGATATTCATATTTAATAAATTTTAGTGACGACTCCATTGAATTCGAGAAACACTCAAAATTTTAGACCGCGTCACTCAACGTCAATAACTCTTTTATTTTTCAGATCTTCGAACACATTTAATTAAAGGAAAGAAAGATATCTCCAATTACATATATGTTGGAACATAGAGTATGTTAATGAGTGAATTTAAAAATTGTTGAAGTCCCACATTGGAAAACTCTCATATTTTGAGTAGTTTTCAACTCTATAAATACTAAAGTCTCACATTGGATAGAAATAATATGTGGGTTTGCTTCCATCACTATATAATGAGTTTTAAACTCTTGTGAAAAGTACACCAAAGTTGGATGCATTTCCCAACTTTCTCTTTTCTCCTTTTTTTTATTCTACTCGACTTATTTCCGAGTCACTTCTCCCTTTTCTTTCTGTCCCTTTGATTTTTAGAGCAGTTATTATACCGTAGTCTCGTCAATTTTTAGAGTGGTTGTTATGTCGTAGTCCCTTCAATTTTTAGAGCAATTGTTATGTCGTAGTCCCTTCAATTTTTAGAGCGGTTGTTATGCCGTAGTTCCAACAATTTGAGTGGTCCTAATAACACTATCCTTTTAGAGTGGTTTTTGTGTCGTAGTCTTTTAGAGCAGTTTTTTGTGCCATAATTCTTTTGATTTATGAGTGGTCATAGTACCATATTACGAGTGGTAGCCATTAGACTACCATATTGAGAGTGTAATTCTAGAACGAATTTCTATGGTGCAGTAGAATTCTGATACAATGAATCTGAGCTGTTTTATCTTGGGAACTTCGTGGTTGATAGTCAGCCTTGCACAATTTAGACAGTGCCGCGAAACATCTTAAAGAGAGAGACCTAGTCCGCGATTCAACCTAGTAATATTTTCGGTGGCATAAATTGTGATTTTTATATAGTTTTTGAAATTCAAAAACAAAATTTTTAAGATGTTTCTTTTTGCCATGTCAACCGAAAAGATTACTGGATTTGGTTATGTTGCCTCTGATTTCAATAAATTGTTTCAGTTTGAAGCAAACAGAAAAGGATAAGAAAGCTGGAGAATTAACCCATGGGAGAATAATGATAAGAATTATATTCTTAATGGACTTGCTGATGATTTGATTGACTATTACAGTTCCAGCAATACTGCTAGAGATGTTTGGAATGCTTCGAAGAAAAAATATGATACT
The DNA here is from genome assembly GCA_037974735.1 of Cicer chorassanicum. NCBI lineage: Eukaryota > Viridiplantae > Streptophyta > Magnoliopsida > Fabales > Fabaceae > Cicer > Cicer chorassanicum. Next base: position 39,863,841 of record JBBPBP010000003.1, on the reverse strand, counting down.
AAGAAAATTGAGGATAAAAAGTTTGCTGTGAGCTGCTACCTCAAGTATAAGGGTATCAGATGACCAATGACAGATCCGTGGAGGATCTCCTGTGAAATTCAGAAGATAACTCATGAGATCATCTATTAAGGCACGCCACTGATGGCATGTTTAAATTGAATGTTGAAATTATTTTGACAGTTTGCTATGTTTAGAATAGAGTTCCTAAATCTAAAAACAAAACATCTTCTTATGAGATAATGAAGAAAATACAACCAAACTTGTCTTACTTTCGAACTTGGGGTGTCTGGCTTATGTCAGAATCCCCGATCCTAAGCGAATTAAACTCGCCAAAAGAGCCTATGAATGTGTATTCATTGGGTATGCAGTAAACAATAAAGCGTATAGGTTTTATGACCTAAATGTGAAAGTGATCATAGAGTCAACTGATGTTGACTTCTATGAAAATAAATTCCCTTTCAAATAGAGAAATAACGGGGGCAGCGAACCAAGTCACGTTTCTGTAACAAGAAGCACTAAAAGCAACAAACAAGGCGAAACATAAACTCGAAGAAGTAAGAGAGTCAAAGTTGTTAAAGATTATGGACCCAAATATATGGCCTATACTTTAGAAGAGGACCTGACATTTAATAGACTTGCCTCCTGGTTGCAAACCAATAGGTTGTACATGGATTTTGAAAAAGAAATTAAAATCTGATGGAACTGTTGATAAATACAAGGCCTGCCTTGTAGCCAAAGGTTTTAGACAAAAAGAAAATATAGAATTCTTCGACATGTTGGAACCAAGTTGATTTTACATTTAGAGTTTTGATGTTAACAAAAGTATTTTATGATATCATGAGCAATACGGAAATGGATCGAGTAATCTCTTCCTTTATCCAAGAAAAAGCATTTCTAGTTTGCATGGTCCAATCATTGATCCTGAAAATTTAAAACAATATATTTGACTTCAAAGAGTATGAAAGAAGACTCATGTTTTTGAAGAAAATCTAAAATAAGATTTGATTCTAATTTATAATTGAAGAAAATCTAAAATAAAGATTTGATTCAAATTTATAATTGAAGAAAATCTAAAATAAGATTTGATTCAAATTTATAATTGATGAAAATCTAAAATAAGATTTGATTCAAATTTATAATTAATGAAAATCTAAAATAAGATTTGATTCATATTTATAATTGAAGAAAATCTTTGACCAAGTTGAAAAGAAGATATGGTTAAGATTTGAAGAATATTTGAAGAAGATTTGATTAAGATTTGAAGAAGATTTAGTGAAGATTTGATTAACATTTAATGAAGATTTGAAGAATATTTGATCAACATTTAATTGAAGATTTGAAGAATATTTGATCTACATTTAATGAAGATTTGAAGAATATTTGATCAACATTTTAATGAAGATTTGAAGAATATTTGATCAACATTTAATGAAGATTTGAAGAATATTTGATATGAAGAATTTACAAAGTCAATCTACACAAAATTGGAACAGAATCATTCTGAAGAATTTACAAAGTCAATCTATACAAAATAGGAACATAATCATTATGAAGAATTTACAAAGTCAATCTACACAAAATAGGAACAGAATCAATTTGAAGAATTTACAAACTCAATCTAAACAAGATACAATTCAGAATTAAATAAGGACTAAATTGAAGCCCAAATTTTCACTATAAATAGACACTAAAGGCTGAAGAGAAAAGCATCGAAAAGCAGAAAAAAGTAACTCTAGCTTAAAGTTCTCAATTCATCTTAGAGTTCAAAGAGAGAAACACTTGTTCAAGTTAGAAATATCTTTTGAGTGTTCTTTTATTAAAGTGTGAGAGTTATTGTTATTATCAGCTTTGTTAGAAGCAACTACTCAAATTTCAATCTCTTGTATCCAACCCGATAGTGGTTTAGTTCCTTCTTCAATCTGGGGTCGTAAGGTTGTTAGGAGAAGACTTGACTTGTAGGGTCAAGGTGGTTAGTTCCTCAAAAGTCTGGGGTTGTCAGGCTGTTTGGGAAGACTGGCTTGGAGGGTCAGGTGCTTTGTAATTCAAGGTTTTTGAATTAGTGGATTAAAGCATTCTGAATGAGGGGACTGGATGTAGCCAAGTTACTGGTGAACCAGGATAATTCTACGCGTCAAATTATTTATGCTTTCATTGCTTGCTGCTTCTAAATTCGATTGCTTCTACTTCAAGTAAGTCACCAAAACCAAACTAATTTTTAATTATTTATAAATTATCAAAAAGTTATCAACTTTGTGCAAACACAATTCAACTCCCTTTCTCGTGTTCGCACCTTCAGCCTCCTGGTTGCAAACCAATAGGTTGTACATGGATTTTGAAAAAGAAACTAAAATCTGATGGAACTGTTGATAAATACAAGGCCTGCCTTGTAGCCAAAGGTTTTAGACAAAAAGAAAATATAGAATTCTTCGACATCTTTTCACTGGTCACTAGAATTACATCCATTAGGATACTCATTTCTCTATCAGCTATTCATAACTTGGTGATACACCAATAGGATGTCAAAACAACTTTTATAAATGGTAACCTAGATGAAAAAACCTATATAGAACAACCTGAAGGTTTTGTAATTCATGGACAAGAAAACAAGGTCTGTAAGTTAGATAAATCTCTGTATGGTCTTAAACAAGCTCCTAAGAAATGGCACGAATAGTTTGATAACTTGATTATTTCGAATGAGTTTAAAGTGAAAAAGATATTTATTACAAATCTAAAAATGACATTTGCACTATCATATGTCTCTATGTAGACGACTTACTCATATTTGGATCAAACATTCATGCTGTAAATATTGTGAAATCATTGTTGTGTAACAACTTTGATATGAAAGATCTTAGAGAAACTAGTGTAATCTTGGAATCAAGATTACTAGGTCAGTTTCTTTGGATCAATCTCACTATATTGAAAAGATCCTAAAGAAATACAAATACTTTGACTGTAAACTTGCTTCCACACCATATGACCCAAGTGTGAAACTTTTCAGGAACACTGGTAAAGGTGTTAGACAAACTGAATATGTGAGCATCATTGGCAGCCTCATGTATGCCACTGACTGTACTAGACCCGACATTGCCTACGTCGTGGGACTATTGTCCAAGTTTACCAGTAGACCTAGTATGGAGCATTGGTAAGCTATCGAAAGAGTCATGAGATACCTAAAAAGAACCATGAGTCTCGAATTACATTATCAAAGATTTCTTGTCGTCCTTGAAGGATATAGTGATGCTGATTGGAAAATTTTATCAGATGACTCCAAATCAACAAGTTGATATATTTTCGTATAGCTAGTGGTGTTGTATCTTGGAAATCGAAGAACATACGATATTGACAAAGTCCACTATGGAGTTTGAAATGATAGCACTAACTACTACTATTGAAGAAGCGAGCTGGTTGAGATGCTTGCTAGTTGAGATCCCTTTATGATAGCACTAACTCTCTAACAGATGTGTTGATCCACTGCGATAGTACCGCGACTATTGCGAAGATTGAGAATCGTTATTACAATGGTAAGAGACAACAAATTCGTTGTCACCACAATGATGTTAGAGAGTTAGTTTCTAAATGAGCTATTATAATGAATCATGTACGCACTGATGAGAATTTAGCGAATCCTTTGACGAAAGAGTTAGCTAGAGAGAAAATCCTAAATACATCCAAAAAGGATGTGACTAATGCCTATAGAGTCATTCATGATGGTAACTCAACCTAAAAGACTGGAGATCCCAAGAATTAAGTTCAATGAGTAATAACAAGTTGTGAAGTGATATGAGATAAACATGCTATTATAAATCCGAGAAACATGATTCCTAAAATGATAATAGGATGAGGTAATAGAAACTCTTAATGAGATTTATACTCTATGTGGAGTGGAATATCTAGCTATATGAGTACTCTTGATAGACTCACCTATGTGAATGTGGAAGTGGGGCCGCTTCCTATGGAATTTTGAGGCAGAATTCCTAGAGCGTTCACTATACTGGGATAGACGTGTAGGGCCATTAATGCACGGACTTTTGAGAATACACCCTATGAAGAGATTGTGTGTGGGTTTGATGTCAGCGATAGAGTTCAAGACTACAAGTCACTCTTGTTGAATCTTAATCTTACTTACTATGCAAAGGTTCAAGTCATGAGACACATTTGTTTATGCACGATCTTATAGAAACGTTTGATGGTATTTTATAAATATTATTTTAAATTCAAGTGGGGGATTGATGGAACATATAGTATGTTAATGTGTGAATTTGAAAATTGTTGAAGTCCCACATTGAAAAACTCTCATATTTTGAGTAGTTTTCAACTCTATAAATACTAAAGTCCCACATTGGATATAAAACATATGTGGGTTTGCTTCCATCAGTATATAATGAGTTTCAAACTCTTGTGAAAAGTACACCAAAGGTGGATGCACTTCTCCCCTTTCTTTCTGTCCCTTCGATTTTTTAGAGTGGTTGTTATGCAGCAGTCCCATCGATTTTTAGAGCGGTTGTTATGCCGTAGTCCCTTCAATTTTTTAGAGCGGTTGTTATGCCGTATTCTCTAGAGAATCCATTTCATTGTTTATAGCTTCTTGTCATCAATTAGAACTTGAAATTTTTTAATTGAAATAAATGTATATACTTGTTTATATTCAAAGGTTACTCCCACCCTCAGATGTTTCCTGGAGAGATTTCGACGAGAGATGTTATTGTTAGTTATGTTTTAATCCAAAATGAATGTAATAAGCATAGCAATGCAGTTAGGACAATTAAGAGTTTGTTAAGCATGTTAGTTAGTTAGTTAAAATGTAACTATGCAAGGTGTTTGATAATTTTGTAAATGCTGGGCAGATTACTTGCATTATAAGTAACTGTCATAACTCAATGAAACTAAGTCTATTCATTACAATTCCAATTCCTATCATTTCTAAACATTGTGTTCTAACAATTGGTATCAGAGCTAGGGTTTTAAGTATTGGGAAACACGAGTGCAAGTGTGAGGAACTTAAATTTTGGGAAACACAAATGTGAGAGAGGAAAGGAATCATGAATGGAGCTGAGAATTTTCCATCAAATTTGCCAATTCTTGATGGGAAAAATTGGGAAAGATGGTTTGCATCTATGAGGTCATTATTGGGGGGATCAAAAAGTGTTTGAAATGGTGCAAGAGGGCTATGAGCAACTTGGAACTAATCAAATAGAGAGGCAGCAGGCAGCCTTCAAAGATTGCAAGAAGAGCGATTGCAAGGCACTGTTCTGCATTCAACAAAGTGTGTATGCAAACAATTTTGAAAGGATCTCAAAGGTGTCTACATCTAAAGAAGCATGGGATATCTTGGTGAAATATTATACAGGTGGAGAAAAGATCAAGAATATCAAACTCCAAATGTTGAGAAGAAAGTATGAACTGCTGCAGATGGAGGAAAATGAAAATGTTGCTGATTTCTTCAATCAAGTGCAGGGAGTGACAAATCAAATGAAAGCAAATGGTGAAGTGATAACTGAGCAAGTGATGGTTGAGAAAATTCTGAGAACATTGACAGAGAGGTATGATCATATAGTATTTGCAATTGAAGAGTCAAAGGATTTAAACACAACGAAATTGGAAGATTTACAAAGTTCACTTGAAGCCCATGAATTGAGAATTAAAGAAAGGAGTGAAAATCATACACAAGCACAGGCTTTGCAGGCACGATTCAACAAGAAATCAAATCAAGATGGAGGAAAATACAAGAAAGGAAAGGGAAAATCAAGATGGCACAAGAAATCAGATGTTTATGAAGATGAGGCTGTTGAATCCTCCAAGAATCAAAATAGCAACAGCAACAACACTGACAAAGGCAAGAAGAAGTTTAGCAAGAAAGGAATTCAGTGTTACAATTGCCAAAAATGGGGCCATTTTGCTGATGAGTGTAGATCAAAGAAAATGAAAAGAAAAGAGAATGAAGCTCAATTGGCACAAGCTGAAAGTTCAGGCTCAGAGGAAGTACTGCTGATGGCTGCAACCAGTCTAGATGATGATTGTCCAGGCTTATGGTATCTTGATACATGTTGCTCAAACCATATGACTGGCCAAAAGGAATGAGAGAAATCAAATTTGCAGATAATAGCTCAGTCATAGCTGAAGGTGTTGGCAAGATTCTAATTCAAAGAAGAGATGGTAAGTATTCCTTCATTTGTGATGTATTATATGTGCCTAATATGAAGAACAATTTGTTGAGTCTTGGACAATTGCTGGAAAAGGGATACTCTATAAATATGGAGAATGGACATATGAGAATTTTTGACAGTAACAAGAAGATGGTCTTGAAAGCACCACTGTCCAAGAACATGACTTTCAAGATTGAAATCCAAATAAATGAAAATCAATGCCTGGCTGCAGAAACAAGCAATGAGAGTTGGTTGTGGCATCAAAGATATGGACACTTGAAGTTTAGGAGTCTTCAAATGCTGCAACATAAAGGCATGGTGCTGGGAATCCCTGACATTCAGATGCCACAAGAATTGTGTGAAGAGTGCTGCCAGGCCAAGCAGCATAGAAACATATTCAAAACAGAACTGCCAACTAGATCATCCAAAATGTTGGAAGTGATCTATTATGATGTATGTGGTCCAATTGAATAGATGTCAATAGGAGGTAACAATTATTTTGTGTTATTCATTGATGATTATACAAGGAAAATCTGGATTTACCTCATAAAAAGAAAGAATGAAGGGTTGGATGTGTTCAAAAGAATTAAAGTGATGGCTAAAAATCAAAGTGAGTGCAAGATGAAGATCATAAGAATAGATGGAGGAGGGGAATACAATTCTCATGAATTTCATAAATTTTGTGAAAAGGAAGGAATGCTACATGAGGTGACTGAACCATATACTCCACAACCTAATGGAACTGCTGAAAGAAGAAACAGAACCATCACGAATATGGCCAGGAGTATGCTGAAAGGAAAGCAAATGCCTCACAAGTTTTGGGGAGAAGCAGCCTCAACAGCAACCTACATTCTAAACAGATGTCCAACAAAAAGGCTTGAAAACAAGACACCAGAGGAAGCTTGGACATGAAGGAGACCAAGTGTGAATCACTTAAAGGTATTTGGCTCACTATGTTTCAGACATGTGCCAGCTCAAAACAGAAAAAAAAAAAAAAAAAAAAAAAAAAAAAAAACTGGATGATAGGTCTGAGCATATGGTACTGCTGGGCTATGATTCAACTAGAGCTTACAAGTTGTATGATCCAAACAAGAATAAAGTAATCACAAG
>JBBPBP010000003.1:39828064-39856513 GCA_037974735.1 Cicer chorassanicum | reverse complement strand
AAAAAAAAAAAAAAAAAAAAAAAAAAAAAAAAAAAAAAAAAAAACTGGATGATAGGTCTGAGCATATGGTACTGCTGGGCTATGATTCAACTAGAGCTTACAAGTTGTATGATCCAAACAAGAATAAAGTAATCACAAGCAGGGACATACTAGTAGATGAATCAAGAGGATAGGATTGGAAGAGATGTGAAGCCAGCACCAGCAGTGCAGGACCAAGCAATCCAGCTAGTCCAGACATGCTAGTCAGCAGGGCAGTTGTAGTAGAACTGGGTGAGAGCCAGCCAGCAGTACCATATTCCCAACAGGACCAGGCAAATAGCCAGCCTGCACCAGTGAGAAGATCTGAAAGAACCAAGCTACCTTCAGTCATATTGCAGCCATATGAAGTTACTGCAGACTCAGCCATCAATGCAGATGGAGATTTGGTTCATTTTGCCTTGTTGGCTTAATCAGAACCAATTAATGATGATGAGGCCTTGAGGGATCCTAAATGGAGACTAGCAATGGAGGAAGAGCTCAAGGCAATAGAAAAAAACCAGACCTGGGAACTAATGACCCTGCCAGCCCACAAGAAAACAATTGATGTAAAGTGGGTCTACAAAGTTAAACTGAAGCCTGATGGGCAGATTGCAAGGTACAAGGCCAAACTTGTAGCAAAGGGATTCTTGCAAAAACCTAGCCTAGGCTATGATGAAGTGTTTGCACCAGTAGCAAGGATTGAAACAGTGAGGCTGGTGGTATCTATGGCTAGTTACAAAAGCTGGTCCATACATCAACTAGATGTCAAATTTGCATTCCTTAATGGACCACTAGAAGAAGAGGTTTATGTGAGCCAGCCACCAGATTATGAAATAAAAGGAAAGGAGAAGAAGGTGTACAAGCTGAGAAAAGCCTTATATGGCCTGAAGCAAGCCCCTAGGGCCTAGAATAAAAGGATAGATCAATTCCTTATTGAACAACAGTTTGAAAAATGCACAAGTGAGCATGGAGTATATGTGAAGAAAAGCACAGCACCATCAACACCTGCACTAATAATCTGCCTATATGTAGATGATTTGCTATTGGCTGGAAGCAATGAAAGGGAGATTAATGCATTCAAAGTCAGAATGGAGAAAGAATTTGAAATGATAGATCTGGGCAGACTATCATACTTCCTTGGTATGGAGTTTGTAATCAAGGAAAATGGAATTTTTATGCATCAAAGGAAGTATGCCAATGATGTACTAAGAAGGTTCAAAATGGAGGACTGCAATGGTGCAGATACACCAACAGAGGCAGGCCTGATTCTGTCAAAGGAAGGCAATGAAAATCCAGTTGATTCCACCACATTCAAGCAAATGATAGGGTCATTAAGGTACATATGCAACACAAGACCATACATAACATACAGTGTGGGATTGGTTAGTAGATACATGGAAAGGCCTAGAACTCCTCATTATTTGGCAGCTAAAAGGATCTTGAGATATGTCAAACAAACAAGTGAGCTGGGACTGCATTATGCCAAAGAGCAGGCTGGAAGCAAGGCTGAACTAATTGGATTTACATATGCAGATTGGTGTGGAGACAAGGATGATAGGAAGAGCACTTCTGCCTATGTCTTTATGATAAATGAATCACCAATCTCATGGTGTTCAAGGAAGCAAAGCATTGTTGCATTATCCACTTGTGAAGCCGAGTATGTGGCTGCTTCAATGGGAGCTTGTCAAGCTCTATGGCTAGCAACTTTAATGACTGTGATAGGGCTGAGAGGTGATGAACCAGTCATGATAAAGGTAGACAACAAATCAGCAATTGACTTATCCAAGCATCCAAGTATTCATGGAAGAAGTAAACATATAGAGACTAGATTTCACTTCCTAAGAGATCAAGTAATTAAAGGAAGAATAGAGCTGGAACATTGCTGTACAAAGGATCAAAAGGCTGATATTCTAACCAAAGGATTGAAGAGGGTGAAGTTCCAAGAGATGAGAAGCAAACTTGGCTTAGCAACACTTAATCCATTTTGAATTAAGGAAGAGTGTTAGTTATGTTTTAATCCAAAATGAATGTAATAAGCATAGCAATGCAGTTAGGACAGTTAGAAGTTTGTTAAGCATGTTAGTTAGTTAGTTAAAGTGTAACTATGCAAGGTGTTTGATAATTTTGTAAATGTTGGACAGATTACTTGCACTATAAGTAATTGTCATAACTCAATGAAACTAAGTCTAGTCATTACAATTCCAATTCCTATCGTTTCTGAACATTGTGTTTTAACAGTTATGCGGTAGAAGGAGCGTCATAAAAATATGAGAGCGATGTCATTTTGAATATAATAGTGATTGTACGGAGATCCCATACCCCATTTATGTGGTGGATTTGGTCATTTCTAATTAGGAGGAGGACCCCACAAAGTATTTTGTTGATGAGAATGTTCGTTCATATTGGAAAACTGTGTTCAGATAGTCATGTATCATTTTGGCGAGCGTTGCCAATTGTGTTACTTTAGCTTGTGATCAAATGTAGGTGTCTAGAGTGTTAGTTTTATTTTGAGATCTAGTGTTTTGATGGTGTATGCATTTTGTTGAGATGATATGCATTTTGATGTGGTATATATTGGTCCCACACTATGGGTATTTTGAACATGTTGGGTGTATGGTTTATACATGATAGGTCACCGTACTTTTTCTATGAGTGATTATTATTTTATTTGTAAAAATGTATATTAACTTCCTTTGCATACATTACACTTTATTTATTCTTCGATAAATTTTTTTAAAAAAATTTACCATTTATTTTGAGAAAATAGTTTTAAAAGTATAAAGTTCAAATTAATTTTTTAAAAAAATTATACTCTTACGATTAAAAATATGTGTTACCTGTTCTATCTCTAAAAAAAAATCTAATTGTAGTGTATAACTTAGCTGATAATTGAGTTTCATAGATACATGAATACTGTTTTCATGTAAATTATTCATTTCACGTGTATAATTTAATTAATAAGAATGTAAATAACTTTACATATATAATTTATTCTTTTCTTTTCTTTTTCTTTTTTATTAAAAAAAGAAAACTCAGATGTAGTTTTCAAATTCATCATAATCAAGGCAAACCTCAAATTCAAAGAACGCTCTAAAAAATTCCCTCATATTAATTTGATATGATCTCATTTTTTTTTTTATAATTGAATAATTCATCGAGAAAGTTTCTGGGTTGGTAGCGTTAAAATTCAACAAAATCATGTTCACTATCCATAATTATATTCTCTTTTCTATTTTACCATTTTATTTCTTTTTAGGAAATTTATATCTTTAGATTTGTTGCGTCATAAAAAGTCACATGACTTTTTTATAGAGCAAAAAATAAAAAATAAATGAATGTTTGTAAAAATGATTTGTTTGTTTTATACCCATTAATATACCAGTAAAAAAAAAGAATGTTTTTAAAAAAAGAGAATTTGTTTTAAATTATGTTTATTAATTTAGTCAAAAAAATTAATTTTAAATGTCACATGAAATTAAAATAAACATAAATTAATTCACCTCAACGTGCGACACCTACAAATTTACATAGACATAATCAAATTAGAAACTAAAAGTGAAGAATCTAATATTACATAAATGAAATCTTTTTTAAAGACTAAAACCAAAATCTATTATATTGCAGGGACTAAAATAAATATTAACTCATCATATATATATATTATGTCTCTAAACATTAAAATGAAATCTTTTTTAAAGACTAAAACCAAAATCTATTATATTGCAGGGACTAAAATAAATATTAACTCATCATTTATATATTATGTCTCTAAACATTAAAAAGTTCATTGATCTGATTAAAATAAAATTTGGGTACAAATTGTTGATATGCTCCAGGACAGAGTTATAAACTTATTTTTATTTAGCTACCCATTTAAAATCTCCAGATAATACATATATTTTAAGTGCAAATTTTGGTCTAAAGATGATATGCGCCATTTGCCATTTTAAGTTGATTTTTTTGTATTCTGTTTTTTTGAAATGGGAAACACCTAATTAAGGGATTATAAAATTAGCAAGTAGATATTAATGAAAGTAAACAAGAAACTATCATTTATACAATTATTGTTGGAAATGATTATGATATTAATAAGAGATTGTCAGAAATAATGGTGATATTAATGAGAGCTAGTTGGTGGGAATTGAAAAAATAAGAAACTCACACATAAGAGGGATGACACACACTAATAGTGTTTATAAGGTGAAGGTATGACAAGTGGGGTGTGTCCCAAGGGGTATCCAATTTGGTGAAAGGGTGAGAACGCATGCAAATAGACCACCACACACATGCGCGCCCACCGCCACCGTCCGCTCGAGTGGTCACAGTACCATATTACGAGTTGCAGCCATTTGACTGCCATATTGAGAGTGTAATTCTAGAATGGTTTTCTACGGTGCAGTATAACTTCGATACAATGTATCTGGACTGTTTTATTCTGGGGACTTCGTGGTTGATAGTATGCCTTGCACAATTTGGACAATGCCGTGAAACATTTTAAAGAGAGCGACATATTCCGCGACTCTACCCAGTAATATTTTTGGTGGCATAAATTGATTTTTAAATAGTTTTTGAAACTCAAAAATAACAATTTTACGACGTTTCCTTCTGCCACGTCTACCGACGAAATTACTTGGACAAGTTCTTCTGCTTCTGATTTCAACAAACCGTTTTGGTTTGAGGGATGCCATTTCAAACGATGGCAATAAAAGATGTTATTTTTCTTAACCATGAAAAAGGTTGTCAACGTTCTAAAAGGTGACATTCTTGTTGTTCCAGAAACAAGTGAACAAATAGAAAATGATAAGAAAGTTGTTGAATTAACCCAAGGGGAACATAACGATTACTTATGTAAGAATTATATTTTGAATGGACTTGCTAATGATCTGTATGATTACTACAGTTCCAACAATACTGCTAAACAGGTTTGGGAAAGTATGCTGTTAGCTGCTACCTCAAATATCATACGACAGATCAGTGAAAGCTCAGTCCCATGAAATCCATAAAATAACTCATAAGATCATCTTTGAAGGTATGTCCTTGCTGGTATTGGAGATGTGGAGTTAATATTCACCTCTGGAAAGACCTTAATTCTAAAGAATGTCACGCACACTCCAGAAATAAGGAAGAATATGGTTTCTGATTTTCTTCTTAATAAGGCAAAGTTTACTTAGTCTATAGGGGCAAATTTGTTCACCATTTCTAAAAATGGTATTTTTGTTGGAAAAGGGTAAGCCACTAATGACATGTTTAAATTGAAGGTTGAAATCAATAAAATGTCTCCTTTTGCTTACAAGTTGTGTGATTTTAATATTTGGCATGCTAGACTCTATCATGTGAACAAATGTGTGATTTCAAACTTAAGTAACTTAGGCTTAATTCCAAAATTATCTTTAAATAATTTTGAAAAATGTGATTTTGCAGTCAAGCTAAACTAACTAAGAGTTCACATAAATCAATAGTTAGAGAATCTGAGCCTTTAGATTTAATACACTCTGATATATGTGAACTTGATGGGACGTTAACAAGAAATGAAAGTGTTATTTCATTACTTTTATTGACAATTGCTCTGACTATACTTTTGTATATCTAATGAAAAATAAAAGTAAAGTACTTGACATGTTTAAGATCTTTGTAACAGAAATTGAAAATCAATTTAGTAAAAAGATTAAGAGGTTTCACAGTGATAGAAGAACAAAGTATGATTCTAGTTTATTTAATGAGTTTTATAAAACGCAAGGAATTATACATGAAACTACTGCACCATATTCACCTGAGATGAATGGTAAAGCTGAAAGAAAGAATATAACTCTTACTAAACTAGTTGTTGCTATTACGCTAAACTCTGGAGTTGCATCTCTTTGGTGGGGGGAAATTATTTTGACTATTTGCTATGTTTTGAATAGAGTTCCTAAATCTAAAAACAAAACATCTCCTTATGAGATAGTGAAGAAAAGACAACCGAACTTGTCTTATTTTTGAACTTGGGGCAGTCTGGCTTATGTTAGAATCCTTGATCCCAAGCGAGTTAAACTTGCAAGTAGAGCATATGAATGTGTATTCATTGGGTATGCAGTAAACAGTAAAGCGTATAGGTTTTATGACCCAAATGCGAAAGTAATCATAGAGTCAAATGATATTGACTTCTATGAAAATAAATTCTCTTTCAAATCGAGAAATAGTGGTGGCAGCGAACCAAGTCACGTTCCTGTGACAAGAAGCACTAAAAGCAGCAAACAAGACAAAACCTAAACTCGAATAAGTAAGAGAGTCAGAGTTGCTAAAGATTATGGACCCGGATATACGACCTATTCTTTAGAAGAGGATCTTGCAAATCGTAAAGTTGTTTTGTCATCATTGGATGCAGATTTATGGCCAGAAGCTACAAACGAGGAAATGGATTCTCTAGAGTCTAACAGGACCTGACACTTAGTAGACTTGCCTCCTTGTTGCAAACCAATAAAGATAAGGCTCGCTTTGTAGCCAAAGGTTTTAGACAAAGAGAAAATATAGATTTCTTCGACACTTTTTCTCCGGTCACTAGAATAACATCCATTAGGGTAATCATTTCACTAGCAGCTATTCATAATTTGGCGATATACCAAATGGATGTCAAAACAACTATTTTAAATGGTGACTTGGAAGAAGAAATCTATATGGAACAACCTAAAGATTTTGTAATTCATGGACAAGAAGACAATGTCTGAAAGTTAGATAAATCTTTGTATGGTCTCAAACAAGCTCCTAAGCAGTGGCATGAAAAGTTTGATAACTTGATTATATCAAATGAGTTTAAAGTGAATGAAAGTGACAAATGTATTTATTACAAATCTAAAAATGGCATTTGCACTATCATATGTCTCTATGTAGAGGATTTACTCATATTTGGTTCAAACATTCACGCTGTAAATACTGTGAAATCATTGTTGTGTAACAAGTTTAATATGAAAGACCTCGGAGAAGCGAGTGTAATCCTAGTTAAGACAAAATCTCTAATTAGTTGTTTTGATGATAATTAAACAAAAGGTTAATTAAGAATTATAATTATGATTCTAAGTGTTTTGGTATTTAACTTGTGTATTTGAGTGTGTTAAACAAGATAGGTACCAAGCAATTCAAAACAAATCTCATTAAAATCAAAGCCAGCAAAAACAGCAAATTGAAGATCAATCTTGCCATACTTCTGCAAAACAAAGATTGATCTTCACTTCCATCAGAATCAAGAATGATTAATCTTGTGCAGAAGATTGCATTCTAGAACATGTTTCAATCTTATCTCTTTATCAAGAATAAACAAGGAAAAGATTAAAACAGAATCAGCTCAGAACTTGAAGAATCAAGACAAGCTTCATGAAGGAATATAAGGGCAAGATCATTCTTCATTTGGAACAAAGGCAAGTACAAAGGTACAGGTTGTAAAAGTACACTACAGTTGTACTTTCAAATCAAAGTCTGCACACTGACTCAAAGCAAGCAAGTCATGTCAGAAAAGTGACGAGATCAAGTACAAGTCATATCACATTTAACTAAACTGAGGATCGATCCTGGATTGCAAGAATGCTCTTGGATTCAGCTTGTTCACTCTTGCTTTTGGTCAGCTTCAGTCTACTTACTTTCTTATGACAACTGGCCTTATCTCAACGGATATGTGAGCTGTTATAACCTCTCTTGAAGCCTATAAATACAACATCAAGATAAAGAATAAATCACAACTCAAAGTGCCAAGCAAAGCATTAATCATATATTCATATTCGAGCTCTCTCAAATATCATTCTTTAGCTTGCAAATCTTTTTTTTTGTGTTGTGTTAAAATCAGTAGCAATTGAGTTTTAAATTACAGAATCTATTCCTCAAACAAGAGTTGAGTAATATTCATATTCTAAACATCTTCATAATCATTACTTTGTAACTCAAGGCTAGTGTATCATCATAGCTTGAGAAGTGTGTGGAAATCCTTTTATGTTGTAAAAGGTAATTTGTGAAATCCTTACTGGAATAGGCTAAGGTAAATCTGGAAATCCTTTCTAAGGTAGAAAGGTAAAAGTTGTGTAA
Source organism: Cicer chorassanicum (assembly GCA_037974735.1). Classification (NCBI taxonomy): domain Eukaryota; kingdom Viridiplantae; phylum Streptophyta; class Magnoliopsida; order Fabales; family Fabaceae; genus Cicer; species Cicer chorassanicum. The sequence goes on along the minus strand of JBBPBP010000003.1, from coordinate 39,848,446 downwards.
AGATCAAGATTGATCTAGGAGCAGTTGTGTAACAACCAAGAACAATCTTGCTGTGAGCATTTAGTGGAAAATCTCACATTTGTGAAGACTGGACGTAGCCCAAGTTAGGTTAACTAGGATATATGCTTGAGTAATCTTTCTATCTCTATCTTTATTTACTACATGCATTGCAATTATATTTTTCATTGATAAAATCAATATTGCTGTTTTTACACTAACCAGGATCGTTCTTCGTATTACCAAGATCAATCATGAGTATAAATTTTAGTTTGAAACAGGAAATTTTTAAAAGGGGCAATTATAATTCAAACCCCCTTTTCTTATAATTGATATTATTGCTTTAATTGGCATTAGAGTCAGTCTCTAAGAAATTAAAACACTCAAAAAGTGTTAGAGCAAAAGATTTAGGAAGATAATGTCAAAAGCTAAATACATTGCTGAATGAGGGTTTTCAAACAGACCACCATACTTTGATGGATCAGATTATTACTTCTGGAAAGGCAAAATGCAATTGTTCCTAAAATCACAAGATACTGGTATGTGGAGAATAATCACAGATGGAGACTTCATACCAAGAGTAGATCAAAACGACTCAACATCGGTTGAAAAGAAAGAAGCTGAATGGACAGGAGATGAGAAGTCTAAGGTACTCCTAAACTCAAAAGCTCAATTATTTTTATCATGCGCTTTAAGCAGGGAAGAAAGTGAAAGAGTAGATGAATGTGATACGGCCAAAAAAGTATGGGACACATTGCAAACTCATCATGAAGGAACAAGTCATGTTAAGGAAACAAGAATCGATATTGGCATTCGAAAATTCGAATTGTTTGAAATGAATGATGGAGAAACAATTGATGAAATGTATTCAAGATTCACAACCATAGTGAATGAAATGCACTCACTTGGCAAAGCTTATTAAGTACAAGACAGGGTACGAAAAATCATGAGATGTCTTCCAATCATGTGGAGACCAATGGTGACAACCATAAACCAAGCAAAGAATCTTGAAGTTCTGGGATTGGAAGAACTGATTGGTACTCTAAGGGCGCATGAGATATTGCTATTGGAAGATAAACCTATAAAGAAAGGCAAAGTAATAGCCTTAAAAGCATCTGAAAGCCCACCAAGTGTTCAACAAACAATTGAGAAAAGTGATTCAGAAGATGGTCAAGAAGATGCTGATGAAGAGATTGCTCTTCTCACAAGAAAGATACAAAGGATGATGAGGACAAGAGATCAGATCAAAAGAGGATCTCCAGACAAAAAGGACTTCAAAGCTGAATTAGATGAAAGCAAAATCACATGCTTTGGATGCAACAAGCAAGGACATTACAAAACTGAATGTTCATTAAACAAAAAGGTGCCAAAGAAATTCCCTTTCAAGAAAAAAATCAATGATGGCAACCTGGGATGATTCTGATGAATCAGATGCGGATGAACCTGAAGAAGCAAACCTGTGTTTAATGGCCAACAATGAAGATATTGAGGTAACAGCCAAGATCAATCTTCATCTCAAACGGAGAACGATCTTCTCAAGGCTGAAACTGAAATTCTTAAAAATGATTTAATGAATTTCATTCAAGCTACTGAGACATTTCAAAAAATCATGGGATCCCAAGTAGGGATATTTGATAAAGCTGGGATTGGTTTTGATAAAACTCAAAAATAAAAAATGTATGAAAATTCTTTTGTTCCTAAAAGAAAAGAGGGAAATTGCAAAATCAAATGTTCATACTGTAACAAAATTGGACATTTGGAATTTGCATGCTATTTTAAAAAAACGGATGAAAAAATCAGGAACAAAAAGAATTTTAAAAAAGAAGAACGGTTTAGAGCAAAGGCAAAATTCTCTCAAAATCTGAAAAAACAGGATCAATCTTCAAATGCTGTTAAAAACGAAGATCAATCTGAAGCTTTATCAAAATCTGCTGAAACTCGTTTTTTCAAATCCTTTCAAAAACAAGAAACTATTCATTCCTCCTGGTCCAAGATAAGTCAATCTAAAACTACTTTAAACACCAAGAAAGAATTAGATTTTAAAACTAACTCCTCAGGACCCAAAATCAAGTGGGTACCTAAAAATGATACAAAACATTATGCAGGATGGATCTCAAGATGTCAAGAAAAGGCCATGGTTTTTGGACAGTGGCTGTTCACGGCATATGACGGGTGACAAGATCTGCTTCATGTCATTTATAAAAAAAAAATGGAGGATCTGTAACCTTTGGAAACAATGATCAAGCTAAAATCAAAGGAAATGGAACCATAGGTAAAATAAATTATGCCAAAATCAATGATGTTCAATATGTTGAAGGATTAAAACATAACCTTCTCAGCATTAGTCAGCTCTGTGATAATGGCTTTAAAGTTGTTTTTAAACCCAACATATGTGAAGTGAGAATGGCAACTTCTGGAGAAATCATTTTTTCTGCATCCAGAAAGAAAAATCTTTACATTTTATACATTGAAGAATTACCAGTTGAATCTTGCCTCATGTACATGAATAAAGACAAATGGATATGGCATAAAAGAACTGGACATATAAGCATGAAAACAATTTCAAATATGTCAAAATTATATCTTGTTAGAGGACTTCCTAAAATCAGTTTTGAAAAAGATAAAATATGTGAAGCATGTGCAAAAGGAAAACAAGTTAAAAGTAGTTTTCATTCAAAAGAGTTTATATCAACTAAAAAACCTCTTGAATTACTTCACATTGATCTTTTTGGTCCCATCAAAACCACTAGCTTGGGAGGCATGAAATATGGATTTGTAATTGTTGATGATTTTTCTAGATACACATGGGTGTTATTTTTAAAACAACAAGATGATGCATTTGATGCTTTCAAAAACTTTTGTAAGAAGGTTCAAAATGAAAAAGAATCAAATATAATCACCGTAAGAAGTGATCATGGAGGTGAATTTATAAATGCATCTTTCAAAACATTTTTTGAAGAACTTGGCATCTCTCACAATCTATCTTGTGCAAGAACCCCTCAACAAAATGGGGTGGTTGAAAGAAAGAATAGAACATTGCAAGAGATGGCAAGAACGATCCTTGAAGAATCCAATGTGGAAAAACATTTTTGGGCTGAAGCAATAAACACCTCTTGTTATATTTTGAATCGGGTTTCAATTAGAAAAATAATAAATAAATAAAACACCCTATGAAATCTAGAAGAATAGAAAACATAACATTTCATATTTTCATATCTTTGGTTGTTATTGCTACATTTTAAACAATAAAGACAACTTGGGAAAATTTGATGCGAAATCGGACAAAGTCATATTTTTAGGATACTCAACGGAATCTAAAAGATATCGTGTCTTTAATTTGAGAACTAAAATTGTTGAAATCAGTATGCACATTTTATTTGATGAGTTTGATGATCTTGAGCTGGAAAAGAAAGACGAGGATGATGAAGATCAATCTGGACCAACGCAGAAGATTGTTCTTCAGGAAAACGAGATTGATAAACAGTCTCCGTTTCAAACTCCTCCCAAAAGCTGGAGACTTGTAGATGATCATCCTCCAAATCAAATAATTGGTGATACAGCTGATGGCATTAGAACAAGGAGATCATTCAAAGACGATGCAAACAGCAACATGGCAATGATTTCTCAAGTTGAGCCAAAATCAATCAAAGAGGCAATAATTGATCAATCGTGGATTCATGTGATGAAGGAAGAACTTCTTCAGTTTGAAAAAAAATGAAGTCTGGACTCTTGTCCCTGATTCACAAGATCAAACAATTATTGGAACAAGATGGGTCTTCAGAAACAAGCTTGATGAAGAAGGAAAAGTGGTAAGAAATAAAGCAAGGTTGGTTGCTCAAGGTTATAATCAACAAGAAGGAATAGACTATGATGAAACCTATGCTCCAATTGCAAGGTTAGAGGCCATTCGCATCCTTCTTGCATATGCATCACATAAAAACATCAAACTTTTTCAAATGGATGTTAAAAGTGCATTTTTAAATAGATTTTTAAATGAACAAGACTATGTCCGTCAACCTCCAGGCTTTGAGGATCAAAAGAAACCAAATCATGTTTTTAAACTTACCAAAGCCTTGTATGGTTTAAAACAAGCTCCTAGAGCTTGGTATGAAAGATTAAGTTCATTCTTGATCAAAAATAATTTTTCCTGTGGAAACATTGACACAACACTTTTAAGAAAACATGTAAAAATGATTTACTAATTGTTCAAGTGTATGTTGATGATATTATTTTTGGATCAACAAATGAAAAAATGTGTGAGGATTTTTCAAATCTCATGCAAAGCGAATTTGAAATGAGTATGATGGTTGAGTTGAGATATTTTCTTGGTTTACAAATCAAACAATATAAAAATGGCATTTTCATTTGTCAAGAAAAATATATCAAAGATCTTTTAAAGGAATACAAAATGAATGAAGCCAAGATCATGACAACTCCCATGCATCCATCATCCTCATTAGACAAAGATGAAAATGGACAATCAATTTCTGAAAAAGAATATCGAGGAATGATTGGCTCTTTACTTTATCTAACTACAAGTAGGCCTGACATTGTTTTTGCAGTAGGCTTATGTGATAGGTTTCAATCATCACCAAATGAGTCTCATTTAACCACAGTTAAAAGAATATTTCGTTATCTAGTAGGTACTACTGATCTTGGCCTTTGGTACAACAAAGGTTCTCACTTTGATTTTGTAGCTTACTGTGATGCCGACTATGCTGGTTACAAGATAGAAAGAAAGAGCACAAGTGGTGCGTGTCAATTCCTAGGAGAAGCATTAATCAGCTGGTCATGTAGGAAGCAAAACACGATCGCCCTATCAACAACTGAAGCTGAATATGTCTCAGCAGCAAACTTTTGCTCTCAAGTATTATGGATCAAGAATCAACTTGAAGACTATTCAGAATATACTGTGATAATACCAGTGCTATTAATCTCTCAAAAAACCCTATTCAACATTCAAGGTCCAAACATATTGAGATTAAGCGCCATTTCATTAGGGATCATGTTAGTAAAAAAGAGGTTGAATTAATTTTTGTAGATACAAAAAATCAGTTGGCTGATGTTTTTACTAAGCCTCTTGTTGAAGATAGCTTCAATTCAATCAAAGAACGATTAAAAATCATTAAAAATCTTGGAAAAAATTGAAGAAATTAAAACAGGAACATTCTGGTCATAACGAAGATTGATCTTCGTTTTCTCCCTTGTTGTGTCATAAAAGTCAAGAACAATCCTCGTTCTTCATCATTACTACTTCCTCTCTCATATGAAAAGTTTGCCTCCTTTTTGGAAAAAGTAACGGCTCCAGACTCACGCCCTCCCTTTTTCCTCCTTCCCAATGCAACTACCCCTTTCCCATCCAATCAACACGCGTGGCAATTCTTCTTCTTCAACTGCAACAAATCAACTGCAACACATTTTCACATTTTTACAAAACAACAAAAGAAACTTTTTTTCTGATCATTCATTTCCTCTTTTCGTGTTCATCAACAAATTCAAATTTCTCTCTCTCTTCTAAATCACAAATGGTACGAACTAAAATCACTGCTCACAAGCGTCCAACATCATCTCCAACTCATTCACCATCACTATCTCCGTCCCCTGTTCGATCACCCTCCCCTCCACCCAGATCTACCCCTCCTCACTCTCCTTCCTCGGAGAAAACATTCTCAAACTATCTTTCTTCCTCTCCTGAAACAAGCTCCTTTCCGCTCACTCTGGTCCCTCTCTCCACCGTCCCTCCTCCCTTGTTTCAAGCCCCCACTCCTTCCTTAAATCAGGCCCCTCTACATCTTAGCAAAATGAAGAAACCTACCTCTATCACATCTTATTCAAAGAGAAGGTCCATGCACATTTTGGCCGGCAGAGGCACTTCCAAACCTAAACATGTTGATATAACTGTTTACACCGTCTCTAACGATGATGATGCTGAAAACCCCCCATCTCAACAACCTCCAGTCGTTCCCCTTTCACAACCATCACCACCAAAATAATTAGAAAATCCCAAAACTTCACAACCTTCAAACAATCCTCAAAACCCAGAAATCTCTAAAACTGCGTCCAAATCCCCATCCCAACGTCCTAAATCCAAAACCAAAACCAAAACCACCATTTCTAAACCAACACCATTCAAATCCCCCTCAACTGACACACTTTCAGATTTTTTGGCTGCCCATAAACGAAAAAATCCCAAATCATCTAAAAAGAAAAAACCCCCAGAAGAACGATATTCGATTCCTCTAAAACGATCTTCTGTTCAGGATCAAACTGACAAACGCTTTTCACCAAGACAGCCGGCTTAGGCTCGTTTCCCTCAGGATTGTTCACCAAGACCAAACCCTCAAGATCGTTCCCCTCAGGCTTGTTCACCCAGACCAAACCCTAAAACTCGTTCCCCTCATCAATCTCCAAAAACAACCAAAAACACAAAGCCTTTCAAACCCTCATCTTCCAAAATCCTAATTCCTTATTTGATCTCTGCAAAAATACAAAAAGTCTTCTCTGAAAAATGGGCTCAACGCCCTATCGGCATTGGTCGTGTCTTTGACTTGACAAATCTTCAACTTGAAGGAGTCTCAATCTAGCATCACACTGATGCACTTGGGTGGAGAGAGTTCCTCGAAATCTCGAATTGTTTTTATCCTGATGTCATTCGAGCATTTTACTACAAGGCTGAAGTTTTTCCAGACAAATACCTCATTGTTTCTACTCTAAAAGGTGTAGAAATCCGCCTTGATCCTACAGTGTTGGCTGATATTTTGCAACTACCCTCTGAAGGTCTGACCATTTTTGGAAAAGATTGGTTTTCAACTCTCAACCTCTCCAAAGAAGAGGTATTTCAAGAATTATTTATTGATGGTTCCACAAAAAATCTTTCTACTGAGTTGAAACCACTGCCAAAAATCTTCAACAACATCAGTCAAAACTGCATTCTCCTTCACTGTGGCAATCATGAATTCGTATCTGATAATGATATTCTCATCATTTATCACCTTCTCCATCGCAAGAAGCTCAACCTACCTTGTTTAATCATTCAACATATGATTGCTGCTGCTCAGAAGGATTACAAAAGGAACACTGTACCTTAAGACATGGTTCTTTCAAAAATCTTCAGACATTTTCAAATTCCCCTTTCTAGAGAAACTTCCAAGATTAAAATCTCTAGATTCACATCCAAAAATATCTCACACATGAAACAACTTCCATCCCAATTTGTTTAAGCTCCACTAACCAAAAGAAAAATGACTGATAGAATTCCAATTGATCTGGACTCTCCTGCCCCTCAAGATCGATCTTCCCCTTCTCCAAATCCTGAAGAACGATCTTCGTTTCAGGAAGCAACCCTAAATGTGAATTCACAAGCTTCTCCAAATCCACCTATCTTCCAAGGTAGCATTTGTCCTACTATTCCCTTTCAACAAACTTCCATAATGTCCCCTATTTTTGTCTCACCATAAAAAACAACTACATCATCCATCTTTGGCATCAACCAATTCTTGACTTTTCCTGATGCAAACAGTAGTGGCCTTTCCATTCCACCTTATTCCGCTCCACCATCTGTCCCACACATTAGCACCAATTTTGCTTCGTTGATGATCAACTACATCATCCACACATTAGCACCATCTGTCCCACACATTAGCACCAACTGCTGCCCCATCACAAAACGCTCCCGTTGATGATCAACAACGTCCTTCCAAAAGGGCAAAACTGGAAATTGATTCATCAAAAGCTTGTAGGGATATTCCCAAAATCTTTGTTGCTCTCCAATCAATTGCTGGCAGGCAAGCTCATCACGACAAAGAACAAGCTATTTTACGGGATTGGATGACTAATCAGCTTGCTCCCAAACTTGGAGTTGATCCACCTATGCAAAATCATGTTCCAGTTTTTCCAGAAATGCCACAACCCTCACTGTCTCCTTCATCAGAAGGGTCTTCACCTTCTTTATCACTTTAAGTTTTCTGTTTTAAGCTGTAATCTCCTATACCTTTTTGCAATGACAAAGGGGGAGAAGTATCTTTAGATTTTAATATCTGATTTGTAGTTTCTTATATCATGTTGCTTGTATTTTTTTTGTTTGAACCATCTTTGTAATGATTTTTTTTTATATTAATGAAATCATTATTTGGTTCAAATACGTAGCACATATTAAGGGGGACTCTTTTATTAAAAACTCTCTGAATGATTATTTAGAATCAAAATTAAAAATCTAAATTAACATATTTTGTCATCATCAAAAAGGGGGAGATTCTTAAGGAAAAATCTCTAATTAATTGTTTTGATGATAATTAAACAAAAGGTTAATTAAGAATTATAATTATGATTCAAAGTGTTTTGGTGTTTAACTTGTGTATTTGAGTGTGTTAAACAAGATAGGTACCAAGCAATTCAAAACAAATCTCATTAAAATCAAAGCCAGCAAAAACAGCAAATCGAAGATCAATCCTGCCATACTTCTGCAAAACAAAGATTGATCTTCACTTCCATCAGAATCAAGAATGATCAATCATGTGCAGAAGATTGCATTATAGAAGATGTTTCAATCTTATCTCTTTATCAAGAATAAGCAAGGAAAAGATTAAAATAGAATCAACCCAGAACATGAAGAATCAAGACAAGCTTCATGAAGGAATATAAGAGCAAGATCATTCTTCATTTGGAACAAAGGCAAGTACAAAGGTACAGGCTACAAAAGTACACTACAGTTGTACTTTCAAATCAAAGTCTGCACACTGACTCAAAGCAAGCAAGTCATTACAGAAAAGTGACAAGATCAAGTACAAGTCATATCACATTTAACTAAACTGAGGATCGATCCTGGATTGCAAGAATGCTCTTGGATTCAGCTTGTTCACTCTTGCTTTTGGTCAGCTTCAATCTACTTACTTTCTTATAACAGCTGGCCTTATCTCAACGGATATGTGAGCTGTTATAACCTTTCTTGAAGCCTATAAATACAGCATCAAGATGAAGAACATATCACAACTCAAAGTGCCAAGCAAAGCATCAATCATATATTCATATTCGAGCTCTCTCAAATATCATTCTTTAGCTTGCAAATCTTTTTCTTTGTGTTGTGTTAAAATCAGTAGCAACTGAGTTTTAAATTACAGAATCTATTCCTTAAACAAGAGTTGAGTAATATTCAGATTCTAAACATCTTCATAATCATTACTTTGTAACTCAAGGCTAGTGTATCATCATAGCTTGAGAAGTGTGTGGAAATCCTTTTAAGTTGTAAAAGGTAATTTGTGAAATCCTTACTGGAATAGGCTAAGGTAAATCTGGAAATCCTTTCTAAGGTAGAAAGGTAAAAGTTGTGTAAAGATCAAGATTGATCTGGGAGTAGTTGTGTAACAACCAAAAACAATCTTGCTTTGAGCATTTAATGGAAAATCTCACATTTGTGAGGACTGGACGTATCCCAAGTTGGGTGAACCAGGGTATATGCTTGAGTAATCTTTCTATCTCTATCTTTATTTACTACATGTATTGCAATTATATTTTTCATTGATAAAATCAATATTGTTGTTTTTACACTAACTAGGATCGTTCTTCGTATTACCAAGATCAATCTTGATTGTAAATTTTAGTTTGAAACAGGAAATTTTTAAAAGGGGAAATTATAATTCAAACCCCCCTTTCTTATAATTGATATTATTGCTTCAATCCTTGTAATCAAGATTACTAGATCAGAAAAGGGAATTTCTTTAGATCAATCTCACTATGTTGAAAACATCCTAAAGAAATACAAAAACTTTGACTGTAAACCCGCTTGCACACCGTATAATCCAAGTGTGAAACTCTTCAAGAACACTATTGAAGGTGTTATACAAACTGAATATGCAAGCATCATTGGCAGCCTCAGGTATGCCACTAATTGTAATAGACCCGACATTGCATACATCGTGGGACTATTGTGCAGGTTTACCAGTAGACCTAGTATGAAGCATTGGCACGCTATCGAGATAGTTATGAGATACCTAAAGAGGATCATGAGTCTCATATTACATCATCAAAGATTTTCTGTTGTACTTAGAAGGATATAGTGATGCTTGGAACACCTTATCAGATGACTACAAAACAATCAGTGACTATATTTTTAATATAGCCGGTGATGTTGTATCTTGGAAATTGAAGAAACAGACAATACTGGCTCAATCCACTATGGAGTACGAAATGATAGCACTAGCTACTGCTAGTGAAGAAGCAAGTTGGTTGAGATGCTTGCTGGTTGAGATCCCTTTATGGGAAAACCTATGCCAGCTGTTTTGATCCACGACGATAGTACTGTGGCTATTGCAAAAATTGAGAATCGTTACTACAATGGTAAGAGACAACAAATACGTCGTAAGCACAACACAGTTAAAGAGTTACTTTCTTAAGGAGCTTTCATAGTGGATCATATACGCACTGATGAGAATTTAGCGGATCCTTTGATGAAAGGATTAGCTAGAGAGAAAGTCATAAATACATCCAAAAGAATGGGACTATTACCTATAGATCAATGAGTCACTCAGGATGGTAACCCCACCTAAAAGACTGAAGATCCCAAGAATTAGGTTCAATGGGTAATAACAAGTCATAGTGATATGAGATGAACATGTTTTTATATCTGAGAGAAGCATGATTTCTGAAGCGATGAAAGGATGAGATAATAGAAACTCTTAATGAGATCTATACTCTATGTGGAGTAGAGTACCTAGCTACAGGAGTATTCTTGATAGACTCACATATGTGAGTTTGGAAGTGGGGTCGCTTCTTATGGAATTTCAAGGCAGAATTCCTAGAGCGTTCATTATACTAGGATAGACGTGCAATGCCATTAATGCACGAGCTTTTGAGAATACACCCTATGAAAAGGTTGTGTGTGGGTTTAATGTCATAGATAGAATTCAAGACTACGAGTCACTTTTGATGAATCTGAATTTTACTTGCTATGCAAAGGTTCAAGTCAAGAGACACCTCTGTTTATGCACAATCTTATAAAAGCGTTTAACGTTATTTCAGAAACCTTCTTTTTTAAATTCAAGTGGGGGATTGTTGGAAATAATGATGATATTAATAAGAGATTGTTGGAAATGATGGTGATATTAATGAGAGCTAGTTGGTGTGAATTGAAAAAATAAAAAGTCCCACATAAGAGGGATGACACACACTAGTAGTGTTTATAAAGTGGAGGTATGACAATTGGGGTGTGTCCCAAGGGGGACCCAATTTTGTGAAGGAGTGAGAATGCATGGAAATAGACCACCAAACACGCGTGCGCGCCGCCATTCATCAAGTTGGCTAGCTCGGCGGGGCTAGGCCTGGGCTTGGGCTAAGTGGTGTATTATTTTTTAGTGTCTAGAAAATTTTAAAAAATTATTAATTATTTATTTATTTTTTAATAATGAATGCATGAACTTTTATCTCATTGATACGTTGAACACGTATTTGCCCTCCACCGAGTCAACATTCAACATCTGATGCAGTCTTCTTTCCTGATTTCTTGCATCAGTTTGCCCGGTCAAACCCTAGCTGATTTCGTGTTTTCTGTGGACTCGTTCATCAACTCATTGCCCGGTCAAAAACCTAGAAAAATTCAGAGTGCACGTTTCTTTGGATCTGGTTTAATGGATCGCACTTTTTTCTCTCATCCAGTTGCTGATTTCCTCTATAAATAGAGGGCTCTGCGCCATTGGAAAAGAACACCAAAAGTTCTCTAAAATTTGAGACTTTTCTTTACTTCTCCCTTTCTTTCTTTTTCTTATTTTCTTTGAAGTGGTCATAGTACCATATTACGAGTGACAACCATTTGAATGCCATATTGAGGGTATAATTCTAAAATGGTTTTCTGCGATGTAGTAGAACTCCGATACAGAGTATCTGAGCTATTTTATCTTGGGGACTTCATGGTTGATAGTCTGCCTTGCACAATTTGGGCAGTGTCGCGAAACGTCTTAAAGAGAGCGACCTAGTCCGCGACTCAACCCAGTAATATATTCAGTGACATAAATTGATTTTTAAACAGTTTTCGAAACTCAAAAATAACAATTATATTACAAGGATTCAATTCATATATACAACTAGTATAAAGAGTTTTAACATTGTCAGTTAATCACAATCGTTAAATCATTAGATTTGTTTGACTTTTACCAAAATTACACTTAAAATCATGCCTATGAATGATTGTAATACATTAAAAATATAAAAGTTTTTAAACTGATAAGTAAACTCCTACTATAATTTTCCCCGAATAGTGTTTTGATTCCCAACCCCAGAAGTGAAATGGTACACTTGTTGAAGGTAACCCATAAGTTTCCATGAAAGTAATCATATTAGATTGCTTGAATATTATTTTTTGAATATGTCTTTCAGGTCTTCCGAGATACGTTTTAATTGACTTAACTAAGGGAAGAAGGTTAGAGTTATAAGAGATATTGTAGAATTGGATTGAAAAGCCAAATGGTTTGGTAACATCATTTCTTCCTCTTTGAGGTGTGATAGTGTTACTTTGTTTTGGTAACTCTTTTTGACCAATATTTTACAGTTTTGAAATATTGTAGCTGCATGCTCAAAAATGAAATATGGTGCCATTGATTTTGCATTCTCTATGGAATTGATGATTGATGTACGCATACAATCTATCTTAATAACCAAAAATCCTGAACCCTTATTGCTGCAAATACCTTCATAAAATATATAAAGTTTATGAGAATATTAAGAGTTTCTATATATATATATATATATATAGGTTTTATAACTTATCATTGATGTTCATTTTGTTTTTCATTATCATTCATCACTTAGTTGAAGAAATGGATTATTCAGTAACTTACTTCCACCATTGATATTTTTTTATTAAAATATTAGATGCACTATTTTAACATTTTTATAGGAGAAAAAAATTATATTAAAAATATAATTTAGTAATATAGTGCGAAAGGAGGACATGCAAAATTAATATAGTTTGGTAACAATCCAAAAAACAGAACAACAAAGCTTTATTCCATGATATTTCAATTCACTTTATTTAATTGTTCCTAAGAAAACATTAGAGTCTCATCACTCATCAATTGTTCCTAAGTAAGCACATTTGAATTACATGCATGTCATAATCTAACAATAATGAAATCATATGTTATATATATTTTTATATCTAATTCTCTTTATTTTATTTTCCTTTTAAAAATTATAATTTTCTTTTTAAATTAATAAAAGGATGCTATGGGCCGGGTTTACACAAGTTTTGCTCAAATTAATAGTATGTTTTTTATAAGAACCACATACATAAAATTAATATGATAGACATCTCTAAGATAAACATGAAGATATCCTAAAATAAAAATTATATTGAAAAGTGACAGAAACAAGAAAATTAGAAGATAAAATTTGCAATGTGAGGTTATTATATAGGCTTAATTGCACTTTTGATCTCCCTATTTTAGATGAATCGCGAAAGTAGTCCCCCTATTTTGTTTGTCCCCAGTTTTAGTCCCTCAAACAGATTTTGAGTCCAAATCATGATGAGTTGTCATTTTTTTAATGACGTGTGAAAAAAAAGATGACGTGGCAGATGTCTACATGGATTAAAAATTATTATTATATTATTCCAAATTAAAAAATACCATTTATGTTTTTAAAAGCTATTATTATATTTATTATTCTAAATTTTAAAAGAAAAACTAAAAATTAAAATAAAAATTCAGCCAGCACCCTAAAATCAAAAATAAAAATTCAGCCCCAATTTATCCAGCCCCAATTCAAGATCAGCAAGGCATGTGAACCCTAATTCAACAAATCAGTCTCAATTCAACATCAGCAAGGCATGCGAACCCTAATTCAACAAATCAGCCCCAATTCAACATCAGCAAGGCATGTGAACCCTAATTCAACAAATCAGCCCCAATTCTTCTTTCCCTTCCGTTTTCGTCCTCTTCTTCTTCATCCTCTACTTCATCTTCGTCATCCTTTTCTTTCATCTTTGTAAAAAATTGATAGAAATTCGTTATGGGATGAACCCAGATGACCCAACTGAAGATGACGAACACAGTTTGTAAAAAATTGAAGAAGAAGACGAACACAGTGAAGAAAAAGATAACCCAACTGATGAACCCAGATGGAAAGGATGACGAACACAATGAAGAACAAAGACGAAAAAGAAGATGACGAACACGGTGAAGAACAAAAACGAAGATGAAGAACACGTGAAGAACAAAAACAAAGATGACGAACACGGTGAAGAAGATGAAGAAGAGTTGCCTGGATGAATTGGGGCTGAATCGTTGATTTAGGGTTCAAATGTTGAAAGGATTTGGGACTGATTTTTTTTCTTTTGAACAATAGAAAACACGAACAAGAAGACCATCATTTTTTACTTTTTACTTTTTTTTTTTTGCTTTTCTTTTTAAATTATAATAATAGGCTTAATTATATTTTGTAAATTATAATAATAGGCTTAATTGTATTTTTTAATTTGAACTAATATAATAATCAGTTTTAATCCACATATACATGTGCCACATCAGCGTTTTTTTGACACGTCATTAAAAAAATGACAACTCATCATGATTTGGACTCAAAATCTGTTTGGGGGACTAAAACTGGGGACAAACAAAATGGGGGGACTACTTTCGCTTTTCACCTAAAATAGGGGGACCAAAAGTGCAATTAAGCCTATTATATATTATGATTCATACAAAAGGTAGTTGTATAGTATGTGATCAAATGATTTTGAACGTAACTCAAGTTGTCTGGGGTCCTAAGATTATGAGATTTAATTTTTTTTGCATCAATTACAACACTTTCTGTAAACGCTATTCATTATGATGATGTATCATAAACCGTTTTTTACTACGATATGACCGGCCAACACCGCATCCATCATCTTAGTAAAAATTTCAAGCTCATTCACTACAATGACAACATCAATATTATGCACATTATTTATGTGTGACGGATACGTGCCTTAACACACTAAATAAATTTACCTTGGACAGAGGCAACTCTACTTACATCAAAATGGGTCCACAAGAACAAGAAGATGATTACTTTGAAAGTGGCTATTGAAGGAATCATTGCAACAAATAAGGAAGCAATTCATTGTGATGTTTTGCTAGTTGATTTCAAATTGGCAAGTTTCAACGGTACTTACAAAAAATAAGTTTGAAATTTAATTTTTAAGTTCATATTTTTATTACTTTTATCTTCAATTTATATCATTTAAAAATTCATATTTAATTAATCTCAAATTAAAATATTTTAAATTTTTGTAGATTAATTTTTTATAATATTTTAAACATGTTTGCAAAATATAATTTAAAAAATTTAAAAATTGAAAGACAATTAAAAATATTCCATCTCAACAGAATCTAAAAACGTTCGTGAGATAATTTTATAAAGATTAGAAAATGTATTTTTTTTTTACTGAAACTAAAATCAAAATTAATAACCACATAAAAGGAGTATACTCTCAAATACAAAATATTAATCTAAGTAGAAATATTAATCCCATCACCATCAAACTCAGGAAACTGTATTCTCTCAAGAAATAAAGACAATATATATATATATATATAAGGGGCCTGCACACAAAACTACACATTCATTCTGACATTACCCATATTGATTAATATTCGATACCCTTGCTTTCAATTGTTTTTATCATGACAATTATTTGGAAACAAAATACGTTGATGTGATGTGGTTCGTCTTGTTCCTCAAATTATTTTGATTCCACTACTCACTTACTTACATGCACATGCCTAATATTACTATATTTCAATATCAGTCAAAAGATAATAATTCAATAAATGAGTCAATGTTATTGGAAAGATCGAAAGAATATAAATTTTAGAGAGAATTAAAAACAATTATTTTAAAGTATACACTCACTTTCGTGTCTAAAAATGAAACAAAGTCTCTAAAAAAAGAAATATTTTAAAATCCTTTAATTAATACTCTGTTAGTCACTCTAGCCCTTAACATTTAAATATGTTTTTTTATAATTTTATTAGTTGTGATGATATATTCAATTATTTGATACGTCATACCTATATGTCGCACAATTGACTATAGGAGTGTTCATAGTGCAAAAACTACACTGGATTAAACCATATCTAATTCATATTAATGATTTTGTTCAGTTTTTTAAAATCACTTTCGAATCAAGTTCAGTTCTGAACCGATCAACTTCGAATTTTTTTCATATTTTTAATTTAATTAATGACATAAGAATAATTAATACATTTATAAAGTTTTATACCATTGAACTGTATGTCACGTCATTTAAAATATGTCAAATCGTCGTTTTTTAGTTCAAAAATTTGAGAGAGGGACCAAAAAGTGTCGACTTTTAAAATAGAAGGACCAATTCCGTCAATCGGTAAAATAGAGGGACTAAAACTGCAATTAAGCCAAAAAAAAATCGAGATAAAAAGTTTCGATAACTTTTTGAAAATAAATTTTAGAAAAATAATTTCAAAATTCTTATGACAAATTTTTCGTTTATTTACGAGAAATTGTTTTTTTGAATTTTTTTAAGAAATCTTTTTCAAAAAAAATATTTATAAAAAATTTCTCGATAAAATTTTATAAAGAATGTTTGTAAAAATGATTTGTTTTATACACATTAATATACCAGTAAAAAAACAGAATGTTTATTAAAAAAAAAGAGAGTTTGTTTTAAATTATGTTAATTAATTCTAGTCAAAAAACTAAATTTTAAATGTCACATGAAATTAAAATAAACATAAAATAATTCACTTCAACATGTCACACCTATAAATTTACATAAACACAATTAAATTAGGAATCAAAAGTGAAGAATCAAATATTACATAGATCAAACCGAAACATTCTTTTTTAAAGACTAAAACCAAAATCTATTATATTATAAGGACCAAAATAAAGATTAACTCAATCACTTATATATTATGTCTCTAAACATTAAAAAGTTCATTGATCTGATTAAAATAAAATTTGGGTACAAATTGTTGACATGCTCCAGGACAGAGTTATAAACTTATTTTTATTTAGCTACCCATTTAAAATCTCCCAATAATACCTATATTTTAAGTGCGAATTTTGGTCTAAAGATGTTGTCCTCCATTTATCAAAAATATCTAATCAAAATTTAATCGAAGTTGAAGTTGATGTTTTTTGTTTTTTTAAATGAGAAACACCTAACTAAGGAATTATAAAATTAGCAAGTAGATATTAATGAAAGTGAACATGAAACTATCATTTATACAATTATATTGCAAGGATTCAATTCATATATACATTTATACATTTAGTATTAAGGAGTTTTTACATTGTCAGTCAATCACAATCGTTAAATCATTAAAATTGTTTGACTTTTACATAACTATACATAAAATCATGTCTACGAATGGTTGTAATATATTGAAAATATAAAAGTTTTTAATCTGATACTTAAACTCCCACTATAATTTCTCCTAAATAGTGTTTTGATTCCCAACCCCATAAGTGAAACGGTTCACTTGTTGAAGGTAACCATAGGTTCCCATGAAGGTAATCATATTAGATTGCTTGAATATTATTTTTTTGAATATGTCTCTCAGGGTCTTCCGAGATAAGCTTTAGTTGACTTAACTAAAGGAAAAAGGTCAGAATCATAAGAGATATTGTAGAATTGATTTGAAAAACCAAATGATTTGGTAACATCATTTCTTCCTCCTTGAGCTGTGATAGTGTTACTTTGTTTTGGTAACTCTTTTTTACCAATATTTTACGGTTTTGAAATATTGTAGCTGCATATTCAAAAATGAAATCCATGGTACCATTGATTTTGCATTCTTTATAGATTTGATGATTGATGTCCGCATACAATGTATTTTGATTATAACCATAAATCTTGAACTCTTTGATCCCTGCAGATACCTTGATAAAATATATAAAGTTAATTTATGAGAATGTTAAGAGTTTCTGTATAAAAAAAAAAAGAAAAAAAAGACATTTAGGTTTTATAACTTATCATTAATGTTCATTTTGTTTTTCATTATCATTCATCAGGAGAAATGGATTATTCAGTAACTTACTTCCACCATTGATATTTTTTTATTAAAATATTAGATGCACTATTTTAACTTTTTTATAGGAGAAAAAAATTATATTAAAAATATAATTTAGTAATAAGTCCGAAAGGAGGACATGCAAAATAAATATATAGTTTGATAATAATCCCAAAAACAGAACAACAAAGCATTAATCCATGATATTTCAATTCACTTTATTTAATTGTTCCTAAGAAAACAATAGAATCTCATCACTCATCAATTGTTCCTAAGTAAGCACATATGAATTACATGCATGTCATAATCTAACAATAATGACATCATGTGTTATATATATTTTAATATCTAATTCTCTTTATTTTAATTTCCTTTTAAAAATTATAATTTTCTTTTTAAATTAATAAAAGGATGCTATGGGCCGGGTTTATACAAATTTTGCTCAAATTAATAGTATGTTTTTATTAGAACCACATGCACAAAATTAATATGATAGACACCTCTAAGACAAACATGAAGATATCCTAAAATAAAAATTATATTGAAAAGAGACAAAAACAAGAAAATTAGAAGATAAAATTTGCAATGTGAAGTTATTTTATGTTAGGATTCATACCAAAGGTAGCTGTGTAGTATGTGATCAAATGATTTTGAACGTAAGTCAAATTGTAATTTGAGTTGTCGGAGATCATTCTGATATCCATGCCATGTCCTATGATTATGAGATTCAAGATAACAACACTCTCTATGTAGACACCTTTCATTATGATATATCATAAATCGTTTTTTACTCTCATATGGAGCGGCCAACACCGCATCCATCATTTTAGTAAAATTTTCTGTCCCATCCACACCAACGACAACATCAATATTATGCACATTATTTATGTATGACGGATACGTGACTTAACACACATAAGAAATTTACGTTGGACAGAGGCAACACTACTAACATCAAAATGGGTGCACAAGAAGAAGAAGATGATTACTTTGAAAGTGGCTATATCATTACAACAAATAAGGAAGCAATTCATTGTGATGTTTTGCTAGTTGATTTCAAATTGGCAAGTTTCAACGGTAGAGTAGTTCTAGTTTTATGAAGGGAATGGTGTTGGTTAAGGTGGGAAGTGCTTCTATGTACTAGGAATTGGTTTTTAGAGTGATGGGTTATAGTAGTGAAAGCATATTGTTTAGTTATGGTGAGGCTCTATATATATCTTGTTTTGGTGGTCTCATATTTTTTCATTTTTTTAATACAGCTTGTAACTATACCTTCTCTTGTACATCTTGTGTTTGGATGTGTTTATTAATACAAATGTTCATTTTGCCTTTGAAAATAATAGTTAAATAAGTTTGTATTTCATATAAAATTTCCTAATTATTATCTAAACAGTTTTATTCTCTATTAAAATGTCGACATAAATTTTTGAATGATTGTTTTGCAAATATGTTTACAGAGTATAAAAAATTCTTCTATTAAAAATAAGTTCATATTTTTATTACTTTTATCTTCAATTTATAACATTTAAAAAATTCATATTTAATTAATCTCAAGTTTTTTTTATAATATTCTAAACATATTTTAAAAAATCATTTAAAAAATTTAAAAATTGAAGATTAAAAAATGTAATTTTTTTTCATGAGACTAAAAATAAAATTAATAACCACATAGAAGGAGTAAACCCTCAAATACAAAATATTAATCTAAGTAGAAATCTGATCCTCTAATCCCATCACAATCAAACTCAAGAAAATGTATTCTCTCAAGAGATAAAGACACAATGTATATATAAGGGGCCTGCGCCCAAAACTACAAATTCATACTGAAATTACCCATATTGATTAATATTCGATACCCAATTGCTTTCAATTGTTTTTATCATGATAATTATTTGGAAAAAGAATACGTTGATGTGATGTGGTTCGTCTTGTTCCTCAAATTAGTTTGATTCCACTACTCACTAACTTACAAGCACATGCCTAATATTACTATATTTCACTATCAGTCAAAAAATAATAATTCAATAAATGAGTCAATGTTATTGGTAAGATCGAAAGAATATAAATTTTAGAGATAATTAAAAACAATTATTTTAAAGTAAACACTTACTTTTGTTCCTAAAAATGAAAGGCAGTCTCTAAAAAAAGAAAAATATTTTAAAATCCCTTAATCAATACTTTGTTAATTAATCACTTTAGCCTTAACATTAAATATTTTTTATAATTCTGTTAGTTTTAATGATATGTTTAATTTTTTTGACAAATCATACATACATGTTACACATTGATTTTGCAATTGTTAAACTCACTTTACCAAAACCAAAATGACATAAAAAAGAAACATTTTCATCTTCTCAAAAAGAAT
>JBBPBP010000003.1:39802951-39819280 GCA_037974735.1 Cicer chorassanicum | reverse complement strand
TATTTTAAAAAAAGAGAGAGTAAAAGTTTATTTTTGACTAAATAAATGAAAAAAAAAGGCATTTAAACTTAAAAGAATTTATCTACTAACTATCTTTCACTAATCCCTATTACTATTAATGTTTTTGTGTCTCGTAATATAAGTAAAAATAAATCATAAAAAATGAATGTACGTAGTCTAAATTTTAAATCACATACATCCATTTTCTTTATTGGACCACATACTTTATCAAATTTTATTTATATTATGCTTACACAAGGAGCACCACATGTTTCCTAAATTTCACTTGTATCCTTCACAGTTTTTTAAATCAATCATCTAAAGAAAAAAATATATATATATTTCGACAATTTCAAAAACTAAAAAATTTGGATTTCTCAAATTTTTAAAACCAGGAAAATAAGATGTTTTTTTTCCAACAAAAGAAAAAGTTATTATTGATCTAATCTACGCTAAATTTAAAACTCAATAAATAATCATAGAAGCTACTAAAATTATTTTCTTTTTTTGCAGAATGTCAGCTTTAACCTACAATAAAGAAGTAGAAGAATATACTAAAAAAAAATTAGTAACTCTCTCAATGTTTGAAAAACTTACTTGGTTTGATATATTTATTATATAGTATATTTTTATTTTTTATTTTAGTGTAAGTTATTCATATAAAAACATTTTATTACTATTTATGTTGTGATTTTGTTTCATTTTTACAATTTAAGTTGGTATTTAGCTCAAGGTTCCAAGTAGAGCTGTCAATTTCACAAGCCCACTAGTTATTGGTTTCAGCCTATATGTTGGAGGGGCAAAATAATTTTATAGTTTTAAAGGCTTTAAAATCCAAAAAGCCCCTAAAATTTTGTGGGTTTAGTGGGGTCTATGGGTCCACATTTTCAAAAAAATTGATAATTTTATGAAAAAAAATTTGAAATTTTTATTTTAATTTTTTTCTCAAAATTTTCCGATAAAAACTTTTAATTTTTTTCCGATAAAAAAAAGATTTACAATTTTATTTTATTTTTTCTCGAAAATTTTTTATTCAAGAAAAAAAAGTTGAATTTTTCAAGAAAAATAACTTTTTTATTTTCCTGACAAAATTTTTTGAGAAAAAAATATTTTAGATTTTTTTGTGAAAATTTTCCGATATTTTTTCGAGAAAAAAATATTTTAATTAACAATACATTTTACCTATAAGCCGACTCACTTAAGCGCACAAAAAATAATGAAATAATAAGCCGGAGTTTAAAAAATTTAATTTAATTGAGGTCTAATATTAAGGGTTTAGTAGAAAATTTTTGAAAGAGAGTTTTGGACTTTAGGGCTTTATTGACAACTCTAATTTCATGAAACATCAAAATATATAGGCTTATGTGACAAGCCCATTGTACCATAAACCCTAAGTATAATTTCATGAAACATCAAAATATATAGGCTTATGTGACAAGCCCATTGTACCATAAACCCTAAGTCAATAATCGTAAGTGCTTGAACACAACACAATGACAACCCATTTATATTTTGTTTTGAAAAATGATGTTTCAATTGCACTACACTAGTTTTTTTTTTCACCTTGATTTAATCCCTTTGGATTTTTTAAGTAAGATTTTCAATGAGACATTGTTGTCAATTCTTATTTCTTTGTGTTTTGGCTTACTTCTTCCGAACTGTTTATTTTTTTTATTTTTTTAATTTAATAAACTTATTAAATTGCTGCAACGAATAATGAGTAATTTTGAGGTGTCAATATAGTTGAAATGTCAATTATAGTATGTGATACTATATTGCACTCTAGTTCATACTTAAAAAAAAAAGCATTTGCAACTTCTTCTTTTGGATCTCTAACAAGCAAAATATATTTTTCAAGTTGATTACCGTATTAATAAGATAGATATTATAGCATTAAAGTTTTTAAAAATTTATAATAAAATATTATCAAAATTTAAGTGAAAATAATTGTATATGACAAATGTTTTGAAAATTGGACCTTTGAGAAAATAAATTTGGGTGAAACTATTCATCTATGTTTAAATATATACTACTATATATTTATTTACCAATGAATGACTTATTTGCAACAATAAAAATTATTCTAAAATAAATAACTTTTTTAATTTTTAATGCACTTTTTAATTGTACATTTTAATTTATATTACTTGCATTATTTTCAATACAATATATTTCCCTATACATTTTTTGCATGACCTTATCTTGCATTAATGGATTGAATTCACAAACCCATATGTGTCTTTGATGTCTAGCGAGAGCATATATGAAAAAAGAACACTAGAATGTGGCTATGGTATGAAAGCTGTGATTCACACAATGGCAAAAATAGGTTGAACAATAGAAGGAAATTTGTGGGTGTAGAAACTTTAACGTCAATAAAAATAATAAGAATTTCAAAATTTCAAAATATTTTAATTTATAAATTATTATGATTATATTATTGTTATTATTATTATTATTATTATTATTATTATTATTATTATTATTATTATTGATGTGTTTTTAGTTTTATTATAAGAAAAAGTTATTTAATATATTATTTTGAGAAAAATAATGTTTTAAATATTTTATAAATGTATACACATGTAAAAGGTTTTTCATAATCAATTTGTTTACAATAAGGTAAAGTTGTTTTGTTTGTTGATGGCAAGTGTGCAATAGATAATGACAAATAAAGGTAAGGTTTTGTTATCATTAAGGACTCAAACATAACTGAGCAAAAACCATATATTCATTAAGATCAAAATTTATAGGAGGTAGTATAATTGAGGTACCAAAGTTGCACATAAACTCAAACAAAAATTAGAAAACGAGAAGCAAATATCTTTGGATAGCGATGCATAAATTAATCAAGAAAATATTGGTCAATTAATTTAGCTTTGACTTAACAAGTGAGTAATCACATTCTTTAAACCTTTTATGGTACATTTATTTTAGGAATTTGTGATGGGAAAAGAGTTAGATATTTTGAATAGTAATTCTATAAAAATATATTTTTTTTTTCGAAAAACCTAATTCTATGAAAATCTAGATTTTATGAAATACAATTTTAGATTATGAAATTTATTTATTTACTATTTTGTTTGTTAAATTGTCATTTTTATGATTGTTTGAATATACATTCTTTGAAAGGTTGTTTTATTATGTGTTTTTAAATGATTGTTGTTATTGTATATTTAAATAAAATATTATATTTTAAATATGATTTTACGAAGATGATTGTAAAAAAGTGAATTATTTTCATTGTATGTGTTTGAGATGAACTTATGCTTTATATAGATGGGTCTTGTACCTCTAAATTATTTACTCGAATAAGCTATGTGTCCCATATAAATGAGTATTATATCCTATATGATATTAGTTTTAAAATCCACACGAATGAGTCTTGTACTCCACACTAGATGGTCTGGTGCTCCACATGATGAGATAATATTCACTTTACGAAAGTAGTACATCACCATATAACAATGTCCATTGAATTGATTTATTTATTTTCTGCAGAATAAATGTGTGTATTTGATTTATTTGATTATTATAGATGTGAATTATTGTTGATTTTAAGTGGATGAGATTATATTAATTACTAAAACTAATTGGTTATTATAGAAAAATTATTTATGTTATTAATATTTCAAAAGAATATTTTTGGAAGAACATGGGTACCATGGTCAATTTTTCTGGTTAACGCGCTGACTGAGAATAACACTTGTTTTAAAATTGTATACATAACTCACTGGAATTTAGTATCTCATTAAAGTGTTATCATCATAGTCTGAGACCGTTGAGGACGTTGAGATATGAGAAGCCTTACCTCCTTTGTGAAGAGTAATTTCCTTAGATTAGGTTAGTATATGAAGAGTAAGTAGACACAATGTCTACATCGTATTTTGAATATTTTGATTATTAAAGAATTTTCAGTTGTAAGGATTTATTTTAAATATTTCATAATATTATTTCAATCAAATAATTCATTATTTATTATTTGAGAGGACCCAATGTCAAATCGGTAGCATTCATAAACCCTCAATATTTTGGACTTCTGAATTTCGAAAGGACAATGCACCACCTTTTCGAGGCAGTTTTGATCTAGTTAGGGCACAAGGGTGGTTGTTGAAGTTAGATAAAATCTTTAGAGTCATGCGTTGTGCTGACATTCAAAAAGTGGACCTCGCCGTTTATATGTTAGAGTATGATGTTTAACATTGGTGGAATTGTGCTAGATGAGGTCTGTTGACACAATGTGCTTATATTACTTGGGATAGGTTTAAAGAGATATTTCTAGAAAAGTATTTTTCCCACAATGTTCGTATTCAGAAGGAAACAAAGTTTCATCTTTGTCAAGGAGATATGTTATTTATAGAGTATGTGGCCAAGTTTGAAGCTCTATCAAGATACTCTCGTTATCTTAGGGACAATTCACAAGACAAGTGGAAGGCGATCGAATTTAAGCAAGGACTGAAGCCTCGGGTGCAAAGCTTTATTAGAATCCTAGAGATTCGTGACTACCTCACCTTGGTAAACAAGTCTAGGATCGTTGAGCAAAAGATGCAAGCACCGAAAGCTTAGAAACCTAAAGAGAAGTTTGATGTTGGTGGAAAGAAATTCCACAATAAGGACAATAAATTTTGGAAGAATCTACGCCTTGTACCAACAATTTCAAAGAACATGCTTCAACTAGTAAGAGTAAGAGATGAGAAAAGTTTGGATTTAATCGTGGAGATCAGTCGTGTCCGACAACATTAATTACATGTCTTAAATGTGGAAAGATTTAATATTTTGTTAGATGTTGCAAGAGTGGGGGACAACCTCAAGCTATGACTATTGATTCACCTTTGTTTGAATATTTCGTGTCTGCTTTAGCTTGTCATAAGTATTTAGTTGAGGGAGCTCAAATATAAGTGCTCTTATTTTCTTCTAAGATAGAGGTTGAAGATAATTTAACTTTGATGCATGTAGTTTGTGAATTTCTTGACGTGTTTAATAAAGATGTATCTAGCTTACCCCCGATAAGGGAATTAGAATTTTTCATTGGTTTAGTGTTAGGGAGTGGTCCAATATCAATAGCACCTTATAGGATGTCAACACTAGAGTTGGATGAACTCAATAAACAATTGGAAGATTTATTAGGAAAATGATTCATTAGGCCTAGTGTGTCACCTTGGGGAGCTCTAATACTGTTAGTGAAGAAAGATGCGTGTTTGATGTTATGTATTGACCATAAAAAGTTGAATCAAGTTACCATTAAGAATAAATATCCCTTGTCTATGATAGATGGACTTTTAGATAAGTTGGTGGGAGCTTTAGTATTTTCTAAGATAGACTTGAGATATGAGTACCATCAAATTAGGGTCAAAAGTGAAGATATACCTAAGATAACATTTTGGACAAGATATGGACACTACAAGTATGTAGTGATGTCTTTTGGAATTACCAATGCCCCTACTATTTTATGGATTATATGAATCGAATTTTTAGACCTTTATTAGATAAGTTTGTTTTGGTGTTGATAGATGATATTCTAATCTACTCTAGGAGCTTGGATAAGCATGAGAAACACCTAAGGATAGTATTGCAAGTTTTAAGAGATAATAAATTGTATACAAAACCTGAGAAGTGTGAGTTTTGACTTAAAGAGGTGAAGTTTTTATGACATATCATCTCTAGTAAAGGAGTAACAATTGAATCTAGTAAGGTAGATGCAATGTTAAGTTGGACCCAACCTAAAACAGTGACTGAATTATGGAGTTTCATAGGATTGGTGGATTACTATAGAAAATTTATAGATGGATTTTCTAGCCTAGCCTTACCTCTCACTAAGTTAACTAAAAAAAGGAAAACCATTTGTGTAGGACCAAGAATGTGAGGATAATTTCCAATAGCTTAAGGGAATATTAGTTTCAACACTTGTTTTAGTTATATGAGACCCTTCCATGAATTTTGTGGTCTACTATGACGCCTCTAAAAATTGTTTATGATGTATTTTAATGCAAGAAGGAAAAGTGGTAACTTATGCATCTAGACTTTTAAGACAAAATTTCTCTCATATGTTTTAATGACAACAAAATTATTTTAAAGATCAAATTTTTTGATTATGTGTATCTTCTAACTTGTGCTCTTGAGTTTATCAATTTTAAAAAATAGGTCATTTATATTCTTGATCAGATGAAGATTTTACATATATTAATTTGTCCTCTTAAGAGAGGATGATGTTACATTTAGCTGAAACATACAAAATAATATGAATAGCAAAAAAGATAGTCAGCTATGAAAAATATTTGATCAAAGAAGTTTGGTACAAGTGTTAGAGGATAAACAACTGAAGTGATTTTCAATTTTCTTTCGATTTTTGTTATCTTTTTTCTCAAAACATCTCCACAAATGTTTACATCTAAATTTCAATTTTTAATATTAGAATTAATTATTATTTTTAAATTTATTTAAATTAATATTAAAGTAATACAAATCATAATATTATACGGGCAAAATTGCATCTAAAGTCACTTATGTTATTTAGTTTAAAAATATTAGTTTTATATTCTTTTTTTCTACATGAATTAATAATCTTTAAAAATAATTATAACTTAAATTAATCTTGATTTAAATATATTTTTGGTCTTTACAAATATGTTTCGTTTTGATTTTAGTCCCTGTAATTTTTTTGGTTTGATTTATACCTTTGCAAATTTTAACAAATTCTAAAAAAGTCTTTTATGAATCTTTTTTAGTAAAAAAATGATGACATGACTAATTTTGGATGAAGTGACACATGTTGACCATGTAATTATTGTTGACTAAGCAATATTTAATATTTAAAATTAACATTCATTTTTTTAACTCATTTAATCATTTAAGTAAAAACTTAAAACTAATTAATTAATTAAAAAATCAATTAAATAATAAAAACTCAATAATCTTTATCTTCAACCTCAAATTTTTTAATAAAAACTCAACAACTTTCATCTTCAACCCTAATTTCTTCATCTTCAAAACAAAAATTCTCATATCTGATCCAAACCCTAAAAATTCTAATCTCTCATTTTTCTCAAACTGTTTAACAAATTCGCCAAATAAATCGGTAATTCGGAAGTTATTTCTCTAATAAGCTTCATACAACCGTCAAAATCGATGTCAATGCTGAGAACCAAAGCACCGTTGGAAACCGGTTGAATCAATTGTGTTGTCGAGATTTTGTTCGCCGGGAGGAAAACAATGGAAGGAATTCCGACAGAAGCGCAATAAGCGGAAAGTGTTGCTGACGTGTCACCGATAGAAGCATAACCGACACCAACTAATGGATGGTTCATTTTTCAGAGACAGTTAACTTGACTAACGAGAACTGTCATTCTTAGATCTTTGAAACTTCCGTTATGGCTTACACCACAGTGTTTAACCCAAAGATCATTCATGCCTACAAACTGTTTGCCAAAACGTTCAGCCCAAAACAGATAGTTTTAAGTTTTTAATAAAATGATTAAACGAGTTACTAAAATTAATTTTAATATTAAATATTACTTAGTCAACAACAATTACACGGTCATCATGTGCCACTTCATCCAAAATTAGCCATGTCACATTTTTTTTACTAAAAAAGATTCATAAAGGACATTTTTTACACTTGTTATAATTTGCAAGTGTATAAATCAAACAAAAAGAATTACATTGACTAAAATTAAAACGAAACATATTTGCAAGGAACAAAAATATATTTAAACCATTAATCTTTTATCTTCTTTTTATCTCGCATTGATTTTTTTATCTTATCTTTTTCGGGGTTTACAATTTAAACTCTAGACACACCATTATTTTTTTGTTGAGAAAATTGACAAAATAATTTAAATTGTAGAAGATATATATATATATATATATATATATATTAAATAAGAAAATGACTTTTGTAAAAAAAAGAAAAAGATAATAACTTTGTTTTTTCAAGAAATCAATCCCAAAGCATCAAAAACCAAAACCCGACTGATCAGGGGATTGAAGAAACATTCCCTCTTTTGACCTATATTTGATGTTTTCATGAATATGAATATTGATTCAAGGCTTTCATGAATAAATAGTTATAATTTTTACTTCCTCTTATCTCAAGTGTAAACAATAAATTAAAATTCACGTTTTATTGATAAATGTTCAATTAAACTCTATATAATAGAGTCATCTTCAATAGAATTCAAACCACTTAAAATTGAAACTCATGCTAGAAACTATAGATGTTTATTTATACATCAAAAATCCATTTCCTCACACCAATTTATTTCTTAAGGTAGCAAACAACAAATATCTATGGTACACTCATATGCATGGTTTTATATCTTGGTCTGCAACTGTATTAGCCGCATTTTTCTATATTTCAACATATATAAAAAGTATGTAATTTAATTGCAACCACAATTTAAAACTATACTGTACAATAACCAATCAAACCATTTATTACGCAATTTTCCAAGAAGAAAGTGGTGGAGTATCAGATTCCTTCCATGTAGGTTATTTCCATGATCTAACACCCTTAACAATATCTACTAAGGACTCAATTTCTGCCATTTCTTCTTTTGTTAGTTTTACAGATAAAGCACCAATGTTTTGATTAAAGTTCTCAATTTTGGTGGTTCCTGGTATGGAACACACATCATTTCCTTGGTGATGAAGCCAAGCCAGTGCAAACTGAGATGGAGTACATCCTTTCTTTGTAGATAGTTCATTGACTCTATCAAATATAGTTTGATTCTGCTGCGTATTTTCAGGTTGAAATCTAGGCATATGCTGCAACATATTTACACCAATAGAAGATTATATTTATGTTTCTAGGATGGATACTCAAATATATGATAAAGAAATTACTATTGTGTTGCTCTTTATTTATAAGCTCCTTTGACATCTTTTGAACTATTTTTTGGTAATAAGAGCCTCAAATTATCTAGTTAGTTTACATAGTTAGACTTAGTCGTAGTTAGTTAACTAACTAACTAATATTTTAGTTAACTTTAGTTGGTTAATTAGTTGCAATAGTTACTTATTTTATACTAGTTAATTGTTTATCTAATTGACATATAAGTCAATGTATCTCTTGATGTACTTTACTCTCTCAATTATCGATATTATTCAATTTACTTTTCTCTATTTCACTTTTATTAATGACTTAAATCAAGAATCGTAATACATGGTTCCTACGTAACACTACACTTTAGATAAAAGACCTGTTTGATGTCTGACACATGTCGATATCGAACACTAACACAACATCAACATATTTTGTCGCGTTCAATGATTTCTATTTTTTGAAATTATTACTGATGTCTACGTGTTAGAGTAATTACTAGTTTTTTGTCCAAACCCTTCGATTTACTAGAAAATGGACTTTGATAATACATAATTTGGTTAGGAGGTAATTAAATCATAGTCAAAGATTGTTCTAGTCATAATTAGAACTCAAACTCTTTTAAACGATTTGTCTTTAACATAGTTTATTAATTACATGAGTCTAATTACTTGTTGGTTCACACTTGCTACTTGAGTTCATTAACAAACTTAAGAAGTACTAATTGACATGAATTTCTGTAAGAGCATCCTTTTCCACAAACCTGACGGTAGTCATTCTTTGTAAAGTTCTCAACTATCTTTGTCCCTGATGAAAAGAATCCTCTCCCACGAGGACTATATGCAACAATGCCAATACCAAGTTCCCTAAGAAAGAAAATCATAATAACTCATTAAGTTAGATTTCATATCATTGCAATTTTATCAAAAAGAGAAATGCTAGACAAACAAAAGATAATGTTTGCCAACTTATATCATTAATTCAAATTTCTTGCACTCATAGATGTTCCATATTCATGCACTTGAGAGATCGATGGTTGTTAAATTGAGATTAGATGATAAAATAAATATTATTTTATTTTATAATTTAAAATATTAAATTTAAATTTGAACAATCTAATTTCGATAAATGACCAATGATATCACAATTATATAAAAAAAATTCCGACTAAGCAATTTGTCTCCACTAAATCATACCTGCAAGTTGGAATTATTTCTTTCTCAACATCTCTTGTCCACAATGACCACTCCAAATGCACAGCTGTTATTGAATGAATTGCATGTGCTCTTTTGATTGTTGAAGCTGAGGTCTCGAATAAACCAATGTATTTTATTTTACCCTCTTCAACGAGTTTTTTAAGCTCCCAAATCTTCAATAGAAAAAAGGGGAAAGTTGAAATCATCACACATTGTCCTTTTTTTATTTATTATTCTTTGTGTCATCACTCATTGTCCTTTTATATGTGTCAACAAATAGTATCTCAATTTCATATCTTATCCTGATATAGTTGTAAATAGGATGATAAATAGATAGATTAGATAAAATTTGACTATATTGGGTAGATTAAAAACATTAATTCATCCATTAAACAATTCACTCACAATAAATTAAGAAAATTTAATTAATTCACTACAAGAATTTTTCATTTTTACGACACTTGGTCTGCGACAGTTCTGGAATAACCGCTGTCACTCAATTCATCACCACCTTCTTAGGTGACAACACCAAGAGCAGTGCAAGCGACAGAAGCAACACCTTTCCAAGAGATATCCTCTCACTTTGAAGATGTGGTAGAAGATGAGCCAGAAATTTCTCAAAAAAGAAATTCTACATATTGGGATGTAGAAATTATTAGTATGTTATCTAATGTCTAATTATATTTTTATAATTTAATTGTTTTACATGATTGAGGTATGACATATTTCGTTGAATTGTGTCTTAGATGAGACGAGACATATTTCAAAGACACACTTAAGGGTATCAGATGTACTTGAAACTCCTCCTAGTGTTAGCAGAATAATAACTAGATGGAATTCAAATGGGCAACCAGTAGGATCAACTGCTGGTTTGTTAGACGGTTTTTTGGGTGGAAGTGCAAGGAAGTTTAAGGATTTTCCTATAATGTACGACAATTGGAAACTAGTTTCATCAACAAGAAAAGATGAAATTTTTAAGGATAAAATACAGGTATCAATGATAAACAACTGAATATTCTTTATTTATTGTTTTGATTGTAAACTAACTTTTTTTTATGATTATGCTAGTCAAAATTTGTTGTTGATGATGGAGACAACAAATCTTTACGAGCCTTGGAAAGAAATGGTGAGGTGTACGATGTAGGTTGTTTAAGAAATTTTATAAGTGGGATCTTTCTTTGGAGGAAAACCTACAAAATTATCCACATTCTATTAATCAAGACCATTAGAATATTTTTGTCCAATGCAGGCGTAAGACAGAAACAATGGTAACCATTCTTTTGTTGTGTTGTCATTTGTTTTCTACTGTTTAGTTTTCTAATGTCATTTGTTATCACTACAGGAGAAGGTTGATAAAAATGCTACAAATAGAGAAAAGCTAACGATCCTTCATACATTAGGCTCTAAGACGCTTGCAAGGAAGAGTGATGAGTTGGTAGGATTCGCTCAATCTACTATTGATTACATACTTAATTGAACAAGTACTTATTACATGTGTTTACTTGTAGGTACTGAGACATGGTCGAAAATACAGTAGGGGTGAACTGTATTCAATTTGTCATAAAAAGTCTGATGGATCATTTGTCAATGACGAGGCCAAGGAAAAATATGTAAGTGTAAGGAATATAAGTGTTATGTGATTGTAAGTATTTCTTATCGACCACTTTTAAATCAAAGATGCAACTGTTAGTTTTGGTAATAGTGAGTTGCAAAGCTATAAAATTACTTATTTGGTTGGGAATTTAGTTTGCTTCATTTGCCCTATGCAGGAACAATTGCAAGCTGAAATTGGGAAGACTCGTTCTCCAAATGAAGCATTTGTTAATGTGTTTGGAAAAAAACATCCTAGATATGTTCATTGTATGGGACTTGGAATATCACTGTCTCAAATTACTATATCTACTTCTCACTATGTAAGATCAATGTCTTCCTCCGAAACTAATGAGAAGATGGAGAAAATGCAAGTTGAAATCGATAGGCTTAAGAAAAGGGATTCTGAAGTTGATATGTTGAAGGAGCAAATTGCTTTCTTGTTGCAAATGCAAAATTCTAGAGAAAAAGGTAAAATTGTTTTCATAGCAAACCTGTTTAAAAAATCATGTGAGAACTGTTTGCCCTAGTTAAAAATATCAATCGTGTAATGATTGCTTCTAGCTATATGAGAAATTTAGTTAATTATTTTTGAAAATATTTATCAAGATTTATTGAGGTCATTATATACTTGTTTTTCCAAGCAACAAACATAGAATCACCAATAAATGGTAGACGTTCATTTGAGTCTAGCTACCAACCTGATGATTGTGGAACAACATCATTAGGGACTAATTAAATATTTTGACGAACTTCTATGTTTGATGGAGTTGTTTTGTATGTTTAGCCACTCCACTAATGTTTTGAATATTTAAACTACTTTATTTATTGTTTTAGTTAACTTCAATGTATGAATTGGTGTTATTTCTTTTGAAAAAATTATATAAATTGGATTTAGGTACAATAGTTATATAATTGTGTATTTAAATTATGTGGATGATATTTATGAAAAAAATTTATTTTAATTAATAAAAAATAGGAAAAAATCGTATCATTTTTTATTTTTATTTTAAATTAGGCTTGTGACGGTTCAAACTGCCTCAAAATAAATATAGCGATGGTTGGTAAGTGTCGCAATTTTATAGAAACAAATAAATTTGAGTGTGTTTAGCGACAGTTCTAACTGTCGCAAAAGAATTTCGAGGCGGTTAGGATCCGTCGCAAACGTTGCCGATGATTGGAACGACGGGTTTTTGAACCATCACAAAATAGCCTCGCGACGCATGAATCTGCTGCAGTTGCAGAACCGTCACAATCATTCTTGTAGTG
Organism: Cicer chorassanicum; assembly: GCA_037974735.1. Classification (NCBI taxonomy): domain Eukaryota; kingdom Viridiplantae; phylum Streptophyta; class Magnoliopsida; order Fabales; family Fabaceae; genus Cicer; species Cicer chorassanicum. The sequence continues at coordinate 39,806,407 of JBBPBP010000003.1, read as the reverse complement.
ATTAACCTATCATTTATTATATTTTTTTAAGCAAAATTTGTTATCACCAAATATTCCAAAAATTATCTAATTCATCAATTAATGAATTTTAATAGATGAATATTCAATACATTTATAAAAACATTTTAAAAATAATTAATAATTAAAATATTTCACCTAGTTTTAGGTGAAATATAAAAATGTCAATATGAATCTCATCTCATTTAAGCTACCAAAATTCAATAAAAGAGAAATTAAAAGGGTCAAACCGTGATTTCAATAGGAAGACTAGTACCAATACGATGTTGATAATAGAGATTAATGGAATCAATATCAAGTCGCTTCAAACTACCTTCACATGCAGCTCTTACATATGATGGATCACCACGAATCTCAAATTTTCCATCTGCATATCTTGCTCCAAATTTGGTACCCAATTCAACCTTCTCTCTCACCCCTCCCTTCAAAGCCTGTTCCACAATTTTCACTTCATGAAAAATTCACAATCATATAGATCATGTGTAACCTCGTATGGAAAGCTTAATTTTTATACATTATCAAATATAAAATATTCTTCATGGTCAACAAAATACAATAAAAAACTTACTTCCTTTGTCCTCATTTATAAGACTTACACATATAAAAACAACTTAATATTGTAATTAATGTATATAATTAGATTGTGTTTATTACTAAATTACCTTATATGTATAGATGTATTCAATAAATTTTTTATATCATAAGACAATTTATGTACTAATAACAAATATATATATATAATAAATGCATCTAAAAATTTATAAATAATCCTATATTTATGAATAAAAATATTTGTCAAAATGGTCTTATTAGGTACCCAAAAATTGAAAGTAAAAAAAAAAAAAAAAGGTTATCAAAAGAAAAACTAAAAGGGTAATGGAAAGTGTGAACCTTTCCAAGAAGTAGTTCATTGGTGTGAGGACCATAGATATCAGAGGTATCAAGAAAAGTGACACCAGATTGAATGGCATGATGGATGAGGGCAATCACGTCAATTTCAGGCTTAGGAGGACCATACAACCAAGTCCTTGCAATGACACTTCCATTCCCTGTGATCCTAACTTCATTCTTCCTACTTTTGACATTTCTCTTACAATACAACACTCAACAAATTTTCTATGATACTATGTAAAGGCAGACAAAGTTATTTAATGTTGTAATATACTTTCCCACCACTTGCTCTATTTATAGTTGTTTATTGTCATACAATACAAAGAAGGGTCAAACTTTAAATTGACAATACAAAGAAGGGTCAAACTTTAAATTAAACAGAGTCTTGAATATTCTATAAGACAATTGACATAAAAGTCTTCATCTGAGCTGCAACAAACTTGGCCATCAAGTAAACGCATACATTTCTTGTTAAGTTTTTTTTCCTGATTGTTTATTTTAAAGTTAATTTTATTTATTATTGTACAATGTATCTATATTTTGTGATTGAACTCAACGGATTAATAATTTCAAAAAAAATTGGAGGTCTCTAATGTATATTTACAAATAAAAGGGTTTTGATATATTGTTATTTGTGGACTTTTGTATTTTAAGAATCATCATTTCAAAAGACAAAATAGTATTTCATTGTTTATAAAAATTATACTAATTTTTTATATTTTATTGTAAAAAGTATTCAATATTCACTATTATGAATAATGAAAATTCAAATAAAATTATATGTTATTTTGGTAAATTATATTTAGTGTTTTTTATTAAAAGTTATTATAATTTTTTAAGTGATAGGAAATAGTTTTTTTTTAAAAAAAAACTCATTTAATTATTACATATCAAGAATCAATTTTGATTCCTTCAAAAGAGAAACAAACATATACTATGTATTAATGCATTCACATATAGCGCATATGCTTTGTGCGTGTGAGCATCGTAAATCCTAAGATACATATACGATTCCAACTCATCTGTGTATTAAGTGAAAGATAAAGGACACAAAATATATTTAAATTTAATAATAATAATAATAATAATAATAATAATAATAATAATTAAATTAAAAACAGCTGCATAAATTTTCAATATTAAATAACTAAAGATACATGATTTTTTTCATCTTAATCTATAAATTCATCGAAAAAATGAACTCTGATAATTCAAAGTATGGTTAGAAAATAAGTAAAGTCTGATTAAAGATTGTTCAAATTCGAATAGTTTAAATTAATTAATTTTTAACTGAAATTCATTGATCTCTTATTTATATAAACATATATACATTATACAATTACTAGTACTTAATTAAAATAAATAACTCAAGAAATATGAAATATAACGGGAAATGTATGCATTTACTTGATGGCCAAGTTTGGTGTACCTCATATGAAGACTTTTTTGTCAATTGTCTTATAAAATATTAAAGACTCTGTTTGCATTAAAGTTTGACACTTCCTTCTATTGTATGACAATAAACAACTATAAATAGAGCATACGGTGGGAAAGTATATTACAACATTAATTAACTTTGTCTGCCTTTACATAGTATCATAAAAAATTTGTTGAGTGTTGTAATGTAAGAGAAATGTCAAAAGTAGGAAGAATGAAGTTAGGATCACAAGGAATGGAAGTGTCATTGCAAGGACTTGGTTGAGTGTTGTAATGTAAGAGAAATGTCAAAAGTAGGAAGAATGAAGTTAGGATCACAAGGAATGGAAGTGTCATTGCAAGGACTTGGTTGTATGAGTATGTCTACTTTCTATGGTCCTCCTAAGCCTCAAATTGACATGATTGCCCTCATCCATCATGCCATTCAATCTGGTGTCACTTTTCTTGATACCTCTGATATCTATGGTCCTCACACCAATGAACTTCTTCTTGAAAAGGTTTACACTTTCTATTACCCTTTTAGTTTTTCTTTTGATTACCCCTGTTTTTTATTTTACTTTCAATTTTTGGGTATGAAAGAATTATTTTGAGCTATATTCGTAATCTCTCGTCCTTATAATAAGACCATTTTGACACATATTTTCATTCATAAATATAAGATTATTTATAAATATCTAGATGTATATTTTTATTTATATATATTTGTTATTAGTACATAATTGTTTGGGATATAAAAAGTCTATTGAATAAATCTATACACATACGGAAATTTAGTAATAATATTCACAATCTAATTATATACATTAATTATAATATTAAGTTGTTTTTATATGTGTAAGAATGTCAAAATGTCTTATAAATGAGGACAAAGGAAGTAAGCTTTTGTATCTGTTTGACAAGGTCAAATATCGAGCTTTATAGTTTGTTTGGTAATATTTTTTGATAAGTTAATTCAAGTAGCTTATATTTGACAACTTATCATTTTTTCTTCTAATTTTGTCCTTATTATTGTATCTAAAATAATTTTGTAACCTTTATAATTTATTTATTATAATTTAAAATAAATAATTTAAAATTTTAAAATAATTTATTTATAAATAATTTATATAA
>JBBPBP010000003.1:39790850-39802124 GCA_037974735.1 Cicer chorassanicum | reverse complement strand
CATTTTAAATTTTATTATTTTTAAACGATACTTTATTGACATGAAAAAAAAATATATTTAATATCTACATATGTATTGTCACATCATCCTAAGACTTGTCGACTCATTATTTAACTTGACACATGAAAAAAAAAATATACATTTAAAATTCAACGGTAAGAAAAATTTATAGAATTTTTAAAATTGTGTTAAAAATGAGGTGACTAAAATCATGAATCAACAAAAATAGTGAGATTAAAAATACATTTAAATTATTGAGTAATAATAATTTTTTACTTTTCTCGATAATATTAAATAATTTTAATTTTTAAAAAATATAGAAATGGTATATATATATATGTCCAATAATGTTACATCACTATAAATGTTTGATTTTATAATAATTTATTTGTGGATATGTGAAATTGTGGACAGGCTCTAAGGGGAGAGGTGAGACAGAAGGTTGAATTGGGTACCAAGTTTGGAGCAAGATTTAGTGAAGGGAAATTTGAGATTTGTGGTGATCCATCACATGTGAGGGTAGCTTGTGAGAGTAGTTTGAAGAGACTTGATATTAATTGCATTGATCTCTATTATCAACATCGTATTGATACTCTTCTACCGATTGAAATCACGGTTTGACCATTTTAACTTCCGTTAGAAATTAGACATAGTCCATATTCAAATATAGGTTTATTAATTAAAGTGACAATAATAACTATTTTACAATCGTATTAAAAAAAAAAAAATTAAACTCTATTCATTGATATTATAATGTTAAATTTTTATTGTCAAATTAAATATCAGGATCTAAAATTTAAAATGAGTGATCTAACCACTTTTCATTCAAACACATCTTTATAATTCACCAAAAATTAGGTGAAATATATTTTTTACTATTAATTTTAAAAAATAAATTTTAATTTTTTTTATAGGTGATTAGATATCTATCCGTTAAAATCTGTTAATCAATAGATTGAATGGCGCTTTCATGAAAAGGATGGATGATTGAATTGTTTTTAATACTTTTTTTCGAATTCATCCACTTGCCAGCCCTATTTACAACTATATCATTCTAAGATATAAAATAGAAGTATTTGTTGACATATATAAAAGGACAATGTGTGATATATAACTTCAAGTTTTCTCTTTTTCTATGTAAGATTGGGGAGCTTAAAAAACTTGTTGAAGAGGGAAAAATAAAATATATTGGTTTGTCTGAGGCCTCAGCTTCAACTATCAGAAGAGCACATGCAGTTCATCCTATAACAGCTGTACAGTTAGAGTGGTCACTTTGGTCAAGAGATATGAAAGAAGAAATAATTCCAACTTGCAGGTATGATTTAGCCAACCCATACTCCATGCCGTCATAATCTCATATATTCACATAATCGAAACATTTGTAATCATTCAATCAAAATCAAATTATCTAAATTCAAGTTTAGTATTTTTATATTATAAAATAAAATATAAATTATATTTTTTAAATCATCTGATCTCCATCGAACGACTATCAATATTTGACAAACATTATCTTAATTTTGTTGTCAAGCATTTCTCTTTTTTTGTACTTTGATAAAATTGCAATGATTTGAAGTCTACCTTTTTAAGTTATTATGATTTTCTTTCTTAGGGAACTTGGTATTGGAATGGTTGCTTATAGTCCTCTTGGGAGAGGATTCTTTTCATCAGGAGCGAAGATGGCTGAAAACTTTACAAATGATGACTACCGTCAAGTTTGTGGAAAAGAATGCCTTTACAGAAATTCACGAAAATTACTTGTTCATTTGTTAATCTACTCACCTAAAAATAATGTAGCAGAATAATAAACATCAAACACAAAATTGACACTATTGACACTGACACATACGAAGACGTAACTGTATGTGTTAATGTCTAACACCAATACTTGTCAACCACTCAACAACTCTTCAATTTGAAATGTCAAGAGTATACATTCACTTTCGTCTCTGGAAGTTTAGGCGTTCTCATAATAGTCTTTAGAAGAATGAAAATTAAAAATAAATCCTTGAACCCTATTCCGTTAATTAAAATAGTCTTTGACGTTAAATCTCTTCCACAAATCCATTAATTTACACATAAAGTACTACGTGACTCAATATTTTTCATATAATTTGAACCCATTTTTCTAAGGACTAAAATGATGTAAAACCTAAAAAGTTTATCCCGATATCTTCTTCCTCAAGTTTCTTCTTCATGATTTCCAAAAAAAAAACTTCCCCAAATATCTTTTTGAACTTCTTCATCACCACTACCAAACACGTTTTAGGTCATCTTTTGTCTTTTTCATAATCACACAAAGAATGTTTTGATTTGATTTTGCAAAACACAATATACTAGAAGAAAAAACCAATTCAACAACATTTTTCTCAAATCAAAACTAAAAAAAGAGGTACAAGGACAATTGATTAATTCTTTTTTCCAATTCATCGTATATGAGTAAAAAGAACTTTATTTTGCTAAAGAGAAAACAAATGTTAGAATTTAAAAATAAGCAAATGAGCAACATTTAGAGTACCCATGTCTTTGTAGCTACGTCCATTCTTTGTGGATTTTCAAGAAGATAAGTAGATAATGTGATTGTTCAAACAACACTTGTTTGATGATGTGGAAGCTTTCTTTGCTTGTCACAGTGATCATTATGGGATTTTGGATAAGGGAACCTGAAAGTGTTTGGTGTTTGGTGAGGTGATGATGACTTTTTTTTTCCAATAAATTCAAATAAGAAATGAGAGAAAAAGAAATTTAGGAAAGAAAAATTCATTGATAAACTTTTTAGCTTGAAGTCATTTTAGTCCATGGATTAGTGAGTTTAAATTATTTGAATATTGAGTTACGTGACATTTTACATGGATTTGTGAAAAAGATTTAACGTCAAGGACTATTTTAACTAACGAAGTAGTGGTTAAGGGATTTTTATTTTTTAATTTCCCTATTTCAATGACTATTGTGAGAGCGTCTAACACTTTAAGAAACAAAAGTGAATGTTTATTGGAAATGACAATGTTGCATAGAATAGAATGCTTCACAAGCATAAATTAATTTAATGTCCTTGATAATAATCATGGATAATTATTAAATATCAAAATCACTCGTGAACTAATTTAAGGTATCATTAATACAATTAGCCACATTTATACCCAAAAGATAATTTAATAATTTTCATACACAAAATTTACATATTTAGTCTCAAAAAAACAAATTTACATATTTATTAAACTACCAACTTTTCTTAACATATATTCTCTCAAGCTCATTATAAGTGTCTTATTTAGCTTGTGCATTAGAAAACCATTAGTTGAGTTGATTTCATTAATAAAATAAATTTCATTTACTAAAATACATATATTAATAGTAGTTATTAATTGGACTTGTTATTGAATTAAGATACAATAAACAAATATATGTTATTAAGAAAAAAATCAATAAATGTTATATTGGTACCATAAAATGACAAATAATTTATTGTGAGACTAGTGGAGTATTAAAAATGTCAAAAGAAATTTATAAAAAGAAACAAAGTAGTAATTTCTTTACCATTTCATCTGGCGACAAAAAAAAAATCTTCAAATGGTAATTTCTTTATAAAGTCTTTCAATGTCCATCATTGATACATAAATATAATCTTGTATTTGTGTAGATATGTTGCAGCATATGCCTAGATTTCAACCTGAAAATATGCAGCAGAACCAAACTATATTTGATAGAGTCAATGAACTATCTACAAAGAAAGGATGTACTCCATCTCAGCTTGCACTGGCTTGGCTTCATCACCAAGGAAATGATGTGTGTCCTATACCTGGAACCACCAAAATTGAGAACTTTAATCAAAACATTGGTGCTTTATCTGTCAAACTAACACCAGAAGAAATGGCAGAAATGGAGTCCTTAGCAGATATTGTTAAGGGTGCTAGGACAGGGAAAGAACCTACATGGAAGGAATCTGATACTCCACCACTTTCTTCTTGGAAAATTGCATAATTTAGTGGTTTGATTGTTTATTGTTCATATCAGCATAATTTTAAATTGTGGTTATAGTTAAGTTGCAAACCTTTTATATTATGTTGAAATATGAAAAAATGCAGTTGATGCACCTGCAGACCATAATATAGTACCATGGATATGAGTGTACCATAGATCTTTGTTGTTGCTACCTTAAGAAACAAATTGGTAAGAGGAAAAGGATTTTGGATGTATAAATAAACATCTATTAATGATTCTATTATATAGAGTTTAATTAAACATTTATCCATAAATTGTAATAGCCAATAAATATTCTCTAAGCTTTTTTTTAAGTGTTTACTAGGATTTTTTTTTATATTTTAAACTATTTTTTTATTAAAGAAACGGTATTAATTTATTTAAATTGGTAGAAATTATATTAATTGAGAATAATATAATTTAAAGTCGCTAAAATTGAAAATGATGAATTTGCGAAGAAACTTACAACACTCAAGTTAATAGTATAAAATGGAAAAATATTTACAAATGTGACAAAGTCTACAAATATGATAAAGTTGAAGTGTCTGGAATAACCATACCTTCGAAGCTGTAACATTTACGATGACAAAGTCATTGATTGAATATGCACTGAGTCAAAGTCGATTTGATTGAATCTGCATTGAATCGAAGTCGATTTGTCAATCTGAATCAAACGAACACAACAATAAGACAATAAACTAAAACAACAATGCACCAAGACGAATAAACCAATATCTTTCTAAGACGACAAAATCACAACAAAAAAAACATAACAGAAAAGAGAAGAAAGCGATTTTAAGGAGAGATTTCAAACAAAAAATTAACCCTAAACCACCCTTCTTGAGTGAAGAAAAGAGGAAGGAAACAAATGAGACGACTAGGTTACGTTAGGCGCGTGCTAATATATTTTAGACTTTTAGTTTGTTGTTTACACTTGAAACAAAAGGAAGCATAAAATATAACTACGGGGTCACGCTAACAATTCTCTAAGGGCATTTGCTAAGGAAACAAAAAATAAATAAAAAAACAACTTTTTTAGTTGAAATTTTCAATTTTTACAATTTCAAAATACTAAGTGTCCTTAGAATTGGGAATAAGTCTACATACATATGATTAGGATTGGGAATAAGTCATACCTGGATGAAAGAGGTTTATGGTCTATCCTACATCAGATACAAGTTAAATCAATTTTTTTTTAATAGAGAAGACCAAATTTTTTTTAATAGTTAAACCAAGTTAAACTTTAGCAAAGATGTAAGCCAGCCAAAAAGCATTTTAAGCCCGCTAGGTCGACCCACTTAAGTAAATATAAATATTTTTTTATTATTATATATTAAATTTTTTACTTTGTGTTAAAGCATTAATTTCTTAATCTTTTATGTAATTTAAATATATTGATCTACATCAATTTTTGATATATTTAAAGGTATTATTATGAAATGGAATTTAAATAGATGTCATATAAAGTTATATTTTTTAAAAGGTCATGTTAGATATCAAATGCTTAAATACCTCTTTAGTCCCTTAACTTATTTTGAAAGTTTAGTTTGGTCTCATAACTCTAAAACTAGTCAAGTTGGTTCTTTGAATTGTGCTCCTTAACATAATGGTACTCTTCGTCAGCAAAAACTCAATCTCAAACACACAAAAATTCAAAAACACTCGTCAATCATTAAGGAGTCTTATTATAAAACACCCAAATATTCAATCTCAAAACTCGGGCTTATATTCCATAACAACAAGTTGGTCTTTTTTCATCATACTTGTCAAAATCAAAGCTTTAAAGTTTATTTCGATTGTCTAGTTAGGTTATCTTTTTCTTATCAAACAACCACTATCTTCATCATTAACTATAAAAGACACCTACATATTTGTGCTTTCAAGAAATTATAGATCTGGGTTTTTTTAATGTTCTTCGTAGTGTGGTCGAGTTGTGGATTTTTGTATGTATTGATTCTCGTTTCTCTAGGTATTTAGTTTATTTGAATCGATTGAGAATAAGGAATTATAGCATTTGAAGCTTCTAAATAATGGATAGTTGTTAGGGTTTTTTAGATGAAGAAAATGATAATTAACAGTGTTTAATGACGAAAAGAACCAACATGCATTAAGTGACATAAGTTAACGGATCATTAGTTTTAAAGTTATGGGACCAAAGTTAAGTTTTAAAATAAGTTATAAAAGATCAAAAAGGTATTTAAGCCTAAAAGTTAAAACTTAATCTACTTGAACTATTAGCTAATTAGTCTGTTTATGAAAGTCTATAACATTTGCCACTTGAATAATATATACTTTCGTATAAAAAAAACAAACTTAATAAACTTTAAAGATCTATGAGACTCAAACCTAATATTTTGAAAGCATCTATCGTTCAAAGCTTTGTAAAATCTATTTAGTCTATTCTCACCTCTATATAAGATATGTGTCAAATCATGTCTCGGTACAAAAATTGGGTTGCATAGAGAGAATACAAAAATTGGGTTGCATAGTCTATTCTCACCTCTATATAACATTTAATTGGTTAACTATTTATTCTTATAATCAAACAATATATTAAAGAGAATACAAGAGGTATTTCAACTCTTACATCAAAGGACACAAGTACGAACTCAACACATCATAACATAAAGCCTTTTCCATCTTCTATGAAGAGTTGCAATTCTCCCATCAAATCGTGTGTTCAAAAGTCGAACTCAAAGAAAAGCAATAAAGCCATGCATCAATGACAACAGACTTCCAACACAATTACATCAAAATCTGCACGAGTTTGGTCTACAATTCAACCTACATTATATCCACCCCGACCACAGTAAAGCTATGTGACAATAATATAAACACCAACAACCTACATCAACTCTTCAACTCTACTAAGAATTGAAATTATCAACACCACCCACCCTCCAATAGATAAATGTCTCCCTCTCCAAGACAAGAGTCTCTTCTGAAATTTCTCGATAACCAGATTTCAAAAAATTACATCTCTTTAGATTGGATCCCACTTGCAACCCAAAGAATCGAAACACAATGTCATCAACACTACATGCTAAAAATAAGGATGTTGCGTTCAAAAAACTATCATCAAAATCTATGTCATATCATTTACTTTTATAGAAGTTTACTCGCAATCCAAAAACATATTGTCTTTCAATTATAAATTTGGTTTGACAGTTTGAAATCAATTTGCCAATCACCCTTTTCAATCTTGTGGCAAGCAATCTTGCCACTTTAGGAACCTCGACATGGAATTCATGAACAAATTCCAGCATATCTTCTTTAACGGTACTATCATATCTGTAAAAAATCAAAGTTGTGACCATCCAAACTGGGCTTTTGTTCTCTGTCACATGATCAAATTGCCTATCATACTTCCTCTTCTGAAAACTCATCTTTTAGCCCATGCAATCCTCCAAATAACTTCTTAAACTTCAACCTAGTCTGTTCAGATTAAACTCCTTGAATCTTTCCTCAAAATGACTTTTCCAAGTCTAATCCTCTTCTTGTTGATAGCAAATATTCCTCCTTATGTAGTTTAACCCCGCATGGTTTATTCTCATTCAGTTAGTTGATGAGTTTTACGTGCAATGGGGTTAGTTTTTTGTAACTTAGAATTGTTATGCCAATTGATAAAAATAGTTTCTTTTCATTCAATAATATGGTATCAATAACAACACTTTCTCTTTTTTCTCCTTCTGCAATTGAGGGTTTCTTTTTTCAAAATTAATTTTCACCCTTCTTTCTTTTTCTTCTTCAACCTTTCTCTTCTAGCCATGGAGGATCTCACAGATCAATTACTAACCTCAAAAGCAAACAACAAAACTACTTTTCCGCTCCACCCTAATCGTGATCCTTCGAGCCCCATTTACATATACATCCAAACGAAAACCCTTCTCTCGTACTCGTCACCCCTGTTCTTGAAAGTTGAAATTATCATGGTTGGGCTCGAGCCATGTATCTTTCTCTTGAAATGAAAAACAAGTACAGCTTAATTGATGGCACCGTAAAGAAACCAGATCTTGCAAATTCAAATTAAGCCGCCTGTAAGCATTACAACACCTTACTCATCTTGTGGCTTTATCATTCAATTTCCCCATACATTGTGAGTAGCATCCTTTGGATTGATGATGCCTCGTCAATTTGGCAAGAACTCAAGCAACAATTCTCACAAGGCGATTTTGTCCGGATTTCACAAATTACTTATGATCTTTCTTTTCTCAAATATGGTGACTCCTCTATTACAACCTATTTCACTTCTCTCAAGATTTTTTTTGGATGAACTTTACAATTTCCACCTCATCCCTTCTTGCACTTCTGCTTTGATTGGTTGTTGTAATACCTTCAATGTTATAACCGAATACCGTAACCATGTTATAACCTTGTGAAAATACTGTAACCGAATATAACCAAGGATTGAATGACAATTACACAAATGTTAGATCTCAATTTTTACTTTTAGATCCCTTGCCTTCTTTAACCAAAGTATATTCTATGGTGCTTCAACAAGAAAGACAACTCCAAATTGTTTTACCGAACTCTAATGTGTTTTCTGTTGATTCTCGTTCTCAACCTTCAAAACCCTATTAAGGAAAGTTTAAGCCCAACTACAAACCTAATGGTAGAAAAATACAATTCCAAACTTTGTACTCACTGTAAAAAGACTAACCACAATATAGACAAATGTTTCTTTCTTCGTGGATTTCCACGTGACTATCAGACAATGAAATATGTGAACACAACTAAGTCTCCACAAGTTGATCCTTACCCTTCTTCTCCCTCTTTAACCAAGGATCAAATTCAAAGTCTGTTAGCTCTGCTCCCTACAAAGGCTGCCACTGTTGCTCCTCAAGTTTCTACTTTAATTGCAAATAATAACCTTCAATCTACATACACCGATTCAGGTATTTTCACAAGTACTTTCTCAAAAATTTGGATACTTGATTCCGGAGCCACTAATCATTTCGTTACATCTTTATTATATTTTCAATCATATGATACTATTAAACCAATCTCTGTTAAACTTTCCAATGAAAAGTTTTCTAGTGCCTCAATTAATTAGTAGCCCTATAATTCTATCTAAATCTATTATCCTTCATAATGTATTATTTATTCCTTTCTGCTCTTGCAATATTATCTCTGTAAGTAAGCTTACGGATTCTATACATTGCACTATAAATTTTACGGCTAAATCTTGTCTTATTCAAGAATTGAACAGTATGAAGATGATTGGTAGTGTCATTGCTAGAAATGGACTGTATAATCAACACAAATATCCTTTGGAACTTATTGATGACGCGAGACTTCTTCAAAGCAAACATGTTTCCACTTTGATACAATAGAATATCAAGCTTTCTCAACTGATGGCCAACCTTTTCATGATCAAAAACTTTTCAGAAGATTTATTGGATGTCTGATTTATCTTACCAACACTCGCCCATATTTGTCAATCGTTGTCAACAAACTCAACCAATTCGTTTTTGCACCCATGGTTACACATTATCAAGCTGCCACGCGCATTGTTCACTATCTTAAAGGCTGCCCTAGCAAAGGCTTTTTCTTCTCATCCACATTTTCCCTTAATTTGTCTGCTTTCAGCTACAGTGATTGGGCTTCTTGCCCAGATTCTCGCAGGTCTATTACTGGTTTCAACATATTTTTGGGCTCTTCACTAATCTCATGGAAAACCAAGAAACAATATGTTGTTTCTTGCTCATCTTCCGAGGAGAAATATCGTGCCTTAGCTAACACAACTTGTGAAATACAATGGTTTCTCTACCTTCTCAAAGACCTACATCTACCATTGACCAAACATGTCTATATTTACTGTGATAACATATTTGCAATACAGATAGCATAAAACCCAACCTTCCATGTACACACAAAGCATATAGAATTGGATTGTCATCTTGTGTGTGACAAGTTACTGTCTGGAACCATCCATCTTCTCCATGTACCCTAATCAGCCCAATTGGCCGACATACACACTAAACTTCTTCATCCAACACACTTTAATTCTATTCTTTCCAAGCTTCACATGATCGATATCTATGTTTCAGCTTGAGGAGGGCTGTTAGATATCATATTTGTTTAATTGTTATGTTTATTTTCAATTAGTTAGTTAATGAGTTTTATGTGCAGTAGAGTTAGTTGTTGGTAACTTAGGCTTGTTAGCTAGTTACCCTTTGTATATATACTTTACTTTTTACATTTTTTAAATTAATAAAAATGGTTTATTTTCATTCAATAATAAAAAGCTCTCCTTGTATTGTAATTGTTGTCAAAAAGCTTTTGAAGTAACCTTTATTTGCTCAGCCAATGGAACAACCCTATTATCATTCACAACCGTGGCAATAACATCTAACTTATTGAACTCCTTTACAGTGTTATTTGACTTCAAATTCATCCATCCAAACACCTCTTTATTCCATCATCTCAACCATTCATTAAGAAGATTAAGTTTAGTACAAATGCCTTTTTTCCACTAACTTTGAAAGTATTTCAGGAATCATCCACAAAAGATTTGAAGTCTTTATGATCAACACACTTATTTACTTTGAACGGTTTTGGACCCCAGTTGATATTATGCAATTTGATCCAACTGGGAGAATGAAATTTGTGATATAATGTGTGTAGTTTGTTAAAACTTTAAAATAAAAAAATTAGTCCTTATCTGTGCCTAATAACCTTTTTTTTAAAAAAAATTAAATGAAATTCGAAAAATTATTTAAAGTATCAAGTTATTTTAAGTAGTTTTCCTTTAAATATTATTTTTAGATATTTTAAAAATATAATTTTTACTATAATAAATAAACATAAAATAGCATGTTTAATTTTTTGAAAAAATAATCTAAAAATAAATTCATAAATTATCAAATGCAAAAGTAACTTTTGTCAAACTTTAACAAACACATGACTTGTTTTGAGTAATGATTTTTTTACAAAAATCTATCTAATTATTTTAAATGTGAAATTCACCGGTCACATCGATAGTTTATATCTTAAAAGTAGTTCAATGTTCAAATAATATTAAAATCTATAAATTTATTATAAATTATTATTCTTAAATACAAATTAAATATTTTAATCACATCATATAGTTTCAAAATAATTTATTTCACCTCCAATTCTACCAACAAAATCCATTTCCATTAAAAATTAATTATAAAAACACATTTCATCCAAAATAAAATATAAGTACAAATAGTAGTTAAAAAATTGATATAATTAAATAAAAATTAAAATTAAATACATTAATTTTTTAATTGTTTATTTTATATATTTTTTATTTCAGAATAGTAG
>JBBPBP010000003.1:39737396-39790700 GCA_037974735.1 Cicer chorassanicum | reverse complement strand
AAAAAAAAAAAAAAGTATCCCTAAACTGCAACGTTTCCGTTTTCAATCATAACAATGACATTTTGTTGCATAAGATCTTGTCCGGTTTTTGTCACTTGTCTTCGAGATACTTGAATATTTGGAGAAAATGGATATTGAGTATTTCTTAAGTCACAATACATTCTTTATTATTTCTTCCCTCCCATAATAATTTATTCAATTAATTAATAATTTACTCAATTAGTAAAAGTGAATAAAGTAAAATAAAAAATAATATTTTTACTAAATTATTCTTATCGAGCATGTATTTATTTATTATTACAACTAATGTAGATGGTGCAATAGAAGAAAAAAATAGGTATTACATTAAAATTTGAAATCGGTCATTCATTTAGACATAAATAATTTTTATAAATGATTTAATTATTGTGAGACGAAGAGTATATTATATTTTGATAAAAATAATCTCAATTTTACTATTCTCTCCCTCTCACAATGAGTGTCACTTTAACAAAAAATTGTTTTAATATAAACACCATTCATAATTTTCAATACAACTTTAATTATTTTTTTATAATACTATTATTCAATAATTATTATATATATAATTTTTAAAGTATTTTTATATTATGTATTGATAATAATAAAAAAACTACCAAATAATAATTAATATATAATTTTGTAAAATATTTTATTTTTTTAATTATTGTATTTTTTAATATATGTGCAAATATACATTTATCGAGATGAAGTATTTTTTTTTAAAGTCAAGACATTCTCAATGACAAAAGCCGTAACTGATATTAATTAATGTACCTTTCCAACGTGACCCTAAAGCTAAAGCATGCAAAACCATCAAAGCTTACTTGCACTTCACTAGCATATATTGCACGTTAAATACGTCACGATTATATATAACCAACATTTTCTTTACATTAAAATCATGAAACTTGCAATTCTCATCACCAAATTTTGCATCTAATATTAATTTATCATATCAATGAACACCTTGAATTCCATTCATGTGTCTTCCGAAACCAATCAAATACAATCCCCTACAAATTATTTTTCCATGCAAATATTAGATTCATCAATCCAAAGTCTGATAAAATCATGGAAGAGAAGGCAAAGATGGTTGTTTCTTTTTAACACATCAAGCCAACAAGATTTGTTGAATAGAGCAACATGGAGAACCCATTTAACCAATTTCCTAGAATCAACAATAATACG
Source organism: Cicer chorassanicum (assembly GCA_037974735.1). Classification (NCBI taxonomy): domain Eukaryota; kingdom Viridiplantae; phylum Streptophyta; class Magnoliopsida; order Fabales; family Fabaceae; genus Cicer; species Cicer chorassanicum. The sequence continues at coordinate 39,789,491 of JBBPBP010000003.1, read as the reverse complement.
TGTGATTTCAATTTCTTTGCTTATTGTAGATCTCATCATCACAATTCTTGAACTATCATCCTCTCTAATTTCATGTGAACAAAATATTGACATAGTAAAGGAAAAATATTTCCATTGGATTGGAATTTTTATTTTGAGTATACTTTCAATAAAGATAATTGCTTTGTTATTAGGCTTAGGGTTTTCATTCTTTAAGCATATAGGATATGTTGTGGATGGGGTTGTGATTATTGGGGCTTTAATTATGGAAGCATTTTTGGAGAGGAGAGGAGGTGGTTTGTTGGTTTTGGTGAGTTTATGGCGTGTGATTAGGGTGGTGGAGAGTGTGTTTGAGTTAAGTGATGAGGCTATTGAAGCTCAAATTGAAGGGATAGTTTTCCAATTTGAGGCACTTAAAGAAGAGAATATTAGGCTCTTGGAAATTATACATGAAAAGGACAAGATGATTGAAAAGCTCGAGGAAGAGTTAGATAAGTGTAGGTTGAGATTGAAGCCCTTTCATTAAAAGAAAAAAACAAAATGAAATTCACTTTGTGAACTTGTACTTAATTATTTAATTCAAGAAACTAGTACCAGTACTTTATATATATATATATATATATATATATATATATATATATATATATATATATATATATATATATATATATATATATATATTGATTGGACAAGATTAGGTGGGATTTTAAATATCTACTATGTCTTTATTTGTCTCTTAATCAATCATTTTTTCTTGTTTAAATAATTTATTTTAATCATCTATCTTTCTCCTAAATACTAAATTCACCAAATTAAGTCCTTAAATAGTAAAGGTAGAAAATCTAATTTAACATTAGGTTAAATAGTAAAGGTAGAAAATCTAATTTAACATTAGGTATACTTGATAGTTGGATGTAGTGTGTAACAAAGTCAACTATTAAATTTGTTTTTCAGATATTTAGTAATTAATCTGTTGATTTTTTTTTGTCTAAAAAAAGTAAGAGAGAGATAGATTAGTGTTGCAAAAAACAAAGAGATGGTGTATGTGAAATGAATATTTTTTTCCACTCTACAAGTAAATAGGCAAACCAAAAATGTAGTTCCACGAGACAATATCAATAATGGTAGAAAAATAAATATCAGAAATACCATATTTTAAAGTTAAAAATTCCCATTAAAGTGATTTGAATAAAAATCATATGATAAATTTTAGAAAATTTTCCACATTAAATAATGGATACATTGAATCTCTCTAATAACACTAGAGAATAGCAAATCGACTATGTGTCATTAACAATATAAGATGACAAGAAATCACACCTAATATTGGAATGATACGAGGTTCCATAATCAATTATCTAAGTTGAATCCTGACATACAAGATTTATAGAACTATAATCATGTAAACATCACTATCAGATGCAATTAAACTTGTATTTTTATCATTTTTCTTCTCTTTGTCTTCATCATTTTTCATTGAATAACATCCTCTAAAATTATTAATTAAAATAAATTGGGTTTATAAATATATATTTTCCAATATTAAATTTGGTGTGGTAATTATTCGCCCTGTTTACCTTATTATAGTAAAGTGTTAGTAAGAATTATTTAGTAGATATATTATTATTCCTAAGGCAAAAAGAATTTGGGCTAAGGATTGTGGTTTGGTATCACACGGCCCATTTGAATGAGTGGAAAGTTGGGTTGGGAGTTTATGCCTTGTTTTGACGAAGGCTGACTAATAATTAATGAAGGTTAACTAATAATAATAATAATAATAATAATAATAATAATAATAATAATAATAATAATAATAATAATAATAATAATAATAATAATAATAATAATAATAATAATAATAATAATAATAATAATAATAATAATAATAATAATAATAATAATAATAATAATAATAATAATAATAATAATAATAATTATAATAATATTTTCTCTCTTCTATTCCTTATTCAGGCCCAACACTATCAACCCAATAATATTCACTTTAAATAGAAAGGAATATTGAAACCCTAGCCACAATCACAAACCCTATTTCACAAACCCTTTACAAACAAGAATTTTGTAAAGAATACAAAAATTCTAGCCACCATCACCATCACTTCTTCTTATTCGTACATCAAAAAGCTTGAAACTTCTTTTCCTTGTGAACAACTTCGTGGGGCTTAGAGATTTGTACTAGGAAGAAAAACGGCCAAGGTAAGGGCTTTTCCCCACACAAATTATAGTTAGACCGTTGGTTGGATGGCATGAAATAAATAATTGTGATTGCTTACTTTTTGAAAGGAATAATATGTGGACTAATGAATTAAAATAACGAAACTCCAATCCTTGTGTTAAGTTATTGTATATGTGATTTTTAAAAAGTAAAGTATGAATTTTGATGTTATATATTTGATGAGTTTGATTTTTATGGCGAATATGAAGTAAAGTATGAATTCTATGTTATATGTAATAAAGTTTTAATTTTTATAATGAATATAAAAGAATAGTGGAATTTGTATGTTCCATGTAACAAAGTTTTATGATGATGTATAAGTTAGAGTTAAATCTTGTTGTTATATATGTTAACGTGTTAATCTTTATGGTGTGTATGATACCAAATCTTGATTTTTGTGTGTATGTGGTGAAAGTGATGATTTTCATGATTATTTGTTATGGATATGTGATCTTAGTGATATGTGAATAAGATGAAGATTTTGAAAAGTGATTTGAATGCTTATGACATGATTCTTAGTGGGCTGTGTGGAAGTATATCTCTTTGATAATATATCATCATATCATGTCATGACATATGCATCTTCGTGGAAGTTGCCTTAGTGGCAGGTTTTTCCCCATTGGTATGGGTGATCTGTGTGGAAGTTGCCTTAGTGGCAGGTTATCCCCATTGGTATGGGTGATTCTGTGTGGAAGTTGCCTTAGTGGCAGGTTTATATCCGGATCATATAGTTTTAGGAGCATGCATCATGTATATATATTTGTTATGCAATTTATTGGTTTGTGTATTTTTTCTTTTAAATTGGAAGTTTTTACTCTTATATATTTTGTGTTATTCTTCTATATGTTTAACTTTGGTTTGATGTGGATGATGGATAAAATTGACCCTTACAACAACATTTTAGGTACTAATGAGTTCGAGGAGATTCAAGAGTAATCGATGAGTATTAATGTGCGGCGAACGGGGGATAAAAATGGGTTTTCAATACAATTTTGTAATGATAGAGTTGCCGCGATATTTCTAAGTTTATTTTTTTTAATTTTTTTGTCACCAACTTTTAACATGCACTAGGATTCTAGAAATACGGAAGTGGGTTCCCTTCCGTTAGAAATTATTGTTTTTCTTGTTATAGTCTTAAATAAACATTTTCTTAGTAAAATTAAATAAACGTGGTTGTTACTAATTATTTGCATGAATAAATGTTAGGTAGTTAGATAAAAAAAAATTTGTCGTAAATCTTTCTAAACAATATGTTTCAAGTAACGTTTTGGATCAAAAAAATCCGGGGCGTTACAATTGGTATCAGAGCAATAATCCTCGGAAATTTAGGGGTGGGACGATTTTATATGACGCTTGCCTTGATTTATGCCTTGATTTATGTGGGATGTTTGACTTTGTTATTTATGCCTTGATTTATGTGTGATGCTTGAATTTGTTATTTATGCCTTGATTTATGTGGGATGCTTGACTTTGTTATTTATGCCTTGATTTATGCCTTGATTTGTGTGTGATGCTTGACTTTGTTATTTATGCCTTGATTTGTGTGTGATGCTTGAATTTGTTATTTATGCCTTGATTTATGTGGGATGCTTGACTTTGTTATTTATGCATTGATTTATGTGTGATGCTTGAATTTGTTATTTATGCCTTGATTTATGTGTGATGCTTGACTTTATTGTATTTTTATTTTAGGATTCATTAATAATTTTGTTATATTTATATTTATATAGGGAAAATTAACATTATGGATTGAATTACTTGACTTTGTTATATCTTTATTTTAATGATATCATTAATTATGGTAATTGAATTTATAATGAATATAAATATTCCGTAATTACTTAAATTTTAATTTATGATCTAAATTTTTGTAATAAAGACAATGTTTTAAATCTCTAACCTATTTAAAATTTTGAAATCCCCATGATATAAGGGAAGGGTAATACCGTAAAAGTTGTATTGGTGGGATTCTGGCTAAGGAAAGACTTGGTTATTAAGTGGTCCATTGACCCACCTCTCTTTCCTGGGAACCCCACTAATACGCGGCCTACGGTGTGACCTGAACTTATCGTATAACCGTGAATAAAATGTTCCCTTACAACCCTACTTTTACAATTAGGTCATAGTGCTATCCTAATTAGAAAATTTGTAGGAAGTATGGCTCGTCGCGCAAATCGACCAGTCCCTCAGGGAGGAAGTGACATGACTAAAGTAATCCAAGCCATGAATGCAATGGCAGCTGCAATGACCCAACAAGTTGCAGTTCAGGCTGAGCAAGCTGCAGTCCAAGCTCAACGCAATGCCTAGAGGGACCAGATGGAGGAAGCAACTATGGCAACAAGAGGACTAACTGAATTCCGTAGACATGACCCGCCGAAATTCAAAGGGGAATATGAACCTGACAAGGCTGACCTCTGGCTGCAGGAGATCGAGAAGATCTTTGAGATCCTCCACTGCCCAGATGACACAAAGGTGGAGTATGCCGCCTATTTGTTGGTTGGTGAAGCTGAATATTGGTGGTGAGGGACGAAACAAATGATGGAAGGAAATCACGAAGAGGTGACTTGGGAAGTTTTCAAGAGAAAATTCTTGGACAAATATTTCCCGAAGAGTGCCAGGGCTGAGAAGGAGGCCCTATTTCTAAAACTATATCAGGGAAGTCTCACAGTGTCCGAGTATGCAGCAAAGTTTGAGTCCCTAGCGAAACATTTTCGCTATTTTCGTAACCAAGTGGATGAAGAGTACATGTGTGAGAGGTTTGAGAGCGGGCTCAGGTATGAGATTAAGGAGTCTGTGGAACCCTTAGAGATACGTCAATATCAAGTGTTGGTGGAGAAGTGCAAAAAGGTGGAGATCATGAAACGGAGCCGTCTGAACAGGAGTACTATTGGTGGACCAACGAGACCTCAGGGAAATGGTGACCAACAAAATAAAGGCAGACAGATCCAACAGCAAAAGTCGTATGCTTGCCCACAAGAGACTGCTAAAGATCGGAGGCCTCAAAATGCGGGACAGAACCAAACGCGTACCATGCGATGCTTTCACTGTGGACAGGAGGGACATAAGATAACCGAGTGTCCCAAAAGAACCAGGTTATGTTATGGCTGCCAAAAACCAGGTCATCTTGCAAAAGATTGTCGAGAAAAGGATAGTGCTAATGATAAGGATGCTGTCAACAACAAGGATGTTGCACGCCCTACTGCTCGAGGACGTGTTTATCACATTAGTGGAAAAGAAGCATCATCTTCCTCAGAACTTATTCAAGGTGAGTGTTTAATTGCCGAAAAAATACTTTCTGTGATATATGATTCTGGAGCAACACATTCGTTCATTTCATTAGATTGGGTGAATTCACTCAAACTAGATGTCGCTACCTTGCCGTTTGACTTAGTAGTTGCCCTACCCGCTACTGAGCCAGTAAAATGTAATTCGGTGTGCTTGCAATGCCCGTTGACTGTGTTTAAAATGAACTTTAAGACCGATTTAATTTGTATCCCTCTAAAGCATCTGGGAGTAATTCTGGGAATGGATTGGTTGTCTAACAACTATGTCCTATTAGACTGTGCTCGACGGAATGTGATATTTCCAGATCCCGATATTTCAAAGTTCCTCTCAACCAACAGACTAAAGTTTTCTCTAAAGGGAGGAGTCCAAAAATATGTGTTTCTCAACTCAATCAGTATGAATCCAGAGGTTGTTATCGATGATATCCCAGTGGTAAGGGATTTATCTGAAGTCTTTCCACCAGACGTACCAGGACTACCCCAGTTCGCGACGTCGAATTTTCTATTGACGTTATTCCGGGTACGGGACCCATTTCTATGACTCCTTATAGAATGGCCCCCTTAGAGCTTTCAGAACTAAAGAACCAACTAGAAGACCTTTTGTCTAAACAATTCATTCGACCTAGTGTATCACCATGGGGAGCCCCCGTATTATTGGTCAAGAAGAAGGATGGAAAGTCGAGATTGTGTGTTGATTACCGACAGCTCAACAAAGTCACAATAAAAAACAGATACCCCTTACCCCGCATTGATGACTTAATGGACCAACTCAGAGGGGCAGAGGTGTTTTCGAAGATTGATCTGAAGTCGGGATACCATCAAATTCGGGTGAAAGAAGATGATATACCCAAGACAGCCTTTAGAACGCGATATGGGCACTATGATTCTTAGTGGGCTGTGTGGAAGTATATCTCTTTGATAATATATCATCATATCATGTCATGGCATATGCATCTTCGTGGAAGTTGCCTTAGTGGCAGGTTTTTCCCCATTGGTATGGGTGATCTGTGTGGAAGTTGCCTTAGTGGCAGGTTATCCCCATTGGTATGGGTGATTCTGTGTGGAAGTTGCCTTAGTGGCAGGTTTATATTCGGATCATATAGTTTTAGGAGCATGCATCATGTATATATTTTTGTTATGCAATTTATTGGTTTGTGTATTTTTTCTTTTAAATTGGAAGTTTATACTCTTATATATTTTGTGTTTTTCTTCTATATGTTTAACTTTGGTTTGATGTGGATGATGGATAAAATTGACCCTTACAACAACATTTTAGGTACTAATGAGTTCGAGGAGATTCAAGAGTAGTCGATGAGTATTAATGTGCGGCGAACGGGGGATAAAAATGGGTTTTCATTACAATTTTGTAATGATAGAGTTGCCGCGATATTTCTAAGTTTATTTTTTTTTAATTTTTTTGTCACCAACTTTTAACATGCACTACGATTCTAGAAATACGGAAGTGGGTTCCCTTCCGTTAGGAATTATTGTTTTTCTTGTTATAGTCTTGAATAAACATTTTCTTAGTAAAATTAAATAAACGTGGTTGTTACTAATTATTTGCATGAATAAATGTTAGGTAGTTAGATAAAAAAAAATTTGCCGTAAATCTTTCTAAACAATATGTTTCAAGTAACGTTTTGGATCAAAAAAAATCAGGGGCGTTATAGTTCGCTCTTGAGAAATCTGCAAATTTATTTTAAATGTTCCACCTTACCACAATAGTAGCGTGTTGCTTCTATTCGAGTCGTCGACTTGTTTCTGAGGGGAAAAAACCTTTTGGGAAAAACATGTTTCTTCGAGGAGCACACTTCTTGAAAACCTTCAAAAAGCATAGTGGTGAGGTTTTTTTTGAAAAAATCTTTTACTAAAAGCACACCCCTCAAAAAATGGTGGATGGGAAAAATTATCAGATTTTAACCTTTGTTGTAACACCCCGATTTTTTTGATCCAAAACGTTACTTGAAAACATATTGTTTAGAAAGATTTACGACAATTTTTTTTTTATCTAACTACCTAACCTTTATTCATGCAAATAATTAGTAACAACCACATTTATTTAATTTTATTAAGAAAATGTTTATTCAAGACTATAACAAGAAAAACAATAATTCCTAATGGAAGGAAACCCACTTCCGTATTTCTAGAATCCTAGTGCATTTTAAAAGTTGGTGAGAAAAGATTAAAAATAAATATCGCGACAATCCTATCATTACAAAATTGTATTGAAAACCCATTTTTATCCCTTGTTCGTCGCATGTTAATACTCATCAACTACTCTTGAATCTCCTCGAACTCATTAGTACCTAAAATGTTGTTGTAAGGGTCAGTTTTATCCATCATCCACATCAAACCAAAGTTAAACATATAGAAGAATAACACAAAATATATAAGAGTAAAAACTTCCAATTTAAAAGAAAAATACACAAACCAATAAATTGCATAACAAAAATATATACATGATGCATGCTCCTAAAACTATATGATCCGGATATACCTGCCACTAAGGCAACTTCCACACAGAAAAATCACTCATACCAATTGGGAAAATCTGCCACTAAGGCAACTTCCACACAGATCACCCATACCAATGGGGAAAAACCTGCCACTAAGGCAACTTCCACGAAGATGCATATGTCATGACATGATATGATGATATATTATCAAAGAGATATATTTCCACACAGCCCACTAAGAATCATGTCATAAGCATTCCAATCACTTTTCAAAATCATCATCTTATTCACATATCACTAAGATCACATATCCATAACAAATAATCATGAAAAACATAACCTTCACCACATACACACAAAAATCAAGACTTGGTATCATACACACCATAAAGATTAACACATTAACATATATAACAACAAGATGCAACTCCAACTCATACATCATCATAAAACTTTGTCACATATAACATACAAATTCAACTCTTCTTTCATATTCATCATAAAAATTAAAACTTTATTACATATAACATAAAATTTATACTTTACTTCACATTCGCCATAAAAATCAAAACTTCATCACATATAACATCAAAATTCATACTTTACTTCTTAAAAATCATATATTATATAATAAATTTAACGCAAAGGTTTGGGGTTTCATTATTTTAATTCATTAGTCTACATATTATTCCTTTCAAAAAGCAAGCAATCACAATTATTAATTTCATGCCATCCAACCAACGGTCTAACCATAATTTGTGTGGGGAAAAGACCTTACCTTGGCCGCTTTCCTTCCTAGTACAAATCTCTAAGCCCCACGAAGTTGTTCACAAGGAAAAAGAGTGATGGTGATGGTGGCTAGAATTTTGGTATTCTTTATAGAATCTTGTTTGTAAAGGGTTTGTGAAACAGGGTTTGTGATTGTGGCTAGGGTTTCAGTATTCATTTCTATTTAAAGTAAATATTATTGGGTAGATAGTGTTGGGCTTGAATAAGGAATAGAAGAGAGATATTATTATTATTATTATTATTATTATTATTATTATTATTATTATTATTATTATTATTATTAGTTTTTTATTATTATTATTATTATTATTATTATTATTATTATTATTATTATTATTATTATTATTAGTTAACCTTCCTAAAAAACAAGGCACAAACTCCTAGCCCAACTTTGATGGATTGTGTTACACCAAGCCACAACCCTTAGCCCAAATTCTTCTTGCCTTAGAGATAAAAATACATCTACTAAATAATTCTTACTAACAACTTTACCACAATAAGTCGAACAAGGCAAATAATTACCACACCTAATTTAATATTGGAAAATATATATTTATAAATCCAAATTATTTTGATTAATAATTTTAGAGGATGTTATATTTGTCAGGTATATACTCCTTAGACGCTGAATTGATTTGATCATTTGATAGTTTTGGGAAGATGCAAAAATTGTCCAAGGAGCTTACGTGTTTTTTTAGGGGTAAAACCTCAGTGAAAGTTATTTTCCGACTATTGGCAAACTTGAGATGACGCAAAAAAGTTTTCAATTAGTTGTTTTTCTGACACTATTTTGCTCCTCGAAAATACCTATAATCCAAGGTTTTTTTTTTTTTTTGTTATTTTACATGGGTTTCCCCAAGCCTTCTGTGAAATGCACGCTTTTCTTGTAGTGTTAAACTTTTACAACTCTCAAATTTTTCACCTTATAAAAATTTATAGTTTGCCTTCTGTCGCAGCCAAAAATTGCGAGAGATAGCTCGAATTCAATGGAGTCGCCACCAAAATTTATTTTAAACAAGGAAAATATTGGGAAACCCAAAAAAACAGAAAAATGGTATTTGAAACCAAATTTTGAGTTCGAGCCTCGATTATGCGTAGTGAAATGTATTAGCACTCTACGACATCTGTTAAAATACAGTTACGTATAATTAATAGTGCAAAATTAATGTTAACTTATATAAATTTATTTATCTTTTTTAAAATGCAATCTTTTTTAGAGTGTGATCTTCCTCCTATGTATCTTCTAGTGCAATGGAGAAATCAAAGTTACGTAGTTATTGGATAGAAAATGTGAATGTGTTGATTGTTTTAAGAAATGTGTTTTGTTGTTGATATCAAGCCATGCAACTTGTGTTTTAAAAATTCAAGGATTAAAAAGATGTTCATCTAGTTAACCCATTTAAGAATATTTTTATTATTTTTGTTATAAATATGAGTTTTAAAACTACCAAGTTGTACAACTTTTTGATGCGGTAAAAATCTTTTTGATGTATGTTTTAGTGACAACAAACCTTATGAAATAAATGATTAAGTTTTTATAACATATCCAGAACATTATGGACATTCTGTTTCAACCAAGATTGATTTTGAGTTAATTTAATTAAGCACAGGAATCAAAATTTTAAAAGGATCACAATTCAAACCCTCTCTTTCTTGTGATTGACATTGTTACTTCACTTGTGTCTTAACAACTCAAAGATAAAAAAGATGTCACATCTAATTAATCAAATTTAAAAGTCAATTTTAGATTAATTTGTTTATAAAAAATGAGTTTTAGAACTATCAAGTTGTATAACTTGTGTCCTAACAACTCAAAGATTAAAAATATATCACATCTAGTTATCCTTTAATAAAAATTTGTGTTTTTTTTTTAAGATTTAATATTTATTAGAAACTAATTAAACTTAATATATATAATGAACTAAAAAACAAATGGGTTTGGATCCAAAACGTAATTTTAATATATAATTAAAATGAAAAGGAAAGCAAATTTAAAATCAACAACAAATAAACCTAAGTACTAAAGCCGGAAACCTATGTACTAAAAAGTAGGAAACTTAAGTACTAAAAAGTAGGAAAGAAAATATAAGAGGGAGTGGGGAGCATAAAAGAATAGACAAAATGGAATGGGGTGGCATACGCAAACTAGAGGGAGAGAGGGAACAAGAAGGAAGAAGAAAAAAAAAATAGAGGGAAAAAGAAAGGAAAAAAAAAATAGGGAAGAAAAAAAATAAAAAAGAAAGAGACCCAAAAAGAGAAAAAGTGTTTTTATTTTTGTCCAACCTTACATTCTTACCTATTTCTTCTTCTTGCTAAATAAAAAATGTTTGATATTTGAACTTTTCTTAAGTTAATTTCTCATCCTTATTTTTTTAGTGCTAAAAAAAAAAGTTCAGATTTAAAAACTATGTCCATTTTTATTTTTATAATAACTATGAGCAAACAAATTTATAATACAAGAGGAACAAAAATACCTTGACTCTTCCTGTTTGTTTTTTCTTTACTGCTCCTCTCTTTGTTTTCTTCTTCTTTATATGTGTTTTTTTAAGGACAATTATTATCAGACCTCCACCCAAAAAGTCATCTACTTTGAAAAAATTAAGGTGTATTTATAGAGTTTTTTCACTTGTTTAGTTGATTGCTAGCTCTTGTGCTTTCTGATGGATTCACGTTTTTACCTTATTTATTTTTATTTGAATGTGTTAATTCTCTTTTTATGTTTGAGAATAAAACACGTTTTGGATGAGTTAAGACTTCTCTCCATTTGTATCTGATTGTAGAAGGTTGTCTTCTTACTTTTGTTTCAAACTCAAAGTTTTACCTCCTTCTCTTTGTATCATAACAACAATCAAGGGACAATGAGAATTGTTTTTTTTTTTCTTTCATTTTATTAACTAATTCATTGTGTACCATATTATATTATCTATTTTAATGTTGTTAATTGTAATTTCAAGAGATGAGATTAGTGCCAATATTTATTATTTTTTGTTATATCACTTTTATTTTCATTTTATATTTTTTTATTAATAATTATGAACACAGAAATATATATATATATATATATATATATATATATATATTTGAAAAGTTTAAGATTTCATAATGAGAAATAAAATAATGGCAAACATAAAATTTGATATATTATAATTTAATTTGTCGGACAAAATTAGGTACTACACCTATTTAATTATAGTTTACTAGATAGAGAATATGAACAACAACCAACCATGGTTTTCATATTATCGCGGTAGAATATAAGTAAATATAAGGAGCTAAATTTTGTTCATATATAAATTGCGAAAGTAGATTAATGTTTAATGCAAGAGCGTGTGTAATGCAAAAGCAAATAAAAATGTGAATGATCGACAATGATGAAAAATGATCATCTTCGAATTGGTCACCGATACAAAGATTGACAGGAATAAAAAAAATTGTCTTCAGATTGGTTACCGATGCGTAGATTGACAGAAATGAAAACATTATCATCTTTGGATGGTTACTGATACGTCGATCGATAGGAATGAAGAAAATGGTCGTCTCCAGATTGGTTATTGGTGCGTAGATCAACAAGAATGAACAATTGATCATCTCTGGATTGATTACAGGTGCGTAGATAAATAAGAATGTAGATGATCGTCTTCAGATTAATTACCGATACATAGATCGACAGAGATGAAAAATGCAATAAGATAAAGATCTAGTTTATAATTTTAATAAAGAGGAAATATATGTATATCATACTTGTAACGCAAACGTTAAAACACAGATAATGAGAAATGTACAACGTAAGGTTGTTGAGTATAAGTAAAGTATGAATGTAAGATGCATGATTGTAAATCTAAGATGTGTGATTCATGTGTGTTATGCATTATAGATAATTTATTGTTCATTTCTTTAATTCTCCGATTCTCACAGTCTTATATGATCCCAAGTTTCAATGGATGAACGAAAATAACAACCGTTTTCCCATAATGACTCGTTGTATATCTCTTGTGACCTTTTTTCTAAGGAGAACTATTTGTAACGCCCCGGATTTTTAATCCAAAACGTTACTTAAAAAAAATACTTATTGTTTAGAAAAGTTTACGAATTTTTTTTTTTTTGAATACTTTGCATTTATTCATTTAAATAATTAGTAACAAGCACGTTATTTAATATCATTAAGAAATATTTATTCAAAATTTAAAATAAAGTAAAGGCAATTATTCATAACGGAAGGGAACCACTTTCGTATTTCTACAATTCTAGTACATATTAAAAGTTTGTGACAAACGATTAAAAGAAATTAGAAATATTGGACAATTCTATTATTACAAAATTGTCTTGAAAAACCCATGTTTACCCCACGTTCGCCACACGTCAATACTCATTAACTAATCTGGAATCTCCTTGAACTCATTAGTACCTAAAATGTTGTTGTAAGGGTCAGTTTTTTTCCATCATCCACATCAAACCAAAGCTAAACATATAGAAGAATAACACAAAACATATAAAAGTAAAAACTTCCAATTTAAAAGAAAAAAATGCGCACACCGGTAAATTGTATATCAAAACATATGCATAATGCATGCTCCTAAAACTATATGATCCGGATATAAACCTGCCACTAAGGCAACTTCCACACAGAAAGGTCACCCATACAAATGGGGAAAACAAACCTACCACTAAGGCAACTCCCACGAAGATGCATATGCCATGACTTTATGATAAAGTATCAAAAGATATATTCCCACACAGCCCACTAGGAATCATGTCATATGCATTCAAAATTACTTTTTAAAATCATCACTTATTCACATATCACTAAGAACACATACCACACATCCTTATCATGATTGTCACATATTCATAGACAAATAATCATAAACATTATGACTTTCACCACATACACATAGAAATAGAAACTTTATATCATATAGGCCATAAAAATTACACTTCCATATATATAACAAGAAAATTCAAACTCCAACTCATATACATAATAAAAGTTAAAACTTTATCACATATAAGGTAAAAATTCAAACTTTATTTCATATTCATCGTAAAACCACAATTTTATCACACATAGCATAAAATTTCATACTTTACTCCATAGAAGTCATATATTACAATTTAATGTCAACATAAATTAGGGTTTTATTATTTTAATCCATTAGTCTACATTTATTCATTTTAAAATAGAAGTAATTCACGATTATTTATTTCATGTCATCCAACCAACGGCCTAACTCTAATTTGTGTGGGGAAAAGCCCTTACCTTGGCTGCTTTTCTTCCTAGTACAAAGCTTTAAGCCCCGCGGAGTTGTTCACAAGTAAAAGAAGTTCCAAGCTTTGGATACACGAAGAAAATGAGGTGTGAAGGTGATGGTGGCTAGGGTTTCGGTATTCCTTTTTGTTTATTATTAGTAAGTATATAGAAATTGTGGACTTAGGGGAAATTTAAAGTGGAAATTGTTGGTTAGAAAATGTTGGGCCTAAATGAAGAATAAGAGGGATAAAATGTCACTATTTTTTTTTTTTGTTAACCTTGATCATAAAAACCAAGCCACAAACACATAGCCCATTTTTAGAAAATTTTACCCCATACCCCCCCAATTATACTTATACCCCCAAAATAGCAGTGAAATGACCATTTTGCCCCCCCCCCTTATATAATAAAAGTAAAAAAAAAATTACCATTTGCAAATTTCACATCTCCGGTAAAAAAAGTAAGTATTTTTTTCCAAACTTCCGGAAAGCTATAAACCATGGTATCCGGTACATAACCTATTACTCTGGACACCTTTGAATAACATATCCGATACAGATGTTTTTTTTCTAAACTTTCGGAGATGTTTTTTTAACCTATCCGGTACAGATGTTTTTTTTCTAAACTTCCGGATACCTTTTTTTAAGCTCTCCGGTACAGATGCTTTTTTTTGTAAACTACCGGATACCTATTTTTTAACCTCTCCGGTACAGTTCTGTTTTTTATAAACTTCCGGGAACCTTGTTGAAATGTATCCGGTACAGTACATTTTATAAATTTCCGGAAACCATGGTTTAGGCTCTCCGGTATAGTAAATGTTTTCTAAATTTCTGGAAACCTTGCCCACCAAGCTATCCGAAAATTGCATTAATTTTGTTTTGTTTTTTTTTCAAAATTTTAATTCATTATAAGTTTATAACTAACTGTGATTTATTTGTTTTTAATTTTTCAGTGGGCGCACGAGGAAGAGAGGGAAAATCATAAGAATTACGCGTGACACTGATGCTTCTACATCATCCGCGATGAATCCTCCAGAGAGGATTCGACCAACAGCTTCAAGGAGAAGAAGACGGATGATAGTTGAAGATGACGATGATGTGGCTGTGTATCATCAGGAGCTACCTCCTATAGAGCATGAGGACGAGCCTCCTATAGTACATGAGCAGGTCGATGCACATGAGCAGGAAGAGGCTGCACCTGCTCAGGAGGGAGAGCATATGGAGGAGGAGCATGATGGAGCTCATGGACCTGGTCAGGTCACACAGTATCCTGGTGGACCTTATGATTTATCGGTCCTTACACGGTACTATCATCATGTTTCAGCTAGATTGTGGTTTGGTGAGGTATGTTAAAATAATTAATTTATTTATAATTCATTAAAAATATTTAAATTAATTATTATTCTATATTTAATTATAATGTTATTTATTTTGTTTGTATACAGGAGCAACCATTGCTGAAAATTGTTGCGCATGGAAAGAAAATGCAGCAATTTACTCCGCCGGTACTTCCGCGACCCATAGAGAATTGGGTGAATTTGTCAGGACTGAACCCATTAAAGAGGGGTAGTTTGAAGATGACTGACAACGCCCTGTTATCTGCGTTTGTGGAAAGATGGCATTCTGAGACATCGTCATTTCACATGCCATTTGGTGAAATGACGATTACTCTAGATGATGTTGCCAATCTTCTGGGGTTGCCTATTAGGGGTGAGTTCTACAATCCACTCGATGTAGATAGAGTAACGGCATGCAATCTTGCCATGACGTTATTAGGGGTGACGGCGGACGAGATTTGGGAGGAGACTAAAAAGACCAGAGGTGTGCATTATAGATTGGATTGGTTGAAAGAGGTCTTCGCAAGGCAGTGTGGAGCAGAGAGATTTGACTGTGCTGCTCGAGCGTATCTGCTGAATTTAGTAGGGAGTACTATTTTCGTTGATAAGAGTCATACTCTAGTTGATGCGAAGTACCTTCCTCTATTTAGAGATTTAGACGGTACAGATAGATACTCATGGGGTACTACTGCACTCGTAGTCCTATATGACGCTACTTAAGGTATGATTTATTTATTTATTTTTATCTTTATTTAATTAAATTGATCATTTATTTATTTATTTATTTTTTATGTTTATTTAGTTGTATTAATTATT
Source organism: Cicer chorassanicum (assembly GCA_037974735.1). NCBI lineage: Eukaryota > Viridiplantae > Streptophyta > Magnoliopsida > Fabales > Fabaceae > Cicer > Cicer chorassanicum. The sequence continues at coordinate 39,773,350 of JBBPBP010000003.1, read as the reverse complement.
ATATTATTTTGATTATTATATTATTATGATTATCATTATGTTTTTATTGTTAATTATTATTTTTTTATGTTTAATTAGTTGTATTATTTATTGTTAATTATTATATTATTTTGATTATCATTTATTTATTTATTTTTATAGCTTATTTATATGTATATTATTTATTTATTGTTACTTATTATATTAGTTTGATTATCATTAATTTTCTTTTGCAACAGTGTTGGATTTACGAATATTTTCCAAATATTTGTAATAGAGGTGACCAGGGTGCTGACGCGGAATGTTATGCGCGAATGAATAGTTGGTGCTACAAACAGGCCAAGCATAAGCTCCACGAGTACAGACGCGTCATTGACGAATTGACACATGCGGATGTTATATGGAGACCTTGTGAGAATCACAGGGGTGTCATTCCGTTTGATGATATCATGTTATATACTGGTCACCTCAGATTATGCAACACTATAGTGAAATATCTGCCAGAGAGGTGTTTGAGGCAATTTGGATATATCCAACATATTCCATCTCTGCCACCTCCAAATCCTCCTAGATTATTTGATGTTGACGTAGAATGGTTGGGATACGTGACGTCAGTCGCAGATATATTGCAAAAGAGTCGTACAGCTACGTATCCATTTGAGTGTGACGAGGGATATTTGGAGTGGTTTTATCAGGTGTCTCACCCACTGCTTGTGCGACCAGATGGTGCGCCCCAGGTACCAGATGGTGTACCCCATGTACCAGATTATGTTGTCCCGACCACTGCTGCAGGTGGTTCTACTTCACAGCCTCGGTCTACTTTACAGCAGGTTGATGATCTAATACAGCAGGGGCTGAATGAAGTTGAAGCTACTCCAGATGATGAGTTGTATAAGTCTTTTTGGAAAGCTTTGTATTTAACGCGTCGTAGATGACATATGGGTTGTTTACATTATGCTTTTGAACATCTATGGGTTGTAATGTCGTTTAGTTTATTTTGAACTTCTGTTATAAACACTTTATGTTAGTTTGTTTTCATATCCATCTATTTTGAGCATTATTGTTATGTCGTTTAAATTATTTTGAATTTTTGTTATAAACACTTAACGTTAATAATAACAATTTGAAATAGAGCGACGACACTAACGTAAAATATAAAATTAAATAATAACAAGTTATTTTGTAACAGTTTTAAAGCATTAAGCTTCATCTAATGACATTGCATCTACGGATTCTATAGGTGGATTTTGTGTAACACGTGGCAAAATACTTAATAAATAGCCCCAATGTTGTAGACGCCCTGTATATGCTATTGCCCAAGAAGTTGCTTCATTACTGCGATAATTCTTCCAACCTGGTGCAATATCTGGCAGTGGAAATCCATCTTTCATCTTTAACTGCAGAATAAGATCATTTGATTATTTTAAAATTAATACATAAAAAAAATTAACTTTATGAATACATAAAAAAGTTAGACAATCTTACTGGAACCCAATGATTTCCATTAACAAAACCAATACATATAATACGATCATTTATTGTCGTTCCTGAGTGTGAACCCCTCATAGGAAAGAAAGTCATTGAGAATGTTTGACCAAACGTGACGAGAATAATATTATATGATGTCGCTATCACGTAACCCATATCAGGTATGGACAACCATTTCTCTACAGGTTGAACACCTAAGCTTGATATCTTCAGCGAATCTCTTACTTCTCTAATTCGCCCTGTGAATAGCCTATCATATGGAGTTACATGCGAAGCAATCTCCTGGTCCAAACTATTGCGGACCAAAGACCAAGACTCCTCACCATATTCAAGCAATAATGCAATAGCGCGAAAACCACAATTTCCATCCGCTGCCACATCAAATATGTCATCAATGTATGGCAGAATAATTTCGGAAAATTGTTTCCACAACTTATACTTTGAGGATTGAGATGATTGAGAGGGTTATTTCTTTGATTGAGAGGGTTGCCTCTTCTTTGATGACTGAGATGGTTGTGAACCAGGATCTTCACAATATGTTGCATTAACATGCTAAAAGTAAGAAGGGTCTCGATATACATCATATCCATCCGGCTTCTTACCCTTACTCTTCTTCACTCGACCTTTTGTTTTAACTTTTTCAGGTGGTGGACACATCGAACTTATAGTTGGAAAAGCAAGTTCACGCACCTTACTCTTCAACACTCGTTTTCTTATAACATCGAGTGATCGAAAGCGTTTTCATAATGCATTCATCTCTGTAGACATATCCAACTCTGATCCATCTTCTGTGTCTTGGGTGAGTTCACATTCCATGCTTAATTTTCTCCATTGAATATCCACAGAATCTAGAGGAATTGGTTCACCCATCAATTTATATTGTGCCAATTCACAAGCACACGGTAACCCGTATGTACTTCTAAGAGAGCACCCACATACAGATGAATCAGTACCTACCCACTCAACTTTCTCAAATTCTACAGCAATACGTCTTAGAGCTTCTCTTGATACAAATGTATTCAATCTCTGATAAAATGGATTGCTGTGTTCATGATCTTTGTCATAGAAACTTTTCTGAAATGAGCCTCTGATTTTTTTATGTTGCAATGTTATCATATTGTTCATAGCTTCCCAACATTTGCACAAGTCACCCATGCTGTGTTCCAACATTAAATTCAGTTTCCAATGAGCTGACTCAACCCTGTCATTACATGTAAATTGTCACAATTGAGCAATCCAACAATATATAATATAATTAAAAAAATCAAATTTTTAGAGTCGCATGACATACCTGTTACTCGTTGTGTTCCCCATATGCATTACTCGATTTGTCCATGCTTCAACAAACCTTTCTTTATGAGGAGTCAACCAAGTGTCTTTCACGTAGTCAACAAACACCATATTATCGACACATGATTGCTCAAACATTTGCAGGCGCATTATATACTCTTTTTCATCAGTGCAATACATAATGTCTTGCCACATATTCAATACTAACTCTTGTCTATCCTTTAAGACATATTGCTTGCATTTTGCTCCAACATTTTTGTCGATATGAAATCGACAAAGCAAATTAACAGCATGTGGAAATACAATGCCAACTGCATTCATCAACGCAAGATCTCTGTCAGTCACAATTACTTTAGGAAATTTGTTTTGTGTGACAAACAGTTCTTTTAGCCTCTCTAAAGCCCAGCAAAAGTTTTCTTCCCGCTCAGATTCCAAATAAGCAAATCCAACTACAAATGTCATCTCTGTTGATGTCATACCAACAATTTCAAGTAATGGCATCCTGTATTTATTGGTTTTGTAGGTACTGTCCATAATCAACATAATCGGAAACAAATTCAACAACTTCACTGAATCTGGATGCGCCCAAAAACTATCTCTCATAACATCTGAGTCTTCACGTTTTCTATTCCAACACACATATTTTGCATCTTCAATTAACTTGAATAAATGTTGCATATCTGTTCTATTACCTCTCACATGCAAACGAATCATACTCCTCTGCTTATAAATTTGTGAGATCTTAGTAACATTATTCTTATCTCGGTCTTGCAATGAGAGTAATATGTGTCTTGGTGCAACATTAAATTTTGTTAAGTCCTGAACATGCTTTTTTTCTTCTTCATCTAAACGTCCAACAAATGCATGCCCCTCCAAAGTATCAGGTAATTCATGGTTGTGAACTCCACAAATTACTTTAATTGTCCATCCTGAACCATCTTTTAATGGTTTTGATCTAAGTTTGAAAGGACAATCACACTTTTTTGTTGAACTTCGAGTTGAGCTAGCAGTATACTTGTATTTTCCTCCTTTTTCGCAACCTAATATTAACTTATTTCTCCTTCCTTTTCTCCTGTCTCTATATCTGATCTTCTGATAATAACAGTAACTTTATTTTTGATACCGATTTCTTTAGCCCAATTACCAACAGCGTCTCTTGTAAGAAATATCTGAAATAAAATTAATTATAAATAATAACCATAATATATTTTTACAATATTAATATTAATTAAAATTATTCATACCTGATCCGTCTCAAAAATATTTGTTGTATCGACGTATGGTTTATCCAATAATGGTAGCATTTGATCCATATCTGTTAACATTTTAAAAAATTAATAGAATTCAAAAAACCTAAAAAAAAATCAAAAAAAAAAAAGTTGTGTACCGGATACCTTATGTGATGAAGGTTCCCGGAACGTTGATGTGTGCCGAATACCTTTGAAAATAGGTTTCCGGAACTGTGATGTGTACCGAATAGCTTGAAATAAGGTTTCCGAGAATATTGAAATCTTTGCTATGTACCGGATAGCTTGAAAACAAGGTTTCCGGAATGCACCTGTGTACCGGAAATCTTCTTAAAAGGTTTCCGGAAATTTCCGGACAACTTGGACCAACCGGACTTCTTTTTTACGTTGACGAAATAGTGAAGAAAAAAAAATTTACTCTCACTTTAGTGAAATAGTAAAAAAAAAGTTGGAGGGCAATTTTGGCATTTTGAATTTTTTTTGGGGGTACAGGGTAAATTTTTCCCATTTTTATACTCATTCAAGTGGGTTGGGTCACACTAAGCCTCAAACCCTTAGTCCAATTTCTTCTTGCACTAGAAAACACATCTACATATAATATATCTCTACTTATATATTTTAACTCCCCATATATTTAAATAATTCTTATTAATAACTTTATCAACTACAAAAATCGAACAAGGCAAATAATTATCACACATAATTTAATATTGAATAATATTGGTAGGTTTTAATTATTTTTAAATAATAAAATCTTAGAGGATGTTACAATACTCACCCCCTTATAAATAGTTTTGTCCTCGAAACTAGTTGGACATAAACAAATTAGGGTAGAGTTCTCTCATCTTTTCCTCTAATTCCCAAGTTGCATCTCCAGTCGTTTGGTCCCAAATCAACTTGACCAAGGCGATCTCTTTACCTCGTAGGTGCTTAGTAGTCCTATCTCCTACAACTGGATATCATCTGGCGTGATAATATGGGAAGGATCAGCCATGTACTTCCTCAGCTGTGACACATGGAATACATTGTGCAGTTTGGCCAAACTTGGAGGCAAGGCAATCTGGTAAGCTACGAGACCCACACGTCGGAGGATATGATATGGGCCAATGAATTTAGGAGTGAGCTTCTTAGACTTCAGTGCCATACCAACTCCAGTAGTGGGCGTCACTCTCAAAAACACATGTTCACCCTCTTGAAACTCCAGCGGTTTCCTCCGTTGGTCGGCATAACTCTTTTGTCTGCTTTATGTTGTCTTCATTCTTTCTTGGATCAGGCGAACTTTATCTGTGGTATGTTGTACCAATTCTGGCCCCACCATTTGGTTCTCACCATCCTGATACCAACACAAGTGAGTTTGGCACTTACGCCCATATAGAGCCTCGTATGGTGCCATCCCAATGCTCGCATGATAGATGTTGTTATAGGTGAACTCAACGAGAGGCAACATATTATCCCAACTTCCTCGCTCATCCAACACACACGCTCTCAGTAAATCCTCCAAGGTCTGAATAGTCATTTCTGTTTGTCCATCGGTTTGAGGGTGATAGGCTGAATTCAATCTTAGCTTAGTACCTAGCGCCTCATGTAATGCTCCCCACAAACGAGAAATGAACTTCGGGTCTCTATCTAACACAATGCTGGAGGGTACCCCATGTAGTCTAACAATCTCGGCAATGTAGATCTCTGCAAGCTTAGTCACATCATAAGTAATCCTCACGGGTATGAAATGGGCAGATTTGGTCAACTTGTCAACAATCACCCAAATGGAGTCAAACTTCCGTTGAGTCTTCGGCAATGCTACCACGAAATCCATAGATATACTATCCCATTTCCATATTGGTATATCTAATAACCTTAGTAGCCCCCATGGTTTCTGATGCTCTACCGTGGCTTTCTGACAAGTCAAACATGAAGCCACATGTTCTGCTACCTGTTTCTTCTTTCCCGGCCACCAGAATTTTTGCTTAAGGTCTTTATACATTTTGGTGGTACCAGGGTGAATACTCAACTTGCTTTTATGGGACTCATCCAAGATAGTCTTCTTCAATTATGTATTGTCGGGTATACAAACACGTCCATTACATTTCAAAACATCGTTTGGGCCCACCTCAAATTCAAGTGCCTTCCCGACCTCGATCAACTTCCTTTTCTCTTGAGTCAACACGTCTGTAACTTGGAGAACTTTAATCTCATTCATCAATTCACTATCTATAATGATAATTCCACATTGCACTTTCCCCAATGGGGAATCCAACTTAAGATCCAAGTCACGGAACTTCTCTAACAACTCCAAACCCTTCATTGTTACAAACGAGAGATGAACTCGCTTCCTGCTTAGGGCATCAGCCACCAAGTTTGCTTTCCCTGGATGGTAATGCAACGTGAACTCATAATCTTTAATGAACTCCATCCATCTCCTCTGCCTAATGTTAAGTTCCTTTTGATCAAACAAGTATTTCAAACTCTTATGGTTACTAAATACATCAAAACTACACCCATATAGATAATGTCTCCAAATCTTCAATGCGAAGACAATTGCCGCTAACTCCAAGTCATGAGTGGGATAATTCTTTTCATGCACCTTCAATTGCCTTGAGGCATAGGCCATTACTCGTTTGTTCTGCATCAACACACAACCCAAACCCTAGTAGGAAGCATCACAATAAACTTCATAAGGCTCTTCTGGTTGTGGCAACACTAACACTGGGGACGTAGTTAGCTTCTCCTTCATCAATTGGAAACTTTTCTCAAACACCTCAGTCCACGCATAAATCTGGTTCTTCTTCGTAAAATGTGTCAATGGAGCAGCAATCATGGCAAATCCCTCAATAAATCTCCTATAGTACCCGACCAAACCCAAAAAACTTCTAATCTATGTGACTGTCTGCGGTTGTTTACATGCCATCACGGCTTCTACCTTGGATGGGTCGACAGCAATCCCTTCCTTAGAAATTACGTGTCCCAAGAACTTCACTTCTTCCAACCAAAATTCACATTTTCCTAGATTGGCATATAGTTGTTGCTCTTTCAGTACTTGTAGAGCTTGACGCAAATGTTCCTCATGTTCTTCTCGAGTCTTGGAATAGATCAATATGTCATCAATAAAGATCACCACAAACTTGTCTAAGAAAGGATGGAAGATACGATTCATATAATCCATGAAGATAGCTGGTACATTGGTCACTCCGAAAGGCATCACCAAGTACTCATAATGCCCATAACGCGTTCTGAAGGCCGTCTTGGATATATCGTCTTCTTTCACCTGAATTTGATGGTACCCTGACTTTAGATCAATCTTAGAAAACACTTCTGCTCCTCTGAGTTGGTCCATTAAATCATCAATGCGGGGTAAGGGGTATCTATTTTTTATTGTGACCTTGTTGAGTTGTCGGTAATCAACGCACAGTCTCGACTTTCCATCCTTCTTCTTGACCAATAATACGGGGGCTCCCCATGGTGACACACTAGGCCGAATGAATTTCTTAGACAGAAGGTCTTCCAATTGGTTCTTTAGTTTTGATAACTCTAAGGGGGCCATTCTGTAAGGAGTGATAGAGATGGGTCCAGTACTTGGAATGACATCGATAGAAAATTCGACGTCGCGGACTGGGGGTAATCCTAGTACGTCTGGTGGGAAAACTTCAGAGAAATCCTTCATCACTGGGATCTCATCGAGAACAACCTCTGGAGTCATACTGATGGAGTTGAGAAACACATATTTTTGAACTTCTCCCTTCAGAGAAAACTTCAGTCTGTTAGCCGAAAGGAACTTCGAAATGTCAGGATATGAAAATATCACATTCCGTCGGGCGCAATCTAACATGACGTAGTTGTTAGACAACCAATTCATCCCCAAAATTACTCCAAGATGTTTCAGAGGAATACAAATTAAATCGACCTTAAATGTCATTTTAAACATAGTTAGTGGGCATTGCAAGCATGCCGAATTACATTTTACTAGTTCAGCAGAGGGGATGGTAACCAGTTAATCGAATGGTAAGGTAGTGACATCTAGTTGGAGCGAATCCACCCAATCTAATGAATTGAACGAGTGTGTTGCTCCTGAATCATATATCACATAAAGTATTTTCCCAACAATTAAACACTCACCCTGAATAAGTTCTGAGGAATATGATGCTTCTTCTCCACTAATAGGATAAACGCGTCCTCGCGCAGTAGAGCGTGCAACATCCTTGTTGTTGACAACATACTTATTGTCGCCAGTGTTCTTCTCCTGACAATCTTTTGCAAGATGGCCTGGTTTCTGACAGACATAACATATCCTGGTTCTTCTGGGACACTCAAATATTCTATGTCCCTCATGTCCACAATGATAGCATCGAACAGTACGCATTGGGTTCTGTGTTGGATTCTGAGGCCTCTGATCTCCCACGTTTTGGGGACCTGGTTGATCTCTAGCAATCCCTTGGGGGCGAGCATAAGACTTTTGTTGTTGAAACTGTCTGCCTCTATTTTGTTGGTCACCAATTCCCTGTTCAAAGATAATATTTAGAGACATAACCCCATAATTAAATGATAATGTTGTGGTTAATTTCTACCTGAGGTCTCGCCGGTCCACCAATAGCACCTTTGTTCAAGCGGCCCCGTTTCATGATCTCAACCATTTTGCATTTCTCCACCAGCACCTGATACTGACGTATCTCTAAGGGTCCCACAGACTCCTTAATCTCATACCTGAGCCCGCTTTCAAACCTCTCGCACATGTACTCTTCATCCACTTGGTTACGGAAGTAGCGAAAATGTTTTGCTAGGGACTCAAACTTTGCCGCATACTTGGACACCGTGAGACTTCCTTGATATAGTCTTAGGAATTGGGCTTCTTTCTCAGTCCTGGAACTCTTCGAAAAATATTTGTCCAGGAACTTTCTCTTGAAGACTTCCCAAGTCACCTCTTCGTGATTTCCTTCCATCATTTGTCTCGCCCCCCGCCACCAGTATTCAACTTCACCAATCAGTAAGTAGGCCGCGTACTCCACTTTCGTGTCATTGGGGTAATGGAGGATGTCAAATATCTTCTCTATCTGCTGCAGCCAGAGCTCAGCCTTGTCAGGGTCATGCTCCCCTTAAAATTTCGACGGATCTTGTCGACGAAATTCAGATAGTCCCCTCGTTGCAATAGTTGTTTCCTCCCTCAGGTCCCTCTGTGCAATACGTTGAGCTTGGATTGCAGCTTGTTGGGCCTGAACTGCAGCTTGTTGGGCCATTGCAGCGGCAATCACATTCATGGCTTGGATTGCTTCAGTCATGTCACTTCCTCCTTGGGGGACTAATCGGTTTGTGCGACGAGCCATACTTCCTACAAATTATCTAATGAGGATAACACTATGATCTAATTATAACCTTACGGTAGCTCAATTGGTAGTGGGACTGTGTGGGGGCAGTACTTATCCCCCAAGTACCGGGCTCGAATCCCACGGAAGGCAAAAACTCATTATTTCCACTGGGTGGTGAGGGGGGACGAGAAGGTCGTGAGGTAGCATCGCCAGTAATGGTAATGGTTGGGGTGTTACATAAAAAAGCGCCTTTTTTGTAACATCCCGACCCTTACCATTATCGGCGATGTTAATCACAACCTTCTCGCTCCCCCATTTCCCACCGTTGGAAATCTAGCGAGTTTTTGCCTTCCGTGGGATTCGAGCCCGGTACCTAGGGGATAAGTACCGCCTCAACACAATCCCACTACCAATTGAGTTGCTGGCTCAATTGGGACTGTGTGGAGGCGGTACTTATCCCCTAGGTACTGGGCTCGAATCCCACGGAAAGCAAAAACTCGCTAGATTTCCAACGGTGGGAAAGGGGGGAGCGAGAAGGTCGTGATTAACATCGCTGATAACGGTAAGGGTTGGGATGTTACACTATTGAAACAAAGTCCATTGTTTAAATGATTACTCTTCCTCTTACTCACACACTCATATATCTTAAGAATTTCATCGGGGTTTTCGTATATGTTTTCCATGAGTCAAAATATTTTTTATAAAATTTCTTCATATTTCACACATTTCAAATTCCAATATACATTGTCATAAAATACATTTTGAAACTCAAACAATCAACAACCAAAAATGTATTACTTGTCAAAGAGGTGTAATGCATACATAGAATGTCAACACACGAAAGTGTATTGTCACATTTGCAAAATGTAAAACAAATACAATGGGAATAAGAAATGAAACACCATGTATGACATGACAATGTAGGGATGTTAATGTTTAGCTTTACTTTGAAGATAACAAGTGTTAGAAACTCTTGTAATTTAAAACTCCCATTGGTCAACTTCAAAGAATAAAGATTGTCCTAGTTTAAGTCGTCTCAACTTTTTTTTCTTTATCCCTAACTTTTGCCTGGACTGCTCTTCTAAGTTTTCAGTCCATTGGGATGCTCTAATTTTTGCCTAGGTCACCTTTTCAGTTTTTCAACCTAGCGAGCCTATTTTTCAACCATTTGTTTTTATAATTTTTAACCGCGTCTAAATTTATTGGGAGTGGAACTTCCTCTCCATCCATCTCTTTAAGTATTAGAGCTCCCCTGAAGAAAAAAAAACATTTTTCACTACATATGGTCCCTCGTAGTTCGGGGTCCATTTTCTATGAGAATATTTTTTTATGGACAGTATTTTCTTTAACACTAAGTCCCCTTCTTGAAACTCTCAAGGACAAACCTTTTCTCGTAGGCATTTTTAAGTATTTTTGATATAGTTGACCATGACACAGAGCTATCATCATTTTTTCTTCTATCAGATTCAATTGATCAAATCGTGATTGAGTCCACTCTACCTCTTCTAGTTTTGTTTCCATTAAGACTCTATTGAGGGAATTTCAACTTCAATGAGAAGTAATGCTTCGATTCTATACACCAATGAGAAAGGAGTTGCCTCTATTGAGGTGCGAACGGAGGTTCTATAACCATGAAATGCAAAGGGAAAATATTTTATAAATGTATACACATGTAAAAGGTTTTTTCATAACCAATTTGTTTACAATAAGGTAAAGTTGTTTTATTTGTTGAAGGTATATGTGCAATAGATAATAACAAACAAAGGTAACATTTTGTTATCATTAAGGACTCAAACATAACTGAGCAAAAACCATATATTCATTAAGATCAAATTCATAGGAGATAGTATTATTGAGGAACCAAAGTTGCACATAAACTCAAGCAAAAATTAGAAAACGAGAAGCAAATAACTTTGGACAGCTAGCGATGCATAAATTAATCAAGAAAATATTGGTCAATTAATTTAGCTTTGACTTAACAAGTGAGTAATCACACTCTTTAAACCTTCTATGGTACAATTATTTTAGGAATTTGAGATTGGAAAAGAGTTAGATATTTTGAATAGTAATTTTATAAAAATATATTTTTTCGAAAAACCTAATTCTATGAAAATCAAGATTTTATGAAATACAATCTTAGATTATGAAATTGATTTATTTACTATTTTGTTTGTTGAATTGTCATTTTTATGATTGTTTAAATATACATTCTTTGAAAGGTTGTTTTATTACGTGTTCTTGAACGATTGTTGTTATTGTATATTTAAATAAAATATTATATTTTAAATATGATTTTACGAATATGATTGTAAAAAAGTGAATTATTTTCATTGTATGTGTTTGAGATGAACTTATGCTATATATAGATGGGTCTTGTACATCTCAATTATTTACTCGATTGAGCTATGTGCCCCATATAAATGAGTCTTATATCCTATATGATATTAGTTTTAAACTCCACACGGATGAGTTTTGTACCCCACACTAGATGGTCTGGTGCTCCACATGATGAGATAATATTCACTTCGCGAAAGTAGTACATCTCCATATAACAATGTGATGCCATTGAATTAATTTATTTATTTTTTGTAGAATAAATGTGTGTATTTGATTTATTTGATTATTATGGATGTGAATTATTGTTGATTTTAAGTCGATGAGATTATATTAATTACTAAAACTAATTGGTTATTATAGAAAAATTATTTATGTTATTTATATTTCAAAAGAATATTTTTGGAAGAACATGGGTACTATGGTCAATTTTTCTGGTTACCGCGCCGACTGAGAATAACACTTGTTTTAACATTGTATGCATAACTCACTGGGATTTAGTATCTCATTAAAGAGTTATCATCATAGTCTGAGACCATTGAGGACGTCGAGATATGAGAAGTCCTACCTCCTTTGCGAAGAGTAATTTCCTTAGATTAGGTTAGTAGATGAAGAGTAAGTAGCCACAATGTCTACATCGTATTTTGAATATTTTGATTATTAAAGAATTTTCAGTTGTAAGGATTTATTTTAAATATTTCATAGTATTATTTCATTCAGATAATTTATTATTTATTATTTGAGAGGACCCAATGTCGGATCGGTAGCAGTCGTAAACCCTCAATATTTTGGACTTCTGAATTTCGAAAGGACAATGCACCACCTTTTCGAGGCAGTTTTGATCTAGTTAAGCCACAAGGGTGGTTGATGAAGTTAGATAAAATCTTTAGAGTCGTGCGTTGTGCTGACGCTCAAAAAGTGGACCTCGCCGTTTATGTGTTAGAGTATGATGTTGAACATTGGTGGAATTGTGTTAGATGAGGTCTGTTGACACAATGTGCTTCTATTACTTGGGATAGGTTTAAAGAGATGTTTCTAGAAAATTATTTTCCCCACAATGTTCGCATTCAGAAGGAAACAAAGTTTCATCTTTGTCAAGGAGATATGTTATTTATAGAGTATGTGGCCAAGTTTGAAGCTCTATCAAGATACTCTCGCTATCTTAGGGACAATTCACAAGACAAGTGGAAGGCGATCGAATTTGAGCACGCACTGAAGTCTGAGGTGCAAAGCTTTATTAGAATTCTAGAGATTCGTGACTACCTCACCTTGGTAAACAAGTCTAGGATCGTTGAGCAAAAGATGCAAGCACCAAAAGCTGAGAAACCTAAAAAGAAGTTTGATGTTGGTGGAAATAAATTCCATAATAAGGACAATAAATTTTGGAAGAATCTATGCCTTGTACCAACAATTTCAAAGAACATGCTTCAACTAGTAAGAGTAAGAGTTGAGAAAAGTTTGGATTCAATCATGGAGATTAGTTGTGTCCGACAACAATAATTACATGTCTTAAATGTGGAAACACATAACCTCAAGCTATGACTATTGATTCACCTTTGTTTGAATGTTTCGTGTCTGCTTTAGCTTGTCATAAGTATTTAGTTGAGGGAGCTCAAATATAAATGCTCTTATTTTCTTCTAATGTAGAGGTTGAAGATAATTTAACTTTGATGCCTATAGTTTGTAAATTTCCTAACGTGTTTCATAAAGATGTATCTAGCTTACCCCCAATAAGGGAATTAGAATTTTCGATTGATTTAATGTTAGGGAGTGGTCCGGTATCAATAGCACCTTATAGGATGTCAACACTAGAGTTGGATGAACTCAATAAACAATTGGAAGATTTATTAGGAAAATGATTCATTAGGCCTAGTGTGTCACGTTGGGGAGCTCTAATACTGTTAGTGAAGAAAGATGGGTGTTTGAGGTTATGTGTTGACTATAAAAAGTTGAATCAAGTTACCTTTAAGAATAAATATCCCTTGTCTATGATAGATGGACTTTTAGATACGTTGGTGGGAGCTTTAGTATTTTCTAAGATAGACTTGAGATATGAGTACCATCAAATTAGGGTCAAAAGTGAAGATATACCTAAGATAACTTTTTGGACAAGATATGGACATTACGAGTATGTAGTGATGTCTTTTGGAATTACCAATGCCCCTACTATTTTATGGATTATATGAATCAAATTTTTAGACCTTTAATAGATAAGTTTGTTGTGGTGTTCATAGATGATATTCTAATCTACTCTAGGAGCTTGGATAAGCATGAGAAACACCTAAGGATAATATTGCAAGTTTTAAGAGATAATAAATTGTATACAAAATCTGAGAAGTGTGAGTTTTGACTTTAAGAGGTGAAATTTTTATGACATATCATCTCTAGTAAGGGAGTAACAATTGACTCTAGTAAGGTAGATGCAATCTTAAGTTGGACCCAACCTAAAACAGTGACTGAATTATGGAGTTTCATAGGATTGACGGATTACTGTAGGAAATTTATAGATGGATTTTCTAGCCTAGCCTTACCTCTCACTAAGTTAACTAAAAAAGGAAAACCATTTGTGTGGGACCAAGAATGTGAGGATAATTTCCAATAGCTTAAGGGAATATTAGTTTCAATACTTGTTTTAGTTATATCAGACTCTTCCATGAATTTTGTGGTTTACTATGACGCCTCTAAAAATTGTTTAGGATGTATTTTAATGCAATAAGGAAAAGTGGTAGCTTATGCATCTAAACTGTTGAGACAAAATCTCTCTCATATGTTTTAATAACAAAAAAATTATTTTAAAGATCAATTTTTTTGATTATATGTATCTTCTAACTTTTGCTCTTGAGTGTATCAATTTTAGAAAATAGGTCAATTATATTCTTGATCAGATGAAGATTTTACATATATTAATTTGTCCTCTTAAGAGAGGATGATGTTACATTTAGCTGAAACATACAAAATAATCTGAATAACAAAAAAGATAGTCAACTGTGAAAAATATTTGATCAAAGAAGTTTGGTACAAATGTTAGAGGATAAACAACTGAAGTGATTTTCAATTTTCTTTCGATTTTCATTTTGTTATCTTTTTTCTCAAAACATCTCCACAAATATTTACAACTAAATTTCAATTTTTAATATTAGAATTAATTATTATTTTTAAATTTATTTAAATTAATATTAAAGTAATACAAATCATAATATTATACGAGCAAAATTGCATCTAAAGTCACTTATGTTATTTAGTTTAAAAAATTTAATTTTATATTCTTTTTTTTTCTACATAAATTAATAATCATTAAAAACATTTATAACTTAAATTAATCTTGGTTTAAATATATTATTGGTCTTTGCAAATATGTTTCATTTTGATTTTAGTCCCTGTAATTTTTTTTGTTTGATTTATACCCTTGCAAATTCTAACAAGTTCTAAAAAAGTCCTTTATCTTTTTTAGTAAAAAAACGATGACATGACTAATTTTGGATGAAATGACACATGCTGACTGTGTAATTGTTGTTGACTAAACAATATTTAATATTTAAAATTAAAATTCATTTTATTAGCTCGTTTAATCATTTAATTAAAAACTTAAAACTAATTAATTAATTAACAAACCAATTAAATAATAAAAACTCAATAATCTTCATCTTCAACCTCAAATTTTTTTAATAAAAACTCAACAACCTTCATCTTCAACCCTAATTTCTTCATCTTCAAAATACAAATTCTCAAATCTGATCCAAACCCTAAAAATTCTAATATCTCATTTTTCTCAAACGGTTCAACGAATTCGCCAAATAAATCGGTAATTCAGAAGTTATTTCTCTAATAAGATTCATACAATCGTCAAAATCGTCGATGCCGAGAACCAAAGCACCGTTGGAAACCGGTTGAATCAATTGTGTTGTCGAGATTTTTTTCGCCGGGAGGAAAACAATGGAAGGAATTCCGGCAGAAGCGCAATAAGCGGAAAGTGTTGATGACGTGTCACCGATAGAAGCACAATCGACACCGACTAAAGAATGGTTCATTTTTCGGAGACAGTTAACTTGACTAACGAGAACCGTCATTCCTAGATCTTTGAAACTTTCGATATGGCTTATTCCACAGTGTTTAACCCAAAGATCGTTCATGCCTACAAACTGTTTGCCAAAACGTTCAGCCCAAAACAGATAGTTTTAAGTTTTTAATAAAATGATTAAATGAGTTACTAAAATTAATTTTAATTTTAAATATTAAATATTACTTAGTCAACAACAATTACACGGTAATCATGTGCCACTTCATCCAAAATTAGCCATGTCACCATTTTTTTACTAAAAAAGATTCATAAATGACATTTTTTAAACTTGTTATAATTTGCAAGTGTATAAATCAAACAAAAAGAATTACATGGACTAAAATAAAACGAAATATATTTGCAAGGAACAAAAACATATTTAAACCATTAAACTTTTATCTTCTTTTTATCTCGCATTGGTTTTTTTATTTTTATCTTTATCGGCGTTTACAATTTTAACTCTAGACACATCATTATTTATTTTAGAGAAAATTGAAAAAATAATTTAAATTGTAGAAGATATATATAGTAAAATTAAATAAGAAAAATGACTTTGTAAAAAGAAGAAAAAGATAATAACTTTGTTTTTTTCAAGAAATCAATCCCAAAGCATCAAAAACCAAAACCCCCGATCAGGGGATTGAAGAAACATTCCCTCTTTTGACCTATATTTGATGTTTTCATGAATATGAATATTGATTCAAGGCTTTCATGAATAAATAGTTATAATTTTTACTTCCTCCTATCTCAAGTGTAAACAATAAATTAAAATTCACGTTTTATTTTCTAAAATAAATAAATAAATCCCAGCACACACTTAAAACAAGCTAATAGAATATTTATTGGCTATTTCAATTTATTGATAAATGTTTTATTAAACTCTATATAATAGAGTCATTTTCAATAGAAGTCAAACCACTTAAAATTGAAACTCATGCTAGAAACTATAGATGTTTATTTATACATCAAAAATCCATTTTCTCACACCAATTTATTTCTTAAGGTAGCAAACATCAAATATCTATGGTACACTCATATGCATGGTTTTATATCTTGGTCTGCAACTGCATTAGCCGCATTTTTCTATATTTCAACATATATAAAAGGTCTGTAATTTAACTGCAACCACAATTTAAAACTATACTGATATGGACAATAAGCAATCAAAACACTTTATTACGCAATTTTCCAAGAAGAAAGTGGTGGAGTATCAGATTCCTTCCATGTAGGTTCTTTCCATGATCTAACACCCTTAACAATATCTGCTAAGGACTCAATTGCTGCCATTTCTTCTTTTGTTAGTTTGACAGATAAAGCACCAATGTTTTGATTAAAGTTCTCAATTTTGGCGGTTCCTGGTATAGGACACACATCATTTCCTTGGTGATGAAGCCAAGCCAGTGCAAGCTGAGATGGAGTACATCCTTTCTTTGTAGATAGTTCATTGACTCTATCAAATATAGTTTGATTCTGCTGCATATTTTCAGGTTGAAATCTAGGCATATGCTGCAACATATTTACACCAATAAATTACTATTGTGTTGCTCTTCAGTTAGTTTACATCCTTTTTTGAACTATTTTTTGGTAATAAGAGCCTCAAATTATCAGTTAGTTTACATCGTTAGAGTTAGTCTTAGTTAGTTAACTAATTAACTAACTAATATTTTAGTTAACTTTAATTGGTTAATTAGTTGCAATAGTTACTTATTTTATACTAGTTAATTGTTTATCTAATTAACATATAAGTCAATGTATCCCTTGATGTACTTTACTCTCTCAATTATCAATATTATTCAATTTACTTTTCTCTATTTTACTTTTATTAATGACTTAAATCAAGAATCGTAATACGTGGTTCCAACGTAACACTAACACTTTAGATAAAAGACCTGTTTGATGTCTGACACATGTCGATATCGAACACTAACACGACATCAACACGTATTATCGCGTTCAATGATTTCTATTTTTTGAAATTATTATTGGTGTCTACGTGTTAGATAATTACTAATTTTTTTGTCCAAACCTTTCGATTTACTAGAAAATGGACTTTGATAATGCACAATTTGGTTAAGAGGTAATTAAATCATAGTTAAAGATTGTTTAGTCATAATTGGAACTCTAAATTTCCTAAACGATTTGTCTTGAACATAATTTATTAATCACTTGAGCTCAATTACTTTTTGTTTCACACTTGCTACAGTTGATTAACAAACTTAAGAAGTACAAATTGACATGAATTTCTGTAAGAGTATCCTTTTCCACAAACCTGACGATAGCTAGTCATCCTTTGTAAAGTTTTCAACCATCTTCGCTCCTAATGAAAAGAATCCTCTCCCAAGAGGACTATAAGCAACAATTCCAATACCAAGTTCCCTAAGAAACAAAATCATAATAACTCATAAAGTTAGATTTCATATCATTGCAATTTTATCAAAAAGAGAAATGCTAGACAAACAAAACATAATGTTTGCCAACTCATATCATTAATTCAAATTCCTTGTACTCATGGATGTTCCATATTCATGCACTTGAGAGATCGATGGTTGTTAAATTGAGATTAGATGATAAAGTAAATAAATTTTGTTATTTTATAATTTAAAATATTAAATTTAAATTTGAACATTCTAATTTCAACAAATGACCAATGATATAACAATTATATAAAAAAAAAAATTTCAACTATAAGGAATTTGTCTCCACTAAATCATACCTGCAAGTTAGAATTATTTCTTCCTCAACATCTCTTGTCCTCAATGACCACTCCAACAGCAGAGCTGTTATTGGATGAACTGCATGTGCTCTTCTGATTGTTAAAGCTGAGGCCTCAGATAAACCAATGTATTTTTTTCCCTCTTCAACAAGTTTTTTAAGCTCCCCAATCTTCCATAGAAAAAAAGGAAAGTTGAAATCATCACACATTATCCTTTTTTTATTATTTTTTGTCTCATCCCTCATTATCCTTTTATATGTGTCAACAAATAGTACCTCAATTTCATATCTTATCGTGATATAGTTGTAAACAGGGTGATAAGTAGATAGATTAGATAAAATTTGAGTTGGACTATATTGGATAGATTAAAAACATTATTTATCCATTAAAGAATTCACTCACAATAATATTAAAGAAGATTTAATTAATTAACCTATCATTTATCATATTTTTTTAAGCCAAATTTTGTATCACCAAATATTCCAAAAATCATCTAATTCATCAATTAATGAATTTTAATTGATGAATATTCAATACATTTATAAAAATATTTCACCTAATTTAGGGTGAAATATAAAAATGCCAATATGTATCTCATTTCATTTAAACTACCAAAATTCTATAAAAAAGAAATTAAAAGGGTCAAACCGTGATTTCAATAGGAAGACTAGTATCAATGCGATGTTGATAATAGAGATCAATGCAATCAATATCAAGTCTCTTCAAACTACCTTCACATGCTGCTCTCACATATGATGGATCACCACGAATCTCAAATTTTCCATCTGCATATCTTGCTCCAAATTTGGTACCCAATTCAACCTTCTCTCTCACCCCTCCCTTCAAAGCCTGTTCCACAATTTTCACACATGCACAGTTCATGACAAATTCACAAACATATAGATCATGACTCTTATGTTATTTTTGAATTTCGAAAAACTTTGAAAAAACAATTTATGCCACCGAAAATATTACTGGGTTGAGTCGCAAACTAGGTCGCTCTTTTTAAGACGTTTCGAGGCACTATCCAAATTGTGCAAGGCAGACTATCAACCATGAAGTCCCCAGGATAAAACAACTCAAATACACTGTATCGGAGTTCTACTGCACCGTAGAAAACCGTTCTAGAATTACACCCTCAATATGGCAGTTGAATGACTACCACTCGTAATATGGCACTAAGACCACTCGAAAGAAAAAGAAGAAGAAGTAAGAAAGGGGGAGAAGAGAGAAAAGCCTCAGATACGGAGAGCTTTTGGTGTGATTTTCCAACTGAGGAGAACCCTCTATTTATAGAGGAAATCCGCAACTGGATCAGAGAAAATGGCGCGATCCATTAGGTCTGATACACCAAACGTGCGCGTTTGACTACCAAAACGTGCGCTTCAAACTTAGGGTTTTGACTCTGTGTTTTGACCGGGAAACAGCAGTTACGTGAGGCCAATGTTTAGAGTTTTGACCAGGCAAGGCAGACACACAAAATCAGGAAGGGAAGACTGGATCAGATATTCAAAGTAGACTTGGTGGAGGGCAGTTACGTAATTAACGTAACAATAAGAGATAAAACACAAGCATTCATTTTAAAATTAATTAAATAAATAATTTATTAATTTTTCATTTTACTAAAAAATAATACACCACTAAGGCAAAGGCCTAGGCCCAAGCCTGGCCCGACCGAGCCGGACGGCGGCGGCAGTGCGCGCGCGCGTGTGTGGTGGTCAACTTTGCATGCGTTCTTCCTCCTTCACAAAATTGGGGTACCCCTTGGGGCACAACCCAAGGTCCATACCTCCACCTTATATACCCTACTAGTGTGTGATATCCCTCCTATGTGGGACATCTTATTTTTTTCAATTCACAACAACACTAGCTCTCTCATTAATGTCATCATTATTTCCAACAATCTTCCATTAATAACATCATCATTTCCAACAATCCCCCACTTGAATTTAAAAAAGAAGGTTTCTGAAATAGCGTCAAACGCTTCTATAAGATTGTGCATATACAAATGTGTCTCTTGACTTGAACCTTTGCATAGCAAGTAAGATTCAAATTCAACAAGATTGACTCGTAGTCTTGAACTCTATCTCTAACATCAAACTCACACACAACCTTTTATTTGGGTGTATTCTCAAAAGCCCGTGCATTTAAGGCCATGCACGTGTATCCCAGTATACTGAACGCTCTAGGAATTCTGCCTCAAAATTCCATAGGAAGCGGCCCCCACTTCCACATTCACATAGGTGAGTCTATCAAGAGTACTCATGTAGCTAGGTACTCTACTCCACATAGAGTATAGATCTCATTAAGAGTTTCTATTATCTCATCCTTATATCGCTTCAGGAATCATGCTTCTCTCATATATAATCTAGCATGTTTATCTCATATCACTGTGACTTGTTATTACCCATTGAGCCTAATTCTTGAGATCTCCAGTCTTTTAGGTCGGGTTACCATCATAAGTGACTCATTGATCTATAGACATTAGTCTCATCCTTTTGGATGTATTTGGGACTTTCTCTCTAGCAAATCCTTTCGTCAAAGGATCTGCTAAATTTTCATCAGTGCGTACATGATCCACTATAACAGCTCCTTTAGAAAATAATTCTCTAACTGTGTTGTGCTTATGACGTATTTGTCGTCTCTTACCGTTGTAATAACGGTTCTCAATCTTTGCAATGGTCGCGGTACTATCACAGTGGATCAACACACCAGGCAAAGGTTTTTCCATAAAGGGATCTAAGCTAGCAAGCATCTCAACCAGCTTATTTATTCACTAGCAGTAGCTAGTGCTATCATTTCAGACTCCATAGTGGACTGAGCCAGTATCGTCTGTTTCTTCGATTTCCAAGATACAGCACCCCCGGATATACTGAAAATATAGCCACTGGTTGCTTTGGAATCATCTGATAAGGTGTTCCAATCAGCATCACTGTATCCTTTAAGGACAACAGGAAATCTTTTATAATGTAATCCGAGACTCATGGTCCTTTTAAGGTATCTCATGATTCTTTCGATAACGTGCCAATGCTCCATACTAGGTCTACGAGTAAACCTGCACAACAATCCCACGACATAGGCAATGTCGGGTCTAGTACAATCAGTGGCATACCTGAGGCTGCCAATGATGCTCGCATATTCAGTTTGTCTAACACCTTCTCCAGTGTTCTTGAAAAGTTTCACACTTGGATCATATGGTGCGCAAGCAGGTTTATAGTCAAAGTAATTATATTTCTTTAGGATCTTTTCAACATAGTGAGATTGATCCAAAGAAATTCCCTTTTCTGACCTAGTAATCTTGATTCCAAGGATTACACTCGCTTCTCTGAGGTCTTTCATATCAAAGTTGTTATTCAACAGTGATTTCACATTAGCATGAATATTTGAACCAAATATGAGTAAGTCGTCTACATAGAGACATATGATAGTGCAAATGTCATTTTCAAATTTGTAATAAATACATTTGTCACTTTCATTCACTTTAAACTCATTCGACAAAATCAAGTTATCAAATTTTTCATGTCATTGCTTAGGAGCTTGTTTAAGACCATACAAAGAGCTATCTAACTTACAGACCTTGTCTTTTTGTCCATGTATTACAAAACCTTCAGGTTGTTCCATATAGATTTCTTCTTTCAGGTCACCATTTAGAAAAGCTGTTTTAACATCCATCTGGTGTATTACCAGGTTATGAATAGCCACAAGTAATGTGAGCACCCTATTGGATGTTATTCTAGTGATTGGTGAAAAAGTGTCGAAGAAATCTATATTTTCTCTTTGTCTAAAACCTTTGGCTATAAGGCGTGCCTTGTATTTATCAATAGATCCATCGGGTTTTAGTTTCTTTTTCAAAATCCATTTACAACCCATTGGTTTGCAACCAAGAGGCAAGTCTACTAAATGTCCGACCTTGTTAGACTCTAGAGAATCCTTTTCATCGTTTATAGCTTCTTGCCATAAATCTACATCCAATGACGACAAAGCTTCCTTGAGATTTACAAGATCCTCTTCTAAATTATAGGCCATATATTCAGGTCCATAATCTTTAGCAACTCTTACTCTCTTACTCTTTCGAGTTTCTGTTATGCCTTGTGTGTTGCTTTCAGTGCTTCTTGTCACAAGAACTTGACTAGGTTTGCTGCCCCCACTATTTTCTCGATTTGAAAGGGAATTTATTTTCATAGAAGTCAACATCATTTGATTCTATGATCACTTTCGCATTTAGGTCGTAAAACCTACACGCTTTACTGTTTACCGCATACCCAATGAATACACATTCATAGGCTCTACTAGCGAGTTTAATTTGCTTGGGATTGGGGATTCTGACATAAGCCAGACAGCCCCAAGTTCGAAGATAAGACAGTTGGGTTGTCTTTTCTTCATTATCTCATAAGGAGATATTTTGTTCTTAGATTTAGGAACTCTATTCAAAACATAGCAAACAGTCAAAATAATTTCCCCCCACCAGTGAAAGGCAGCACCAGAGTTAAGCATAATATCAACAACAAGTTCAGTAAGAGTTCTATTCTTTCTTTCAGCTTTACCATTCATTTCAGGTGAATATGGTGCAGTAGTTTCATGTATATTTCTTTGGGTTTTATAAAACTCATTAAATAAACTGGAATCATACTTTGTTCCTCTATCACTACAAAATCTCTTAATCTTCTTACTAAATTGATTTTCAATTTCAGTTACAAAGATTTTAAACATGTCAAGCGCTTCACTTTTATTTTTCATAAGATATACAATAGTATAGTCAGAACAATCGTCAATAAAAGTGATAAAATAACGCTTTCCATTTATGGTTAACGTCCCATCAAGTTCACATATATCAGAGTGTATTAAGTCTAAAGGTTCAGATTCTCTAACTACTGATTTATGTGAACTCTTAGTTATTTTAGCTTGACTACAAAAATCACATTTTTCAAAATCCTTTAAAGATAACTTTGGAATTAAGCCTAAGTTACTTATGTTTGAAATTACACGTTTGTTCATATGACAAAGTTTAGCATGCCAAATATTAAAATCACACAACATGTAAGCAGAAGGAAACATTTTATTGATTTCAACATTCAATTTAAACATGCCATCAGTGGCGTACCCTTTCCCAACAAAAATACGATTCTTAGAAATGGTGTACAAATCTATCCCTATAGACTAAGTAAACCCTGCCTTATTGAGAAGAAACCCAGAAACTAGATTCTTCCTTATTTCTGGAGTATGCATGACATCCTTTAGGATTAAGGTCTTTCCAGAGGTGAATGTTAGTTCCACATCTCCAATACCAGCAACATTAGTGGTGTGGGAATCTCCCAACAGCATTTTCTTATCTTCAGCAGCAGTGTATGTTTTAAACATAGTACAATCATAACAGACATGGCAGGAGGCGCCAGTGTCTATCCACCATCCATCTGATCCACCAACAAGGTTGATCTCAGTTATCATAGCAACAAATTGCTCTTCTGTCAAGTTAGCCTGATTAGCAGGGTCTGGCTTGTTCCTACACTTGCGTGCCATATGACCCTATTTCCCATAGTGAAAACAGAGAAAAGGGATAAGGCCATTTCTAGGAGGTGGTTTCTGCCTTGCAATTGGGGCCTTTGGAGGGTTCCCATTCTTGTTGTTGTTCTTTGAAGAGCGATTCTGATTCTTTAGTTGTTTCCGTTTGGCTTCAAAACTGCTCCGATGAATTTCGTTTTCTTGTTATTTGCCACAAGAAGAACTTCATCTTTCTGGTCTTGCTTACGGGATTCTTCCTCAATTCTAAGGCGAGTTATCAGACTTTCTAGATAAAATTCTTTTGTTTTTTGCCTGAGAGAATTTTTATAATCTTTCCAAGCAGGGGGCAGTTTGTCAATAATAACAGCAATTTGAAACTGTTCATCGAGGGACATACCTTCAGAGATAATTTCGTGAGCAATTTTCTGGATTACATGAGACTGAGCGTCCACTGATCTGTCATCTGTCATTTGATATTTGAGGTAGCGGCTAATAGCATACTTTTTGGTTCCAACTTCCTCAGTATCATATTTCTTCTTTAGAGCATCCCAAACATGTCTAGCAGTATTGCTGTCGGAACTGTAGTAATCATACAGATCATCAGCAAGTCCATTCAAAATATAATTCTTACATAAGTAATCATTATGTTCCCATTGGGTTAATTCTGCAGCTATCTTATCATTTTCTGTTTGTTCAGCTTTTTCTGAAACAACGGGAATGTCATCCTTCAGAACGTTGGCAAGATTTTTCGTGGTTAGAAAAAAAATAATATTTTTTGTTGCCATCGTTTGAAGTGTCATCCTTCAAACCGAAACGGTTTGTTGTAGTCAGAAGCAGAAGAACTAGTCCCAGTAATTTCGTCGGTAGACATGGCAGTTCAAAACATCTTAAAATTGTTATTTTTGAATTTCGAAAAACTTTGAAAAAACAATTTATGCCACCGAAAATATTACTGGGTTGAGTCGCGGACTAGGTCGCTCTCTTTAAGACGTTTCGAGGCACTGCCTAAATTGTGTAAGGCAGACTATCAACCACGAAGTCCCCGGGATTATTGTTCATGTATTAATTTTTTAATCTTTGTAAAAATATTTTAAACGAGAATTATTTTAAAATGAATGGAGTAATATTAATATTAATACAGAGTGATTTCTCACTTTCACTATTCTTGTTCAAGTGTTATTGTCTCTCTTTCTCATGTATAAGGGTAGATAGGTCTCTAATTTCTTTTTTCAGCAATTTGGAAATAAGAATTTAGACGCAATATTTAAACACATAAAAAAACATATATTTTTTTAATGATTATAAAATTATACATTATTTAATTTTTTTTTAATACATGTGCACCCAAATAAAATATCCAAATTCTTGCGACGTTGTAAGAATTATTGCCTATTAAGTAAAAAAACGAAATCAACTTTTCCTGTATCCTTATTATTATATTATTGCTTATTAAGTAAAAAAAACAAAATCAACTTTTCCTCTATCCTTTATTATTATATTGTTTCAGTTACAATCCATGTACCATACACTTTGACACTACTTCCATTTCTTTTCATTTTTCTTTACTTTTTCTAGAAGTGTGACTTTTCATCCGTAAGCCGGCTGCAAATATAATAATTAAATTTAATTATAATTTTGTTTTCTCTAATTCTATCGGTCTACATGATTGATTTTTCATTTAAAAATTCTTCAATTTTAGTTTTTACTTCAAATTTCCAAATACAAAAATATTAATGTGATATGTTTTAAATGATATGACATACGATACGATGATGTAAAATCTTTTAGTTTGACTAACTATTCATATGTTATTAATTAAATTACTAAAATAAATTAATTTTAAAGTGTAAAATAAAGTTCTTAGAGAGTTTTCTTGAAGTATCATAAATGATCATTTCACATTATCATAATATATGTCACATCATTTAAAATATGTCACATAAGCATTTTATAGTTCAAAACTTCGAATGAGAGATCAAAACATATAAATTTTAAAATAGAAGGGGTTCTATGCATAAACATATAATCAAAAACTCAAAGGTTCACATGTTGAATAAAGGATGATAAAATGAATACAAAAAGTTCTCTATATATCGAGAAACTAACTAAAATCTAGTGTTTTGCTTCATTGCATTTAGTTTATTTTAGAAAATGTGATGCAAACCCAATATGGCCCTAGAGAATGGTATTTTAGAGTAAGGGTTTCTATGCTTTAAGTAGGGTTTGTAACCTCATTTGAGACAAGTTTGAAATGAATTAGAATTTTTTTCATGAGAATGATGAGTGAGCTAAGTTTTCTTTTTTAGTTCTTGGATTATAACTTGCTCAAATCTTATCAATAACTTCCTTACCATTGTGACGATTTCTAGTTGACTTATCAATTAATCTTTTAGGTTGTGGCGTCTTCCTTCTCCATCTTCTCAATCTAATCCATGATTGTTTTCTTTCTTTTCCTTTTAATTTTGCTACTTTATTTCATGAAACCACTTAGTTAGATCTTCAATCTCATGTGGAAGAAATCAAATCTACATCATTTGGTATTGAAAATTTATCACCAAGAGGTTATCTCTATCTTTAATTTATGTTTTAGGTTTATTTTGTGTTCTTGAAGTTTTTTAAAAGTTTAAAATTTTAGGTTCATTTCTTGCAATTTGATTTTTTTTGTAATCTTGAGTTGTTAGTTGATCATAAGTGTTATAATTGGTTCATTTATTTAAGATTTTTTTTAAAATGATTTTTACAGTATATTATCTTTTTTTTATAGATAAATAAACTTCATTCAAAAACAAATAAGAAAAGTACAAACAAATTCATCATGATATTGGACATTCCTCATCCATATGTTGATATCAAAAGCTATAATTTTTAAAAGATACCTATTTTAAAAAAGCTATGATTTTTATCATGTTAAAATCTTGAATAATGAATATCTAAGTTATTGAATATCAAAATTAATTTTTTAAATCATAACAAATGAGTTTAGAACAACATCTACTATTTTTAAGTAAGTTCTCATAAAAATTATTTTTTAAAACATAAAGTCAAAGTCACTTTTTAAAAATTTTAAACAAACGGACCCAATATGTGTGAGAAGGTTTCGTTTAGTAATTATTTGCTTCATTTTTTGTGAAATTCAAAAATCTAGGTTGCTGGAAAAATAAATTTCCAGAAAAAACTAAATCTACATTTCAACATCTTCACTTGCAACTCTCTTTGATCCAAAAATTTCATTTGCAAACTTATTTGTGATGTTTATCTTTTATACATGTTAGAA
Source organism: Cicer chorassanicum (assembly GCA_037974735.1). Taxonomy (NCBI): domain Eukaryota; kingdom Viridiplantae; phylum Streptophyta; class Magnoliopsida; order Fabales; family Fabaceae; genus Cicer; species Cicer chorassanicum. The sequence continues at coordinate 39,746,175 of JBBPBP010000003.1, read as the reverse complement.
TTTTGAAATTCAACAACCTAAATTGATTAGAAAAGTGAAAGGAATTCAAATATGTAGAGAAAAATCTGAAAAAACAAGTGCTGTGAAAAATTGATTTTGCACAAGAGCTCTTTTGAAAAAAAGGCATTTTGAAAAAAAAATCAGAATTGTTCAAATTGAAACATCAAACATTTTGGCATTTTCGTCACCTCTTTTAGAAATGGCAGGTTTGATTTTAGTACCTTACCTCTCACATATTTTAATCACTTGGTCATTTAGTTCTAATCTTACTTATTTCTTTGATTATCTATTTGAGGTGTGTCTTCATTTGTTTAGTTTTTTTTGTTTGTCAATTTAAATTCTCTTAGGTTTGTCTTAGAGTTTTCATTTTTGAAACTCTTGTTTTGATAGCTTTTGTGGACTTTTTATATTGAGTTTGGGTTCTTTGATTGGGATTCTTGCATGGGTTCTTTTTAAGAACTTGAAGAGTTGCATTAGGGAGTGGAAAAAGGAATGAATGGACATTATGGAAAAAGTTGTCATAGAGTGATATACACGAGTGATACATTTATTGAGTGTAAACACATAGTGAATGATGAGAGTCTTATTTTTATTTTCTTAACTTGTTCTTATTATTTACTTGATTATTGTGGTACTCGATAACTTGTTGAAATCATGAGTGGAAGTGAACCAAACACCCTTCTCCTAGAATCTTTTCTCTTATGGATCATTTTACACAAATGTTGAATACTCAAATAAATGCCTTTAGAGAAGAGCTTGTGAATCAAAAAGATTAGAGATTTCATCATGGAATATCATCTCAAAAGGAAGATGAGTTTCAAATTGAGAAAGAAAGAAGATATAAAGATTATGATGAGGAAGAAAGTAGGTATGAAAGAAGAGATTGAGAAAAAGAATGAAGATATAGAGATTATGGTAAGTAGGGAAAGATGTATGAAAGGAGAGTTAGTGAAAAAGTAAGGAGGCAAAGAGATTTTGTAAGGGAGGATAAGAATTGTGTAAAAGAGAAAAGACACAAATAATATAAAAACGAGGGTCGGGAAGAAAAAAAAGAAGTATATCATATGAAGGATATATTAGAGATTTTGTATTGATCTGGAGTATGTGAAGTATCTTTATGAAAATGGGCATACAAAAGTTGCGAGAAAAGTGTTAGAATCTAGCTTTGAGAGAAAATTAAAGAAAATAGTGGAAAAAAAATGAGTTTGCCATTGAAAAGAAAATGGAAGCGGAACAAGAAATGAGAGACTAAGAGCAAGAAATTGACTATAACTATTTGTCTAACTTTGTTGATTCTTATGTATAAGAGTTTGAAGTTGTGTTTTCAAAGAAGGAATGCCAACACACTACAAGAAATACAGTCACTTGTGGTGACCAAAAGCCCCCATAAAGGGAAAACGGCTACAAAAGCCATATACGCGGCATAAGGCAGCCTCAAATAACTCAATCACAAACTTTCGTGGTGGCCAAAACAGCCACAATGACTTTTTTTTGGTTACCATTTGTGAGAGCTTAAGCCATCACAAATTTGTGACGGTACAGGCCGCCTCAAAGAGTAAAATCCGGTGGAAAAAAAATAGTTTGTGCAGGCTTAGGCCGCCACAAACTGTCTCATTTGTGTCCGTTTTGACAGCCACAAATCGGTAATTTTATTATTAAAAAAATTAATAACATTCGAAATTAATATTAAAAAAATATTATATATAAAATTGAAAATATAATTTTAATATTAATTAAATTGTCAATAATTAAAATGAAAATATAATTTTAATCAAAACAAAAATTAAATAATATTCATTAAATAAATACCTTTAAATTAAAAATTAAAACATAAAATAAAGACTTATCGAAACTCAAGAAAGAAGGTAAAGTGAAAAGCTACAATTGTTTTAAAATAAAAGTTAAAGAAAAATATTTGTAGAAATAAAATTTAGAGAGAAGGTAGAGCAAAAATTTAAAGAGAAATTAGAAGTAAGAAATGAGGGAAAGAATGGTAGAATGATATATATAGTGAGAAAAAAGAGCATTTGTGGCGGCCAAAGCGGACACAAAATGCTAACAGATCTATTAATTTTGTGGCGGCCTAGTCGGTCAAAAAGTGAATGCATTTCTGGAGGCCTATGCCGTCATTGCGTTGCAAAGATATGAATTTTGTAAGGGCATATGCCGCCACAAAGTCCTATTGATATTTTCAATCAATCAAACTCGTTGTGAGGGTGTTGGCCGTCACAAATTCAAATAACTTTTCCCTCCAACAGTTTTTGACTATTTTTGGCCGTCACAAAAGTTATAATTAGCCAAAAAAATATTTTTGATTTGTAAGGGCTTTTTCAACCACTAATAACAACCAATTTTAATTTTAGTATTTGTGAGGGGTTTTTTAGTCAGTAATATGTGATAGTTTTCTTCGGCCACAAAATCTTTTTTAAGTTTGCCACAAATTGTTGTTATTCTTATAGTGACAATACATTGAATTTTAGAGTAAAGAGAAAGTTGAGGATACAATTAAGTATTTTCAAACAAGAAAGTTAGGTGAATGGAGCGTTGAAGATGCTAGCGTTGAAGATGCTTGAAGGTGTTGGGCCAGCGGTTCCTCAAAATGATGTTTGCAAGCTAACTTTTTGTTTGGTCACTTGCTTCTTTGAATCTTTTGAACCTTGTACTACTTTAATTGATTACTCTCTTGTTAAAGGATCATCCTCTCTTTTTATTGAGAAGAATATCAATGTGACATAACTTGCATGGAACGTTTGCAAAAACAAAGTAACTTCTCTCTTGTCTCCAAGTCTAAGTTGAGAAAGGTAAATTTGGTCATGGATATCAACTCCAAAAGGTATAATTTTTCTCTCGTCTTTAAAATTCCTTACCATGGCTTTGAATGTATGCGAATTTTAATGTTCCTCATTAAAAATTCCTTTGAAATTAAAAATTATTGTAAAACGAGTTTTAATCATTTCTTTCGATGAAATACATGTTTATGATAACAATCTATTATAATATATTAAAATAGATCCCCAAATTCTAACGGCGACAACTCATTTATATGCATGCCACATATTCTAAAATTTGTCGACTCACAAAAATTTTGATGTGGCACCTCTAAAATCACACTACTTATTTCATGTTTTGCTTCCATTATATTTTGTTTCACCAAATATAAAGCAAATCTTTTCACTTGTCCATTCAAATACAATTATTTCATACATTTAACAACTTTAACTCTAATCAATACACTTAAAGGCTTTGATCACTTATCAAACTTTTCATTTCAATAACTCATAAAAAAGAACAATTCACTCAATATCTTCAATGCATTATTTATCACACATAAAGATCCATCCGTTGATTTTCAACCACCCTTTTGCATTTGATTCAAGTCACTTACATAAAGACATCATAAAATGCAACAAAGCCATACTCATTTCAACATGTGACACATTCTTAGTCCACAAATGTTTCAATAACATTGTTCTTCTGTTGTCATTATTGTTGAAGACCATATATAGAAGGTGAGTATTTTTCTAAGCTATTGAATGCTAGCATTTTGTTTTCTTTTTATAATTAAAAAAACACATATCATAATCAAAATAAAATAAAGATGAAGAATACTAAAGATAGTTGTTCAAAAATGAATAATTACTTCTAACCATTTCACTACTTGAAATTTCTTATGTCTTAAACATCAACAAACTTTTCTAGCAGATAGTTGTTTGGAAATGAATTACTTCTAACCATTTCACTACTTGAAATTTCTTATGTCTTAAACATCAACAAACTTTTCTTGCCTATAATTTTTGGTAACCCCCTCTTGATATCTCTTCATCATGGCAAATAATTATTTGAAAATTTCATTTCATAAACTAATTATTTAGATGAAACAATAATTAATGTAATTGAAATTGCTCCATATACAAAAGACTAGATATAGAATTGGTTTGCAATTATAGTATTAACTTGATGTTTACATACAAATTTCACACCAACTATTGTTTTGTATCAAATTTTCATTTGGCTTGAGAGTTTTGTGTAAATAACATTATACTATCTAAAAAATACTATTATTATTATTTATGATTTTTGAGCCTCAAGAAATTTCTATTTTACTTTGTAATGTTTCTTCCATAATATATATATATATATATATATATATATATATATATATATCAGCTATATTTGCATACGCGGAGAATTGTTGCAATATTTTAAATACTATTATAAATATTGTTTTCAACAAACTACTACTCATGAGTGAATGATATAGTACACACTAGGACACACATTATCATTTCATATATGTTTGTATTGACAAAATTACAGAGCTACGTAGATTTTAACAAAAGTTACTTTTAAAGGTTAAACAAAATTACGGTGAATTTTTTAAACTCACCACCACCTCAAACATACACTTATACACAATATTAGTTCTTCAAAAGTTTACATTTCATTTTTACAATTTAGAGTTTATCGGCAAAGTTTTCTTTACTAAAATTTCTCCATCTTTACATACTTAAATTTATTAATTGTGAGTCACGATGACATATTGTTCTACTGAGAAATAATTCTTGTGTAGACACAAGAATTTGGACACACTATTTGGTCACACACACAAAAAATTATATTTCTTTTAATTATTTTAAAATTATATATTATTTAATTATTATTTTTCTACTTTTTTATTTTATGTGTGTGTCCAAATTCTTGTGTTCACACAATAATTATTCTCTACTACATTATTATGAACTCTTGAGTATATAGAGAAAACTTTGAGGGACATATCAAGTTGTTTGTTTTTTAATGCCAAGTTGAGCAATTCACTTTCGGGTTGGTGTATACATAGTTATACTGTATTGCCAATTACTTTGAGTAAGACGACATTAACTATTGTTTGACAAAAACATAGGGAGTGTAATCTTTATCGTAAGAAGTCTTTGGTATATACTTCATCCAACTACTGATCAAGGCTATACACCTCTTTGTGAATCTGTATTCACATTTTCATTCAAATGGACTATCATATTTAACTATACACATGATTAGTTTGATGTTAACCAATTTTTTACATAAAATAATTTCCATGATTAATTTGTAAAATTGAAAATTTTAAAAAGTAAAAAAATTTTAAAATATAATATTTCCAGACTAATATAAATCATATAAAATGAAAAACATATTATAGTTAAATCTACAACTGTTACGATAAAGAAATGTTGAACTTTAACAAATATATCATTGGATAGAACACTTCAAAGAAAAAATAAGCTTGAATAAACCAATTCTAAATTGTTAAAGATAAAGACAAAATCTTATCAATAGAATCATATTTTAATATATGTTGCATAGATTGTATTAGTCAACAAGGTTTTACCTTTTCATTTGAAATAAAATAAAATTAGCCTATATATAGTTATTCAAAAATATATTTATCTCTTAACACATAAATGTTTTAGTATATTCTACTCTAAAACAAAAACAACTTTACTTTTAATTTACATATTATTATATTATATTTAATAATATGTTAAATTCTACCGCGCAACGCGCAGGTTAACATCGTAAATGGTCATTTGCGCTATACAAATTAAAAAATTCATCTTAAATGGTCATTTACAATACCAAGTCAACAATATTATATGTGTCGATAAATAGAAGTCCATGAACTAAGAAGACATGGGAGCATGTGTTAACAAACGTACGAAGTAGATTATTATCTTGGAGTAGTAAAAATCTATCCACGAGAGACTTATTGTTTTGTGGTGATATGTTGTATTCATCTTGTATGTATTCTTGTCCTTCTTCAATGCTTGATCATATATTATATCGAAACTTAAATCTTTATTTAAATGGCTCTTATGGAGCTGTAGTGAGGAAGTAAATTGGGTAAAATAGGATATAATTTGTTGTGAGAAGGAAAAGGGCGCTTAGATATAAAAAATTTGAGAACATTTAACTTATCACTATTGAGAAATGGTTATGGGGAGATAGAAATGAGAACTATAGTATGTGGTTCAAAGTACTAAAATACAGGTATTGGGACTTAGAGAGTGGAGTATTAATTGAAATAACTAAAATATCACTAGAAGAAGGGTTGAATAATGATTCCTTTAAAAAAAAAATCCTTTGAAATGTGTATCTTTTATATATTTTAAAACGGTCGCAAAAATGTTGGAGAAAATACTTATTTGAATTTACGGCGGCCCACACCCTCACAATCGGTTTGACTAATTGAAAACGTCTGCATGAATTTGTGATGGCATATACCGGCGCAAAATTCTTACTTCCACATATTATTGACAGCTAATGGTGCTACAAATGACAATGTCTTTTCTCACAACTCAGACCACCACAAAAGTCTATAGATTCATTTTTTAGTTAAAAAATTAGAGAAATGGACCAAAACTGTCGACTTTTAAAATAGATGACTAATTTTGTAAGTCAATAAAAATAGGAGGACTAAAACTGCAATTAAACCAAAAAAGAATAATAGTGGTAGACTTACAAATGAAAAGTCACACTTGTAAAAAGACAAAAAGAAGAAAGAAAGAAAAGTCACACTTGTAGTCTAAGGTCTTTGTGATTGCAACCAAACGTTATACTATTATATGGTTGAGAGGAAAGGTTGATTTTGATTATTCTCAGCAAAATTGGAGACCCACTTTGACATAGATTTAGTTATTTTTTCATGTTTTCCCGTGGTTTCATCGTTTTAGTGTGTTGTTTTTGTTCGTTGTTTAGGAATTACGATGTTTTGGTTTTTCGTCTTGAGACGATATTTGTTTGATTCAGATTGACAAATCCAGTTCAATTCAATACAGATTCAATCGATGATTTAGATGTCGTCAACGTTACAAATTCGGAAGCTTGACTATCTCGAACGCTTTGATTTTGTCATATTTGTATACCATTTTACCATTTTATGCTATTAACTTAAGTGTTGAGTTTGTTCGTAGATTAATTATTTTTGATTTTAGCAACTTTGAATTTATGTTGTTATGGATCGATGTATTTTATGAATTTGAATGAATGAATGCTTTGTTTTTTAATAGTAAAAACAATGACAATTGAACACGGCTAATGAAAACCCAAAAATAGGAAATGTGTAATCACTCTACATGTTTATTTAGTTATGTGTTGGTACAATTTGATTTTGATTAAATTGATTTTAATTAAAAGTGAATTAAATGTAAAATTTATGTTTGGATATATTTACGTAAAAGTGTATTGTGCAATAAAAATAAGTGTAAAAATCATGTTTTTAGTTAAAAGTTATAAATTTTAATTTCAAGTTAGAATAAATTATGAAAACAAAATCAATTATGTTCAAAGACAACTCAAAATCAATTTCATACATATCTAGAATAAAGTGAAACAAACATACATTATGTATTAATGCATTCACATATAGTGCATATGCTTTGTGCATGTGAGCATAGTAAATCCCAAGATACATATAAGATTTCAACTCATCTATGTATTAAATAAATGATAAAGGACGCAAAATATATTTAAATTTAATAATAATAATAATAATAATCAAATTAAAAACAGCTGCATAAATTTCCAATAATAAATAATTAAAGATACATGATTTTTTTCATCTCAATCTACGGATTCATCGAAGAAATGAACTTTGATAATTTAAAGTATGATAAGAAGATAAGTAAAGTCTGATTAAAGATTATTCAAATTCGAATATTTTAAATCAATTAATTTTTAACTGAAATTCATTAATCTCTTATTTATATAAACATATATACATTATACAATTACTAGTACTTAATTAAAATAAATAACTAAAGAAATATAAAATATAACGGGAAATGTATGCATTTACTTGATGGCCAAGTTTGGTGCACCTCAGATGAAGAATTTTTTGTCAATTGTCTTATAGAATATTCAAGACTCTGTTTGCATTAAAGTTTGACACTTCCTTCTATTGTATGACAATAAAGAACTATAAATAGAGCATATGGTGGGAAAGTATATTACAACATTAATTAACTTTGTCTGCCTTTACATAGTATCATAAAAAATTTGTTGAGTGTTGTATTGTAAGAGCAATGTCAAAAGTAGGAAGAATGAAGTTAGGATCACAAGGAATGGAAGTGTCATCACAAGGACTTGGTTGTATGAGTATGTCTGCTTTCTATGGTCCTCCTAAGCCTGAAATTGACATGATTGCCCTCATCCATCATGCCATTCAATCTGGTGTCACTTTTCTTGATACTTCTGATTTTTATGGTCCTCGCACCAATGAACTACTTCTCGGAAAGGTTCACACTTTCAATTACCCTTTTAGTTTTTCTTTTGATTACCCCTGTTTTTTATTTTACTTTCAATTTTTGGGTATGTAAGAATTATTTTGAGCTATATTCGTAATCTCTCGTCCTTATAATAAGACCATTTTGACACATATTTTTATTCATAAATATAAGATTATTTATAAATTTCTAGATGTATTTTTTTATTTATATATATTTGTTATTAGTACATAATTGTCTTGGGATATAAAAAGTCTATTGAATAAATCCATACACATAGGGTAATTTAGTAATAATATTCACAATCTAATTATATACATTAATTATAATATTAAGTTGTTTTTATATGTGTAAGAATGTCAAAATGTCTTATAAATGACGACAAAGGAAGTAAGCTTTTGGATCTGTTTGACAAGGTCAAATATTGAGCTTTATAGTTTGTTTGATAATAGTCATTTATGAATTTATAGTATTTTTTTGATAAGTTAATTCAAGTAGCTTATATTTGACAACTTATCATT
>JBBPBP010000003.1:39724420-39736899 GCA_037974735.1 Cicer chorassanicum | reverse complement strand
AATTAGCTTAATAGCTATCAACATTAAACTAATTTTACCAAACAAAATCTTTATTAAATAAGACTTAAATGCGTTTAGGTTTCATATTTTCATGGATACACAAATTTAGTCATTTTATTTCTAAATTCAAAAATATTGTCTATAGCTTTTAAAGTTTAGGACATCTTATCCAACACTAAATTTGAAGTGTGTTTTTGTTTATGGTTATGATCAATAAATATTACTTGATAGGTTAACTTATACTTGATAAATTAACTGATAGTTAATAGTTGATAAACAAATTGAAGTATTTGATAAAGTTAGTAATTTAATTAATTTAAAAATGTAAATTGACATAAAAGTACATTCTTAATTAACTTAATCAGTATTTTAATTTTCTCCATTTTAAGTTTTTTTATTTATAAATGATACTTTATTGACATGAAAAAGAAAATAATAATATTTAATATCTATATATGTATTTTCACATCATCCTAGTCTACCTTTTTATTATGATTTTGTTTCTTAGGGAACTTGGTATTGGAATTGTTGCTTATAGTCCTCTTGGGAGAGGATTCTTTTCATCAGGAGCGAAGATGATTGAAAACTTTACAAATGATGACTTCCGTCAGGTTTGTGGAAAAGATCCTTTGTAAAAATTCATGAAAATTACTTGTTCATTTGTTAATCTACTCACCTAGAAATAATGTAGCAGAATAATAAATATCAGACACGACATTGACACTGACACATACGAAGACGTAATTGTATGCGTTAATGTCTAACGCCAATACTTGTCAACCACTCAACAACTCTTCAATTTGAAATGTCAAGAGTATACATTCACTTTCGTCCCTGAAAGTTTAGGCGTTCTCATAACAGTCCTTGGAAGAATGAAAATTAAAATAAATCCTTGAACCCTACTCCGTTAGTTAAAATAGTCTCTGACGTTAAATCTCTTCCACAAATCCGTTAATTTACACATAAAATACTACGTGACTCAATATTATTCACATAATTTGAACCCACTTTTCTAAAGACTAAAATGGTGTAAAACCTAAAAAGTTTATCCCGATATCTTCTTCCTCAAGTTTCTTCTTCATGATTTCCAAAAAAAAAAAATCTTCCCCGAATATCTTTTTGAATTTCTTAAAAAAAAAAAATCATCTTCATCACCACTACCAAACACGTTTTAGCTCATCTTTTGTCTTTTTCATAATCACACAAAGAAATATTTGATTTCGTTTTGCAAAACAGAATATACTAGAAGAAAAAACCAATTCAACAACATTTTTCTCAAATTAAAACTAAAAAAACACCTTTTCTTTTATTTATAAAACGATGAAGAAAAAAATAAGACATACAAAGACAATTGATTAATTCTTTTTCCCAGTTCATCGTCCATGAGTAAAAAAGCTTTATTTTGCTGAAGAGAAAACGAACGTTAGAATTTAGAAATAAGCAAATGAACAACATTTAGAGTACCCATGTCTTTGTAGCTAGGTTCATTCTTTGTGGATTTTCAAGAAGATAAGTAGATAATGTGATTGTTCAAACAACAATTAAACTATTGTTTGATGATATTGTTTGACGAGGATGAGGAAGCTTTCTTTACTTATCGGTGGTCATTATGGGATTTTGGTTAAGGGAACTTGAAACTGTTTGGTGTTTGGTGAGGTGATGATGACTTTTTTCCTAATAAATTCAAATAAGAAATAAGAGAAAAAGAAAATTGGGAAAGAGAAATTCATAGATAAAACTTTTTAGGTTTAAGTCATTTTAGTCCATAAATCAGCGAGTTTAAATTATTTGAATAATATTGAGTCACATGACATTTTACACGGACTTGTGAAAAAGATTTAACGTCTATTTTGACTAACAAAGTAGTGGTTAAGAGATTTTTATTTTTTTATTTCCCCTATTTCATGACTATTGTGAGAGCGTCTAACACTTTTAGAAACGAAAGTGAGTGTTTACTCGAAATGACAATGTTGCATAGAATAGAATGCTTCACAAGCATAAATTAATTTAATGTCCTTGATAATAATCATGGATAATTATTAAATATCAAAATCACTCATAACTAATTTAACATCATCATTAATACTATTAGACACATTTATACCCAAAAGATAATTTAATAATTTTCATAAACAAAATTTACATATTTCTTGTCTTAAAAAACAAATTTACATATTTATTAAACTACCAACTTTTCTTAACATATATTCTCTCAAGCTCATTATAAGTGTCTTATTTAACTTGTACATTACAAAACACGATTAGTTGAGTTGATTTCATTAATAAAATAAATTTCATTTACTAAAATACATATATTAATAGTAGTTATAGGACTTGTTATTGAATTAAGATACAATAAACAAATATATATTATTAAAAAAAATTAATAAATATTATATTGGTATCATAAAATGACAAATAATTTATTGTGAGACTAGTGGAGTATTAAAAGTGTTAAAAGAAATTTCTTTACCATTTCATCTACGGACAAAAAAAAATCCACAAATGGTAATTTCTTTATCAACTCTTTCGATGTCCATCATTGATACATAAATATAATCTTCTATTGGTGTAAATATGTTGCACATTTTGCCTAGATTTCAACCCGAAAACCTGCAGCAAAATCAGACTATATTTGATAAGGTCAATGAATTGGCTGCAAAGAAAGGATGTACTCCATCTCAGCTTGCACTGGCTTGGCTTCACCACCAAGGAAACGACGTGTGTCCGATACCAGGCACGACCAAAATCGAGAACTTGAATCAAAACATCGGTGCTTTATCTGTCAAACTAACACCAGAAGAAATGACAGAAATTGAGTCCTTAGCAGATTCTGTTAAGGGTGATAGATATATGCAGGGTATAACAACATGGAAGGAATCTGATACTCCACCACTCTCTTCTTGGAAAGCTGCATAATTATGTGATTTTACTTAATTAATGCTCATACTAGTGTTCCTTTGGTATTTGCTGATGTTACCTTATGCAAATTATGTGATTGTATTTTATATATATATATATATATATATATATATATATATATATATATATATATATAAGACACCAACAGATTTGTGCTTTCAAGAAATTTTAGATCTGGGTTTTTTTAATGTTCTTCGTAGTCTGGTCGAGTTGTGGATTTTTGTATGTATTGATTCTTGTTTCGCTATGTATTTAGTTTATTTGAATCAATTGAATATGAACAAGGAATTATAGCATCTGAAGCTTCTAAATAATGGATAGTTGTTAGGGTTTTTCAGATTAAGAAGATGATAATCAACAGTGTTAAATGACGGAAAGGACCAACATGCATTAACTGGCATAAGTTAACGGATCATTAGTTTTAAAGTTATGGGACCAAAGTTAAATTTTAAAATAAGTTATAAAAGATCAAAAAGGTATTTAAGCCTAAAAGTAAAAACTTAATCTACTTGAAGTATTAGCTAATTAATCTATTTATGAAAGTCTATAGCATTTTCCACTTGAATAATGTATACTTTCATATAAAAAAAACAAACTTTTAAATAAACTTTAAAGATCTATGAGACTCAAACCTAATATTTTGAAAGCATCTATCGTTCAAAACTTTGCAAAATCTATTTAGTCTATTCTCACATTTATATAAGATATGTGTCAAATCATGTCTCGGTACAAAAATTGGGTTGCTTGATTATTTAACATATAATTGGTTAACTATTTATTCTTATAATCAAACAATATATTAAAGAGAATACAAGAGGTATTTCATCGGAGTCTGAACTCAACATCATAAAAGAAAGCATTACCCATCTTCTATGAAGAGTTGCAATTCTCCCATCAAATCGTATGTTCAAAAGTTGAACTCAAAGAAAAGCAATAAAGCCATGCATCAATGACAACAGACTTCCAACACAATTACATCAAAATCTGCACGAGTTTGGTCTACAATTCAACCTACATTATATCCACCCCGACCACAGTAAAGCTACGTGACAATAATCGCAACACCAACAACCTACATCAACTCTTCTATCTTCACGCCAAGCCCGTCTTTTGTCTTAGATTTAATCATTCCAACTTATCCAATAAACATTCCTATGATCCTCATCACCACCCCCACAAAAATTGATGTTGAATGCATATAATCATTTGTAGCACTTTCTTTGGCGCTATAATGTATTATACTAAGAATTGAAATTATCAACACCACCCACCCTCCAATAGATAAATGTCTCCCTCTCCAAGATAAGAGTCTCTTCCGAAAATTCTCGATAACCAGATTTCAAAAATTACATCTTTTTAGATTGGATCCCCACTTGCAACCCAAAGAATCGAAACACAATGTCATCAACGCTACATGCTAAAAATATGGATGTTGCGTTCAAAAAACTATCATCCAAATTTATGTCATATCATTTACTCTTATAGAAGTTTACTCGCAATCCAGAAACATATCATCTTTCAATTATAAATGTGGTTTGACAGTTTGAAATCAATTTGCCAATCACCCTTTTCAATCTTGTGGCAAGCAATCTTGCCACTATCTTATATACACACCCAATATAGCAAATTGGATGATATTCATTGAGTCCTGTCCATTTTCAGCTTTAGGGGTAAATGCAAGAAATGATGTTGTAACTACTTTAGGAACCTTGACATTGCAATGGAATTCATGAACAAATTCCAGCATATCTTCTTTAACAGTACTAGCATATCTGTAAAAAATCAAAGTTGTAACCATCCAAACTGGGCTTTTGTTCTCTGTCACATGATCAAATTGCCTATTATACTTCCTCTTCTGAAAACTCATCTTTTAGCCCATGCAATCCTCCAAATAACTTCTTAAACTTCACCCTAGTCTGTTCAGATTAAACTCCTTGAATCTTTCCTCAAAATGACTTTTTCAAGTCTAATCCTCTTCTTGTTGATAGCAAATATTCCTCCTTATGTAGTTTAACCCGACATGGTTTATTCTCATTCAGTTAGTTGATGAGTTTTACGTGTAGTTTGGTTAGTTGTTGGTAACTTAGAGTTGTTAGGTAGTTACTCTGAGTATATATATTTACTTTTTTCTTTTTCCAATAAATAAAAATAGTTTCTTTTCATTCAATAATATGGTATCAGCAGCAACACTTTCTCTTTTTTCTCCTTCCGCAATCGAGGGTTTCTTTTTTAAAAAATTAATTTTCGCTCTTCTTTCTTCTTCTTCTTCAACCTTTCTCTTCTAGTCATAGAGGATCTCACAGATCAATTACTAACCTCAAAAGAAAACAACAAAACCACTTTTCCGCTCCACCCTAATCGTGATCCTTTGAGCCCCTTTTTACATACATCCAAACGAAAACCCTTCTCTCGTCCTCGTCACCCATGTTCTTGAAAGTTGAAATAAGGTGACTCCTCTATTACAACCTATTTCACTTCTCTCAAGAATTTTTTTGATGAACCTTACAATTTCCACCCCATCCTTTCTTGCACTTCTACTTCGACTGGTTGTTGTAATACCTTCAATGTTATAACTGAATACCGTAACCATGATTTAGTTCTTTATTTTCTGCAAGGATTGAATGACAATTACATAAATGTTAGATCTCAATTTTTACTTTTAGATCCCTTGCCTTCTTTAACCAAGGTATATTCTATGGTGATTCAACAAGAAAGACAACTCCAAATTGGTCTTTAACTGAACCCTAATGTGTTTTCTATTGATTCTCGTTCTCAACCTTCAAAACCCTATTAAGGAAAATTTAAGCCCAACTACAAACCGATGGAAAACACAAAATTCCAAACTTTGTACTCGCTGTAAAAAGACTAACCACACTATAGACAAATGTTTCTTTCTTCGCAGATTTCCACGTGGCTATCAGACAATGAAATCTGTGAACACAACTAAGTCTCCACAAGTTGATCTTTCCCCATCTTCTCCCTCTTTAACCAAGGATCAAATTCAAAGTCTTTTAGCTCTGCTCCTTACAAAGGCTGCCACTGTTGCTCCTCAAGTTTCTACTTTAATTGCAAATAATAACCTTCAATCTACATACACTAATTCAAGTATTTTCACAAGTACTTTCTCAAAAATTTGGATACTTGATTCAGGACGCTGATCATTTCGTTACATCTTTATTATATTTTCAATCATATGACCTATCAACCAATCTATGTTAAGTTTTCCAATGGAAAATTTTCTAGTGCCTCAATTAGTAGCCCTATAATTCTATCTAAATCTATTATCCTTCATAATGTATTGTTTATTCCTTTTTTCTCTTGCAATATTATCTTTGTAAGTAAGCTTACGGATTTTATACATTGCACTATAAATTTTACGGCTAAATCTTGTATTATTCAAGAATTGAACAGTATGAAGATGATTGGTAGTGCCATTGCTAGAAATGGACTGTATGAGATGGTCATTTTAGCTCCCACGCAGCCTCTTGCTTCCTCTCATGTCTTTGTTGTTCTTAATACTGCTACTAATTTTCCTTCTTTTCATTTAGACCATGTTTGGCACTTTAGGTTAGGAAATCCTTCACTTTCTTGTTTTTCCAATCTACACAAACATTACCCTTTAGACTTGCCTATTCATTCTTATACTTGTGATATTTGTCATTTTTCAAAACAATGAAAGTTGCCTTTTTTTCATAGTATTACTGAATCTACGGCTACTTTTGAGGTTTTACATGTTGACATTTGGGGTCCTCTTGCTCATTCCTCCTTGAATGGTTTTAGATATTTTTTGACTATCGTAGATGATAAATCTCATTTTACTTGAGTTAAAATGTTAACTAAAAAAAGTGAGACCAGAACTTGCCTTCAAAATTTTATCACCTTTGTTGAAAATCAATTTCACCAACATGTGAAAATCATAAGATCTAATAATGGATCTGAATTCTATGAAAACTTATTTCTTGGAAAAAGGTATATTACACAAAGAAGTTATTTCGAAACCCCTCAACAAAATGGTGTTGTTGAGAGGAAAAACCAATATTGCTAAAGGCCTTTTATATCAATCTTCTTTGCCTATTTCTTTTTGTTGCTATACTATACTTCATGCTACGCATCTTATTAATATTTTCCCTTATGTGAAATTGAACAACAAATCCCCTTATTTTTTACTTTACAATAATATTTCTACTTTGTTTCATTTAAACGTTTTCGGTTGTTTATGTTATGCTTCCACAATTACTGCTCATAGAACTAAGTTCCAACCTCGAGCACGCAAATGTATTCATTTAGGCCTCGAGGAAGGTGTGAAAGGTTACCTTCTTTATGATTTACATACCAAATACGTTTTTCTTTCTAGACATGTTCAATTTTATGAAAACATCTTTCCTTTTGCTATTTCACCTAATATGTCATCTAAACATACCGATGTATCTATTCATATGCCTACTGTTTCTAATATTGTGGACATTTATCATGGCAATGATTTTGCTCCTATTACTGCTTCTAATTCTATTCCTGTCAATAATCATGCTTCTGATTCTGCCATTAATCATGAACATATTGAAAATATTCTTGTTGATCCTATGCATCATGCCTCTGATAATATTGTTCCTGATAATTTGAATCATGTTTATGGTAGTAATAATGACAATACTCCTTTATCTTTGCCTTCTCCTATTGATGATATTTTTTGTGATCATGTTGCTCATAATAACCATGATTTGCATTTTGGTGTTGATGATGAAAATGCCACTCAATCTGCCCTTAGAAAGTCTACTAGAATAACCAATCCTCCAACATATTTGAATGATTATTATGTCAACACTGTCAATTTATTTCATTCTACTGCTCCCAAAAATTCAAGTACACCTTACTCTATACTTAATCATCTTTCTTACGATTCTATTTCCCCTTCACATAAACATTATGTTATTGCTCTTTCTTCGTTGTATGAACCACATACTTATAAACAAGCAATTAAATATGAGGGCTAGAGAATTGCAATGGATAATGAAATTCAAGCACTCCAACTAAATCATACTTGGGAACTTTTTGAGTTACCTCTGGGACAGGATTTAATTGGATGCAAATGGGTCTTCAAAAATAAATACAATGCGAATGGTAGTCTCGAACGACATAAAGCTTGTCTTGTTGCCAAGGGTTACACCCAACAAGAAGGGATTGATTTTGTTGAAACATTTTCCCTTGTCGTTAAAATGAATACTATGCGTCTTGTATTAGCTATTGTTGCTGCCAAAAATTGGCACCTACACCAATTAGATGTTAATAACGCCTTTTTACACGGTGATCTTAAGGAGGAAGTTTATATGGAGCTTCCTCCTGGGTTCCAAACTGAAAATGCTAACTTAGCTTGCAAAATTAAATAAATCTACATATGGGCTTAGACAAGCTAGTAGGAATTGGAATCAAAAATTCACTTCTGCATTAACCACTCTAGGCTATGTCCAATCTTCCTCTGACCATTCTCTCTTTATTAAATTTTTTAATGCTCATCTTACTGTTTTACTTATTTATGTCGATGACATAGTCCTCGCAAGTGATGACTTTGAGGAGATCAACCATGTCAAGCACTTTCTCAACAATTCTTTCAAGATCAAAGACTTAGGCTTTCAAAAAAAAAATTGGGACTTGAAGTGGCACGATCAGCAAAAGGGATTTCTCTCAATCAACACAAATATGCTTTGGAACTCATTGATGACGTGGGACTTCTTCAAAGCAAACATGTTTCCACTGTGATACAACCGAATATCAAGCTTTCTACAACTGATGGCCAACCTTTTCATGATCAAAAACTTTTCAAAAGACTTATTGGATGTCTGATTTATCTTACCAACACTCTCCCATATTTGTCAATCGTTGTCAACAAACTCAACCAATTCGTTTTTGCACCCATGGTTACACATTATCAAGTTGTCCCGCGCATTGTTCACTATCTTAAAGGTTGCCCTAGCAAAGACTTTTTCTTCTCATTCACATTTTCCTTTAATTTGTCTGCTTTCAGCGACAGTGATTGGGCTTCCTGCCCAGATTCTCACAGGTTTATTACTGGTTTCAACATATTTTTGGGCTCTTCTTTAATCTCATGGAAAACCAAGAAACAATATGTTGTTTCTTGCTCATCTTCTGAAGCGAAATATCATGCCTTAGCTAACACAACTTGTGAAATACAATGGCTTCTCTACCTTCTCAATGACCTACATCTACCATTGACCAAACATGTCCCAATTTACTATGATAACATATTTGCCATACAGATAGCACAAAACCCAACCTTCCATGAACGCACAAAGCATATAGAATTGGATTGTCATCTTGTGTGTGACAAGTTGCTGTCTGGAACCATCCATCTTCTCCATGTACCCTAATAAGCCCAATTGGCCGACATACACACTAAACCTCTTCACCCAACACACTTTCATTCTATTCTTTCCAAGCTTCACATGATCGATATCTATGTTTCAGCTTGAGGAGGGCTGTTAGATATCATATTTGTTTAATTGTTATGTTTATTTTCAATTAGTTAGTTAATGAGTGTTATGTGCAGTTGAGTTAGTTCTTCGTAACTTAGGCTTGTTAGCTAGTTACCCTTTGTATATGTACTTTACTTTTTCCTTTTCTCAATTAATAAAAATGGTTTATTTTCATTCAATAATAATAAACTCTCCTTGTATTGTAATTGTTGCCAAAAAGCTTTTGAAGTAACCTTTATTTGCTCAACCAATGGAATAACCCTATTATCATTCACAACCGTGGCAATAACATCTAACTTATTGAACTCCTTTAGAGTGTTATTTGACTTCAAATCCACCCATCCAAACACCTCTTTATTCCATCATCTCAACCATTCATTAAGAAGATTAAGTTTATGACAAATTTTTTCCACCAACTTTGAAAGTATTTCAGGAATCATCCACAAAAGATTTGAAATCTTTATGATCATCAGACTTATTTACTTTGAACGGTTTTGGACCCCAGTTGATATTATGCAATTTGATCCAACTGGGACAATGAAATTTGTGATATAATGTGTGTAGTTTGTTAAAACTTTTTTAAAAAAATTAGTCTTTATATGTGCCTAATAACTTTTTAAAAAAAAATAAATAAATGAAATTCTAAAAATTATTTAAAGTATCAAGTTATTTTAAGTAGTTTTCCTTTAAATATTATTTTTAGATATTTTAAAAATATAATTTTTATTATAATAAATAAATATAAAATAGCATCTTTAATTTTTTGAAAAAATAATCCAAAAATAAATTCATAAATTATCAAATGCAAAAGTAACTTTTGTCACACTTTAACAAACACATGACTTGTTTTGAGTATGATTTTTTTTTACAAAAATCCATCTAATTATTTTAAATGTGAAATTCACCGGTCACATTTATATCTTAAAAGTATAGTTCGATGTTCAAATAATATTAAAATCTATAAATTTAATTATAAATTACTATTCTTAAATACAAATTAAATATTTTAATCACATCATAATAGCTTCAAAATAATTTACTTCACCTCCAATTCTACCAACAAAATCCATTTCCATTAAAAATTAATTATAAAAACATATTTCATCCAAAATAAAATATAAATAAAAATAGTAATTTGAAAATTGATGTAATTAAATAAAAATTAAGATCAAATACATTAATTTTTTAATTATTTATTTTATATATATTTTATTTCAAGAATAGTAGCTGCTAAATTATCTATTACAAATGTTGTCCCTAATTTCTCTAAAAACAAAGGTATCCCTAACCTGCAACGTTTCCGTTTTCAATCATAACAATGACATTTTGTTGCATAAGATCTTGTCCGGTTTTTGTCACTTGTCTTCGAGATACTCGTATATTTGGAGAAAATGAATATTGAATATTTCTTAAGTCACAGTACATTTTTCTATTATCTCTTCCCTCCCATAAAAAAAACCTTTTGGGAAAAACATGTTTCTTCGAGGAGCACACTCCTTGCAAAACCTTCAAAAACCATAGTGGTGAGGTTTTTTTGAAAAAATCTTTTATCAAGAGCACACCCCTCAAAAAGTGGTGGATGGGAAAAATTATCAGATTTTAACCTTTGTCAGGGATATATTCCTTAGACGCTGAATTGATTTGACAATTTGATAGTTTTGGGAAGATGCAAAAATTGTCTAAGGAGCTTACATGTTTTTTTAGGGGTAAAACCTCAGTGAAAGTTATTTTTCGACTATTGGCAGACTTGAGATAATGCAAAAAAGTTTTTAATTAGTTGTTTTTCTGACACTATTTTGCTCCTCGAAAATACCTATAATCCAAGGTGTTTTTTGTTATTTTATAGGGGGTTTCCCCAAGCCCCCTGTGAAATGCACGCTTTTCTTGTAATGTTAAACTTTTACGACTCTCAAATTTTTCACCTTATAAAAATTTATGGTTTGCCTTATGTCGCAGCCTAAAATTTCGAGAGATAGCTCGAATTCAATGGAGTCACCACCAAAATTTATTTTAAATAAAGAAAATATTGGGAAACCCAAAAAAACAGAAAAATGGTATTTGAAACCAAATTTTGGGTTCGAGCCTCGATTATGCATAGTGAAAAGTATTAGCGCCCTACGACATCTGTTAAAATACAGTTACGTATAAATTTATTTCTCTTTTTTAAAATGCAATCTTTTTTAGAGTGTGATCTTCCTCCTATGTATCTTCCAGTGCAATGGAGAAATCAAAGCTACGTAGTTATTTGATAGAAAATGTGGATGTGTTGATTGTTTTAAAAAATGTGTTTTGTTGTTGATATCAAGCCATGCAACTTGTGTTTCAAAAATTCAAGGATTAAAAAGATGTTCATCTAGTTAACCCATTTAAGAATATTTTTCTTATTTTTGTTATAAATATGAGTTTTACAACCATCAAGTTGAACAACTTTTTGTTGAGGTAAAAATCTTTTAGATGTATGTTTTAATGACTACAAACCTTATGAAATAAATGATTAAGTTTTTCTAACATATCCAGAACATTATGGACATTATGTTTCAACCAAGATTGATCTTGAGTTAATTTAAATTAAGTACATGAATCAAAATTTTAAAAGGATCACAATTCAAACCCTCTCTTTCCTGTGATTGACATTGCTACTTCACTTGTGTGTTAACAACTCAAAGATAAAAAATATGTCACATCTAATTAATCAAATTTAAAAGTCAATTTTAGATTAATTTGTTTATAAAAATGAGTTTTAGAACAATCAAGTTGAACAACTTGTGTCCTAACAACTCAAAGATTAAAAATATATCACATCTAGTTATCCTTTAATAAAAACTTGTGTTTTATTTTAAAGATTTAATATTTATTAAATACTAATTAAACTTAATATATATATATATATATATATATATATATATAATGAACTAAAAGTTGCAGAAGGTTGTCTTCTTACTTTTGTTTCAAACTCAAAGTTTTGTCTCCTTCTCTTTGTATCATAACAACAATCAGGAGACAATGAGAATTGTTTTTTTTTTCCTTTCATTTTATTAATTAATTCATTGTGTACCATTTTATATTATC